>CAWUFW010001494.1:2415000-2789823 GCA_963921515.1 Calotriton arnoldi
CCACTGGATTCAAGCTAGCCTTGCTGAAGAAGGGTGATACCCTGAAAACGGTCCCAGGATGCTTGTTTCCAGTCCAGGGAAGACCTGGCATGGCAGTTTGGGCTGGACTGTTCCCACAAGGATCAGAGTCAAGACTGATTTGCATAGGGCTTGGTCCAAACTGGGGTGGTGTACTGAGCAAAAGAATGATTGATTTAACCCAGATCCTTGTGACTGGGGGTGAATGTTTGCATTGTCCACCATTCCGTCCATCAATTAGTTCTTTTGCATATGTCGCCCATAGTGGGAAGGATATGCCCAGACGTGGGTCCCGTGCTTACTACACCACTGGATTCAAGCTAGCCTGGCTGAAGAAGGATGATGCTGTGTAACTGGTCCCAGGATACTTGTTTCCGGTCCAAGGAGGACCTGGCTTGGCAGTTTGTGCTGGACTGTTCCCACAAGGAACAGGGTCAATACTGATTTGCATATGGCTGGTTCCAAACTGGTGTGGTGTTGTTTGCAAAAAACAACGATGGATTTAACCCAGATCCCTATGACTGGGGGTGAATGTTTGCATTGTCCAGCATTCCGTCCATCAATTGTTTCTTTTGCATATGTCGCCCTAAGTAAGAAGGGTATTCCCAGACATGGGACCCGTGCTCACTACACCACTGGTTTGAAGCTAGCCTTGTTGAAGAAGGGTGATGCCCTGAATCTGGCCCAGGATGCTTGTTTCCAGTCCAGGGAGGACCTGGCTTGGCAGTTCGGGCAGGACTGTTCCCAGAAGGAACAGGGTCAAGACTGATTTGCATATGGTTGGGTCCAAACTGGGGTGGTGTGGTGAGCTGAACTGTTCCCACAAGGAGGAGGGTCAAGACTGATTTTCATATGGCTAGTTCGAAACTGGGGCGGTGTGGTGAGCAAAAGAATGATGGTTTTAACCAAGATCCTTGTGATTGGGGCTGAATGTTTGCATTGTCCAGCATTCCGTCCATTGATTGTTTCTTTTGCATATGTCGCCCTAAGTGTGAAGGGTATGCCTAGATGTGGGTCCCATGCTCACTTCACCACTGGATTTAAGCTAGCCTGGCTGAAGAAGGGTGATTCCCTGAAACCGGTCCCAGAATGATTGTTTCCTGTCCAGGGAGGACCTGGCTTGGCAGTTCGGCCTGGACTGTTCCCACAAGGAACAGGGTCAAGACTGATTTGCACATGTCTGGGTCCAAACTGGGGTGGTGTTGTGTGCAAAAGAATAGTGGATTTAACTCAGATCCTTGTGACTAGGGGTGAATGTTTGCATTGTGCAGCATTCCGTCCATCAATTGTTTCTTTTGCATATGTCGCCCTAAGTGTGAAGGGTATGCCCAGACGTGGGTCCCATGCTCACTACACCACTGGACTCAAGCTAGCCCGGCTGAAAAAGGGTGATGCCCTTAAACTGGTACCAGAATGCTTGTTTCTGGTCCAGGAAGGACCATGCTTGGCAGTTCGGGCTGGACTGTTCCCAGAAGGAACAGGGTCAAGACTGATTTGCATATGGCTGGGTCCAAACTGGGGTGGTGTGGTAAACAAAAGAATGATGGATTTAACACAGATCCTTGTGTCTGGGGGTGAAAGTTTGCATTGTCCAGCATTCTGTCCTTCAATTGTTTCTTTTGCTTATGTTGCTCTAAGTGGGAAGTGTATGCCCAGACGTGGGTCCAGTGCGCTCTACACCACTGGATTCAAGCTAGATTGGCTGAAGAAGGGTGATACCCTGTAATCGGTCCCAGGATGTGTGTTTCCAGTCCCAATCTGGCTTGGCAGTTCGGGCTGGACTGTTCCCATAAGGAACAGGGTCAAGACTGATTTGTATATGGCTAGGTCCAACCTCGGGTGGTGTGGTGAGCAGAACAATGATGAATTTAACCCAGATCCTTGTGACTGGGGGTGAATGATTACATTGTCCAGCATTCCGTCAATCAATTGTTTCTTTTGCATATGTTGACCTGAGTGAGAAGGGTATACCCAGATATGGGTCCAGGGCTCACTACACCACTGGATTCAAGCGAATCTGGTTGAAGAAGGGTGATGCCCTAAAACCTGTACCAGGATGCTTGTTTCCGGTCCAGGGAGGACCTGGCTTCCAAGTTCGGCTGGACTGTTCGCACAAGAAACAGGCTCAAGACTGATTTGCATTTGGCTAGGTGCAACCTGGGGTGGTGTGGTGTCAAAAGAATGATGGATTTAACCCAGATCCTTGTGACTGGGGGTGAATGTTTGCATTGTCCAGCATTCCCTCAAATCAATTGTTTCTTTTGCATATGTTGCCAAAAGTGGCAGGGGTATGCCCCGACATGGGTCCTGTGCTCACTACACCACTGGATTCAAGCTCGCCTGGCTGAAAAAGGTTAATGTCCTGAAATCAGTCACAGGATGCTTGTTTCCGGTCCAGGGAGGGCCTGGCTTGGCAGTTCGGGCTGGACTGTTCCCACAAGGAACAGGGTCAAAACTGATTTGCATATGGCTGGGTCCAAACTGGGGTGGTGTGGTGAGCAAAAGAACAATGGATTTAACCCAGATAATTATGACTGGGGGTGAATGTTTGCATTGTCCAGAACACTGTCCATCAATTGTTTCTTTTGCATATGTCGTCCGAAGTGGGAAGGGTATGCTCAGACGTGGGTCCCGTTCTCTCTACACCACTGGTCTCAAGCTAGCCTGGCTGAAGAAGGGTGATGCCCTGAAACCGGTCCCAGGATGCTTCTTTCTGGTCCAGGGATGACCAGGCTTGGCAGTTCGGGCTGAACTGTTCCCACAAGGAACAGGTTCAAGACTGATTTGGATATGGTTTGGTCCAAACTGGGGTGGTGTGATGAGCAAAACATTGATGGATTTAACCCAGATCCTTCTGACTGGGGGTGAATGTTTGCATTGTCCAGGATTCTGTCCGTCAATTGTTTCTTTTGCATATGTCGCCCTAAGTGGGAAGGGTATGCCCAGACTTTGGTCCCGTGCATAATACACCACTGGATTCAAGCTAGCCTGGCAGACAAAGGGTGATACCCTGTCCCAGGATGCTTGTTTCCGGTCCAAGGAGGACCTGGCTTGGCAGTTTGTGCTGGACTGTTCCCACAACTAACAGGGTCAAGACTGTTTTGCATATGGCTGGTTCGAAACTGGGGTGGTGTGGTGAGCAAAAGAATGATGGATTTAACCAAGATCCTTGTGATTGGGGCTGAATGTTTGCATTGTCCAGTATTCCGTCCATCGATTGTTTCTTTTGCATATGTTGCCCTAAGTGGGAAGGGTATGCCCCGATGTGGGTCCCGTGCTCACTTCACCACTGGATTCAAGCTATCCTGGCTGTAAAAAGGGTGATGTCCTGAAACTGGTCCCAGAATAATTGTTTCCAGTCCGGGGAGAATCTGGCTTGGCAGTTAGGCCTGGACTGTTCCCACAAGGAACAGGGTCAAGACTGATTTGCATATGGCTAGGGACAACTTGGGGTGGTGTGGTGTCAAAAGAATGATCGATTTAACCCAGATCCTTGTGACTGGGGGTGAATGTTTGCATTGTCCAGCATTCCCTCAAATCAATTGTTTCTTTTACATATGTTGCCCTAAGTGTGAAGGGTATGCCCAGACGTGGGTCCCGTGCTCACTACAGCACTGGACTCAAGCTAGCCCGGCTGAAGAAGGGTGATGCCCTGAAACCGGTACCAGAATGCTTGTTTTCGGTCCAGGGAGGACTAGGTTTGGCAGTTTGGGCTGGACTGTTCCCAGAAGGAACAGGGTCAAGACTGATTTGCATATGGCTGGGTCCAAAATGGGGTGGGGTGGTGTGGTAAACAAAAAATGATGGATTTAACCCAGATCCTTGTTACTGGGGGTGAATGTTTGCATTGCCCAGCATTCCGCCCATCAATTGTTTCTTTTGCATATGTTGCCCTAAGTGGGAAGGGTATGCCCAGATGTGGTTCCAGTGCTCACTACACCACTGGATTCAAGCTAGCCTGGCTGAAAAATGGTGATTCCCTGAAACCGGTCCTAGTATGCTTGTTTCCGGTCCTGGAAGAACCTGGCTTAGCAGTTTTTGCTGGACTGTTCCCACAATGAACAGAGTCAAGAGTGATTTGCATATGGCTGGGTCCAAACTGGGGTGGTCTGATGAGCAAAAGAATGATGGATTTAACCCAGATCCTTGTGATTGAGGGTGAATGTTTGCATTGTGCAGCATTCTGTCCATCAATTGTTTCTTTTGCATATGTCGCCCTAAGTGGGAAGGGTATGCCCAGACGTGGGTCCCTTGCTCACTACACCACTGGATTCAAGCTAGCCTGGCAGAAAAAGAGTGATGCCTTGAAACCTGTTCCAGGATGCTTTTTTTCTGGTCCAGGGAGGACCTGGCTTGGCAGTTGGGGCTGGACCGTTCGCACAAGGAGCAGGGTCAAGACTGATTTGCATATGGCTGGGTCCAAGCTAGGGTGGTGTGGTGAGCAAAATAATGATGGCTTTAACCCAGAACCTTGTGACTGGGTGAGAATGTTTGCATTGTCCAGCATTCCATCCATCAATTGTTTCTTTTGCATGTGCCGCCCTAAGTTGGAAGGGTATGCCCAGACGTGGGTCCCTTGCTCACTGCACCACTGGATTCAAACTAGTCTGGCTGAAGAAGGGTGATGCCCTGAAACTTGTCCCAGGATGCTTGTTTCTGATCCAGGGAATACCTAGCTTGGCTGTTCGGGCTTCACTGTTAGCACAAGGAACAGGGTCAAGACTGATTTGCATATGGCTGGGTCCAAGCTGGGGTGGTGTGGTGAGCAAAGGTATGATGGATTTAACCCAGATCCTTGTGAGTGAGGGTGAATGATGGCATCGTCCAGCATTCCGTCCATCAACTTTTACTTTTGCATATGTTGCGCTAAGCCGGAAGAGTACGCCCAGACGTGGGTCCTTTTCTCACTACACCTCTGGAGTCAAGCTAGCCTGGCTGAAGAAGGGTGATGCCCTGAAACCGGATCAGGATGTCTGTTACCGGTCCAGAGAGGACCTGGCGTGGCAGTTCGGGCTGGACTGTACCCACAAGGAACAGTGTCAAGACTGATTTGCATATGGCTGGGTCCAAGCTGGGGTGGTGTGTTGAGCAAAAGAATGATGGATTTAAGCCAGATCCTTGTGACTGGGGTGAATGTTTGCATTGTCCAGCATTCGGTCCATCAATTGTTTCTTTTGCATATGTCGCCCTAAGTGGGAAGAGCATGCCCAGACGTGGGTCCCGTGCTCACTACACCACTGGATTCAAGCTAGCCTGGCTGAAAAAAGGTGATTCCCGGATACCGGTACTAGGATGCTTGTTTCTGATTCAGGAAAGACCTGGCTTTGCAGTTAGAGGTAGACTGTTTCCACAAGGGACAGGGTCAAGACTCATTTGCATATGGCTGGGTCCAAACTAGGGTGGTGTGGTGAGCAAAAGAATGATGGCTTTAACCCAGATCCTTGGGATTGGTGGTGACAGTTTGCATTGTCCAGCATTCCGTCCATCAACTTTTTCTTTTGCATATGTTGCCCTAAGCAGGAAGAGTACGCCTAGACGTGGGTCCTGTTCTCACTACTCAACTGGAGTCAAGCTAGTCTGGCTGAAGAAGGGTGATGCCCTGAAACTGGTCCCAGGATGTTTGTTTCCGGTCCAGTGACGACCTGGCTTGGCATTTCGGGCTGAGCTGTTCCCACAAGGAACAGGGTCAAGACTGATTTGCATATGGCTGGGTCCAAGCTGGGGTGGTGTGTTGAGCAAAAGAATGATGGATTTAAGCCAGATTCTTGTCACTGGGGTGAATGTTTGCATTATCCAGCATTTCGTCCATCAATTGTTTCTTTTGCATATGTCGCCCTAAGTGGGAAGGGTATGCCCAGACGTCTGTTCCGTTCTCACTACACCACTGAATTCAAGATAGCCTGGCAGAAAAAGGGTGAAGCTCTGAAACTTGTCCCAGGGTGCTTGTTTCCGGTCCAGGGAGGACTTGGCTTGGCAGTTCAGGCTGGGTTGTTCCCACAAGGAACAGGGTCAAGACTGATTTGCATATGGCTGGGTCCAAACTGTGGTTGTGTGTTCTGCAAAAGAACATTGGATTTAACTCAGATCCTTGTGACTGGGTGAGAATATTTGCATTGTCCAGCATTCCTTCCATCAATTGTTTTTTTTGCATATGTCGCCCTAAGTGGGAAGGGTATGTCCAGACTTGGGTCCCGTGCTCACTACACCACTGGATTCAAGCTAACCTGGTTGTAGAAGAGTGATGCTCTGAAACGGAACAGGTCCCAGGATGCTTGTTTCCAGTCCAGGGAGGACCTGGCTTGGCAGTTCGGCCTGGACTGTTCCTAAGAGGAACAGGGTCAAGATTCATTTGCATATGGCTGGGTACAATCTGGGGTGGTGTGATTAGCAAAAGAATGATGGATGTAACCCATATCCTTGTGACTGGGTGAGAATATTTGCATTGTCCAGCATTCCGTCCATCAATTGTTTCTTTTGCATATGTCGCCCTAAGTGGGAAGGGTATGCCCAGACATGGGTCCCTTGCTCACTACACCACTGGTTCCAGGCTAACCTGACTGAAGAAGTGTGATGCCTTGAAACCGGTCCCAGGATGCTTGTATCAGGTTCAGGGAGGACCAGGCTTGGCAGTTCAGGCTGAACTGTTCGCACAACGAACAGGGTCAAGACTGATTTGCATATGGCTGGGTTGAAACGGGGGTGGTGTGGTTAGCAAAAGAATGATGGATTTAACCCAAATCTTTGTGACTGGGTGAGAATATTTGCATTGTCCAGCATTCCGTCCATCAATTGTTTCTTTTTCATATGTTTCCCTAAGTGGGAAGAGGATGCCCAGACTTGGGTCCCGTGCTCACCACACCACTGGATTCAAGCTAGCCTGCCTGAAGAAGTGTGATTCCTTGAAACCGGTCCCAGAAGGACCTGGCGAGGCAGTTCAGGCTGGACTGTTCCCACAAAGAACAGGGTTAATTCTGATTTGCGTATGGCTGTGTACAATGTGGTGTGGTGAGCAAAAGAATGATGGATTTAACCCAGATCCTAGTGACTGGGGGTGAATGTTTGCATTGTCCAGCCTTCCGTCTATCAATTGTTTCTTTTGCATATGTTGCTCTAAGTTGGAAGGGTATGCCCAGACGTGGGTCCCGTGTTCACTATACCACTGGATTCAAGCTTCCCTGGCTGAAGAAGGGTGATGCTCTGAAACAGGTCCTAGGATGCTTGTATCTGGTCCAGAAAGAACCTGGCTTAGCAGTTATGGCTGGACTCTTCCCACAAGTAGCAGGGTCAAGAATGATTTGCATATGGCGGTTTCCAATCTATGGTGGTGTAGTGAGCAAAAGAATGATGGATTAACCCAGATCACTGTGACTGGCGTGAATGTTTGCATTGTCCAGCATTCCATCCTTCAATTGTTTCTTTTGCATATGTCGCCCTAAGTGGGAAGGGTATGCCCAGACATGGGTCCCGTGCTCAATACACCACTGCATTCAAGCTAGCCTGGCTGAAGTTGTCTAATGCTTTGAAACTGGTCCCAGAATGCTTGTTTCAGGTCCAGGGAGGCTCTGTTTTGGAAGTTTGGGCTGGACTGTTTCCACAAGGAACAGGGTCAAGACTGATTTGCATATGGCTGTGTCCAATCTGGGGTGGTGTGGTGAGAAAAAGAATGATGGATTTACTACAGATCCTTGTGACTGGGGGTGAATGTTTCCATTGTCCAGCATTCCATCCATCAATTGTTTCTTTTGCATATGTCGCCCTAAGTGTGAAGGGTATTGTGAGAAGTTGGCCTGGTATATGCTGTCCACTAATTATAGTGGGCACCTTGCACCAGTCCAAACAACCCCTTATTGGAGATAGGTTAAAGACAACCTTTATTGAAAGCTATCCTAGTGGTAGCTATGGAGAGCAGCCTTCAGGCTAAGTCTTGAAGGAATGTAAAGCAGCTTGTTTTACCAGTCTATAATCTTTTGAGTGACCAAATGAAAGAGGACCACACCAGGTATATATTTAAAATATATGTATTTAGTCTTAAACACACCCCTCTAGTCTCTTTATGAGGCTAGAGTTCGAAGTACATAAGTTACAAGTCGAATATCAACAGTAATAGCACAAATACATGTTTGAGCCCTAGGGGCGTACCAAACCATATACCAATAAAGTGGTATAAGAACCACGACTGAGCTAGACACAAGGCCTAGAGCCTGTAGAAATGCTGGGATCACAAGGAACCACCCAAGGTAGTGACACAGGGGACCCACGGGGGACGCGTGCAGTGTGAGAACACAGCCGCGAGCCACCGTTGACTTCTATGGGGAATGTCGCGGTTGGAGTTTTAAAGAAAAAGGACACTTGGAGGAGGACTTGGAGCAAACCCCTTTAGAACTAGGCTGTTCTAGAGTCAGTACCCACGGGAGCACCGGAGTACTCGAGTTACCTCACCCAGGGGAGCCGGGTGCATAGGTGTCTTTCGGGGTCGGGTTTCGTCGTCGTTTTCAATGGCGATCTGCTGCAAAGTGCTGCTGGCGACCAAGTCGAAAGTGTTCGGGTGGATCCAAAGGTGGATCGAAGATTTGAAGAACCTGAAAGCAGAGGGGACAGAGTCTGGGTCACTAGCCAGCGACAAGGAAGGCGATGAGCAGATGCCCACCGATGTCGGATGCTTCAGGTAGGTTGACGGTCGTCTTGACTCTTCAGCCATGAGGTCCAGGAGGCGTCGACGATGACCAGGAGCTGGATTCGAGCTGCCCCACAAAGTCTGCCACTTGCTGAGGCGTCTGCGACCGGATTGGACCCAACAAGCCTTGGCAACGGCAAGTCTCGTGGAAATGAAGAAAGGACATTGATGCAGACCAGCAAGGTCTGGGGGACTCACCCAGCAAGGGTAAGTCAGGGCACATCTGGAGCAACTAGGGAAGCCCAAGCAGAAGAAGAGTTGCCTTCGGGAGGGCCCACTAGCCAACAGACTAGCGACCTCAAAGGAGCCTCAAGTGGACGCACTTGGAGCTGGCTTACAGGACACTCGTGGAGTGGAGGCCAGTGATCTTCGGTGCAGTCGGTGCTGGAGGCGAGGGCTACTCGGAGCCCAAAGCACAACTTCGTGGGAGACCAGGAAGAGGATGCACTTGCAAAAGTTCTCAGTGTCCAGGGGTCACAGTTCCACATTACCCACGACAGCTACGGGCCTCAGCTTCACTGAGGACTCAGGGCAGCCTCAGGGAAGTCTGGAAATCTACCTCTGGTGATGCAAAGACTTCGGCGTCTGGCGGGAGCTTCAGCGATGCAGACCGGACAATTGCTTCTTAGGTGCCTGCCAAGCAGGGGAGTCACTCCTTGACCCCAAGGGAGATTCTTCAGTCCTCTAATCGTAAAGTAGAGCGTCGAAGGTCCAGGATTCAGCTTCAGAGTTTCGTCCAGGGTAATCTAAAGTCCTAAGGACTGGGGTCCCATACTTATACAAAGTTAGGGGGTTGGACATACTCTGGGGACCCACGTATGGGAGGGTCAGGGAAGAGGGGTGGTTACACCCATTCCCTTTGTCCAGTTTCGCGCCAGAGCAGGGGCAGGTAGCCCCTGCAACCGGTTTGAATTGGGCTATGCACAGGGACACCAAATGTGCCCCCAGTGCAAGACTTCAAAGCACCAGAGAGTGCTCCCGCCCAGCCCCAATACACACTATCCTGTCTGGGGAGGTGGTTACACCTCCCTGTGACAGGAAACCTATTGTCCAGGCCTCCACTGCCGGAGTTTCAGTCAGCAGCAGGAGGCCAGACCCGTGTCTGTGGCAGCGGCATCCATTTTGTGATGCCAGGGCTCTGGAAAGAAGTTACCGGGTAGCCCGGTGGGTGCATGTCTCTCCCTCTAGAAGGGTGGAATGCTACCCCCGCCGCCAGGATTGGCGGGGTGGTAGTATTCCAAGATATTTGACACCAAACACAACATGTTTTGGTGCAGCCAGTCCAAAGTTAGCATTGTACCGCGAGGACATAATGCACTTAAGAGTATATGGTCAGGCTGTACCACAAACAGCATCAGAGGAGGGACTCCGAACGCTGCAGAGGGGCTCAGCTCATGCAGGGGCACCCTCTCACATAAAAACCAAGCACTCTGCCTTCAGGATTGTTAAGGACTGCCATAGGAGTGACTTATAGGTTTATATGTGTGTGCAATTGTAGTGATATAGGTAGCCTATATCACAGTAAGGGGTGCATGCACCACCTTACCCAGGCTGCAGTAGCAGACCTATGGTGTCATTTTGGCTGGCCTTCCAGGGGTGGCATAATTCATGCTTCAGCCCCTGGCAGGCCTCTGAGGTACCTATGCCCTGGGTAAATAGTATACCATATACTAGGGACTTATAAGGGCACTCCAGATCCCAATCAAAGATGTACCTAAGGTACATGGAAACCATTTTAGAGAGGATGGGGTTCTGATTAGCAGGGCCCCAGCCAGACTAAAGTCGAAAAACAGTGAAGCATCAGCAAAAAGTGGGGGTACCCATGTGAAGCAGATCCTACTCTCCTACAGGTATGCCCAGACTTGGGTCCCGTGCTCACTAAACCCTTGGATTCAAGCTAGTCTGGCTGACGAAGGGTGATGTTCTGAAACTGGTCCCAGGATGCTTGTTTTTTGTCCAGGGAGGACCTGGATTGGCAGTTCGGGCTGGACTGTTCGCAGAAGGAGCTGGGTCAAGACTGATTTGCATATTACTGGGTCTAAACTGGGGTGGTGTTTGGTAAGCAAAAGAATTATGGATTTAACCCAGATCCTTGTTACTAGGGGTGAATGTTTGCATTGCCCAGCATTCCGTCCATCAATTGTTTCTTTTGCATATGTCGCCCTAAGTTGGATGGGTATGTCCAGACGTGGGTCCCGTGCTCACTGCACCACTGAATTTAAGCTAGCCTGGCTGAAGAAGGGTGATGCTTTGAAACTGGTCCCAGGATGATTGTTTCCGGTCCAGGGAGGACCTGTCTTTGCGGTTCGGGCTGGACTGTTCACATAGGGAACAGGGTCAAGAATGATTAGCATATGGCTGGGTCCAACTGGGATGGTGTGGTGAGCAAAACAATGATGGATTTAACCCAGATTCTTGTGATTGGGGGTGAATGTTTGCATTTTCAGCATTCTGTCCATCAATTGTTTCTTTTGCATATGTCGCCCTAAGTGGGAAGGGTATGCCCAGACGTGGGTCCCGTGCTCACTACACCACTGTATTCAAGCTAGCCTGGATAAAAAAGGGTGATGCTCAGAAACTGGTTCCAGAATGCTTGTTTCCTGTCTAGGGAGGACCTGGCTTGGCAGTTCGGGCTGGACTGTTCCCACAAGGAACAGGGTTGAGACTGATTTGCATTTGGTTGGCTCCAAACTGGTGTGGTGTGTGAGGTGAGCAAAAGAATGATGGATTTAACCCAGATCCTTGTGACTGGGGGAGAATGTTTGTATTGTCCAGCATTCCGTCCATCAATTGTTTCTTTTGCATATGTTGCCCTAATTTGGAAGGGTATGCCCAGACGTGGGTCCTGTGCTCACTACACCACTGGATTCAAGCTTCCCTGGCTGAAGAAGGGTGATGCTCTGAAACCAGTCCTAGGATGCTTGTATCCGGTCCAGAAAGTACCTGGCTTAGTAGTTAGGGCTGGACTGTTCCTACAAGTAGCAGGGTCAAGACTGATTTGCATATGGCTGTTTCCAATCTAGGGTGGTGTAGTGAGCAAAAGAATGATGGATTTAACCCAGATCCATGTGACTTGCGTGAATGTTTGCATTGTCCAGCATTTCATCCATCAATTGTTTCTTTTGCATATGTCGCCCTACGTGGGAAGGGTATGCCCAGACGTGGGTCCCGTGCTCAATCCACCACTGGATTCAAGCTAGCCTGGCTGAAGATGTGTGATGCCTTGAAACTAGTCCCAGAATGCTTGTTTTTGGTCCACGGAGGTCCTGGCTTGGAATTTTGGGCTGAACTGATCCCACAAGGAACAGGGTCAAGACTGATTTGCATAAGGCTGTGTCCAATCTGGGGTGGTGTGGTGAGAAAAAGATTGATGGATTTACCCCAGATCCTTGTGACTGGGGGTGAATGTTTGCATTGTCCAGCATTCCATCCATCAATTGTTTCTCTTGCATATGTCGCCCTAAGTGGGAAGGGTATCCCCAGACGTGGGTCCTGTGCTCACTATACCCCTGGATTCAAGCTAACCTGGCTGAAGAAGGGTGATGTCCTGAAACTGGTCCCAGGATGCTTGTTTCTGGTCCAGGGAGGATCTAGATTGGCAGTTTGGGCTGGACTGTTCCCAGAAGGAACAGGGTCAAGACTGATCTGCATATGGCTGGGTCCAAATTGGGGTGGTTTGGTAAGCAAAATAATGATGGATTTAACCCAGATCTTTGTGATTGGGGGTCAATGTTTGCATTGTCCAGCTTTCTGTCCATCAATTGTTTCTTTTGCATATGTTGCCCTAAGTGGGAAGGGTATGCCCAGACATGGGTCCCGTGCTCACTAAACCCCTGGATTCAAGCTAACCTGGCTGAAGAAGGGTGATGTCCTGAAACCGGTACCAGGATGCTTGTTTCCGGTCCAGGGAGGACCTGGCTTTGCAGTTTGGGCTGGACTGTTCTCATAAGGAACAGGGTCAAGGATGATTAGCATATGGCTGGGCCCAACTGGGGTGGTGTGGTGAGCAAAACAATGATGGATTTAACCCAGATCCTTGTGATTGGGGGTGAATGTTTGCATTGTCCAGCATTCTGTTCATCAATTGCTTCTTTTGCATATGTCGCCCTAAGTGGGAAGGGTATGCCCAGACGTAGGTCCTGTGCTCACTACACCACTGGATTCAAGCTAACCTGGATGAAGAAGGGTGATGCTCTGAAACCGGTTCCAGAATGCTTGTTTCCTGTCTAGGGAGGACCTGGCTTGGCAGTTCGGGCAGGACTGTTCCCACAAGGAACAGGGTCAAGACTGATTTGCATTTGGCTGGGTCCAAAGTGGGGTGGTGTAGTGAGCAAAAGAATGATGGATTTAACCCAGATCTTTGTGACTGTGGGTGAATGTTTGCATTTTCCAGCATTTCGTCCAATTGTTTCTTTGCATTTGTCACCCTAAGTGGGAAGACGATTCCCAGATGTGTGTCCCATGCTCACTACACCACTGCATTCAAGCTAGCCTGGCAGAAAAAGTGTGAAGCCCTGAAACCTGTTCCAGCATGCTTGTTGCCGGTGCAGGGAGTACCTAGCTTGGCAGTACGGGCTGGACTGTTTCTACAAGGAACAGGGTCAAGACTCATTTGCATATGGCTGGGTCCAAACTGGGGTGATGTGGTTAGTAAACAAATTATGGATTTAACCCAAATCCTTGTGACTGAGGGTAATTTTTGCATTGTCTAGCATTCCGTCCATCAATTGTTTCTTTTTCATATTTTGCCCTAAGTGGGAAGAGTATGCCCAGACGTGGGTCCCTTGCTCACTACACCACTCTATTCAAGCTAGCCTGGTAGAAAAAGGGTGATGCATTGAAACCAGTCTCAGGATGCATTTTTCCGGTCCAGGGAGGACCTGGCTTGGCAGTTCAGGCTGGACTTTTCCCACAAGGAACAGGGCCAAGACTGATTTGCATATGGCTGGGTTCTAACTGGGGTGGTATGGTAAGTTAAGAATGATAGATTTAACCCAGATCTTTGTGACTGGGAGTGAATGTTTGCATTGTCCAGCATGCCGTCCATCAATTGTTTATGTTAGAACTGGGGCTCTTTAGTTGGCAATGGTATACACCTTTGTCCAAATAGGGACCCTTGCTTCTAAGTCAGGGCACGGGAGTTACACTTCTGGATAACCGCTGCTCACCCCCTTGGTAGCTTGGCACGAGCAGACAGGCTTATCTCAGAGGCAGTGTGTTAAGCATTTGTGAACACATACAGTAATACAGTGAAAAAACTACAGATGGACACCACACAGGTTTTATAAAAATAAGTATTCTTTATACAGACTTAACACAAGACCACAAACGACAAAAATCCACAATACTGTACTCAAAATAGACTTAAAGATGGTAGAAGTAACTTAGTTCAAGTTGATGGTAAATGCGACAAAGTTCTCACAAAAGTACCTGGATGCGTAACGCAAAACAAATATAAAGGTTCGCAGGGATGGAGATGTGTCGGTTCCTTGCTTCGGGGGAGACGATGCATCGCGCCTCAATGCTTGCGCAGAGTAGGGGATGCGTCTTGGTCCTTACCGGAGAGGAGGTGATGCATTGATTCTCGTACTGCGTTCCGGTTGCGATGCGGCAAGATGGCGCTTCGATGCAATGCGACAATCCGGTGCAATAAGATGGCGCCCTTGATGCGACGACGTGAAGACGATGCATGCACGCCCGGCGGCCGTGCGGCGACTCTGTAACTTTGTAGCCGCGACAGGCCCTGCGACACGCTTCTCCGGTGATGCGCCGGCGACCTCTGCGGTGGCGACACGCTTCTCCGGTGATGCGGCGGTGACCTCTCCAGCGGCGACACGCTTCTCCGGCGATGCGACGGCAACAGCTGCGACCGTCACACACTTATTCTCGTTGAGTCGTGCTTCCACCTCCCAGCGACACGCAGGCTTCTGCAGACAGAATTCCCAGCAAGGGAATTCAGAGGGGAGCTGGTGGTGAAGTCTTTTGTCCCTGAGACTTCAGCAGGAGGCAAGCACAAGTTCAAGCCCTTGGAGTAATATTCTGCAAGATGATGAAAGTTCTTTAAAAGTTCCTTCTCCTCTCCTTGGCACTGAAGACACCACTGTAGGCCAACCCAGCAACACAGCACACTGGCAGGGGGCAGTCCAACTCCTACAGCTTCCTTTGGTTCTTCTCCTTGGCAGAGGTTCGTCTTGTTGTTCCAGAAGAGATCTAAAGTCTTGGGGTATGGGTCCTCATATTTATACTACTAAAGCCTTTGTCCTCTGAAGGCAGAGGGGCCTTTACCTGGTCCAAACCAGTTCTGTGCAGTCCTGGAGCACTTTGTTTACAGGACTCCTTCTTTCCTTTGACAGTGTGGGCCAGGGACATCAGACGCACCACAGGAGGTGGAGCCAGCATTGTGGAAGGCAGGCACAGCCCTATTCAGACCCAGGTGCAACTCCTCCCACCATTCTACATGCAGATAGGTCTATTCAGCCCTGTTCTGACTCACCCTGTCTCCTGGAATCCCCCACAGCCCTTGTCACTCACAAACCAGACATGGAATACACAACCTAGCAGAGGCAGGCTTGGACAGTTAGGCAAGAAAATACCTACTTTCTAAAAGTGGTATTTTCAAACACAGAATGTTAAAACCAACTTTACTAAAAGATGTATTTTATCATTCTGAATTCAGGCATACTAAACTCAAATTTCTACCATGTTCCCTGGGTCAGTTAGGATTATAAGATGTTATAAACAAACTGCCCATTCTGGCCTATGGGGACAGGTAGCCTTGCAATAGTGAAAAACGAAAATGGCTGTAATTCACTATTAGGACATGCCACACACACCAGGGCATGTCCTACCTTATACTTACAATGCACCCTGCCCTTGGACCTACCTTAGGGGTGTCTGATATGAAGATAAGGGAAGGTTTAGGGACTAGCAAGTGGGTGCACTTACCAAGTCGACATGGCAGTCACAGACTGCACACAGGCTCTGCAATGGAAGGCCTGAGACACACTTTACAAGCTGCTTCTGTGGGTGGCACAACCAGTGCTGCAAGCCCACCAGCAGCATTTTATTTACAGGCCCTGGGCACACCTGGTGCACTTTACTAGGGTCTGACAAGTAAATCAAATGATCCAATCATGGAGTCACTAATCAATACATCAATTTACAATAGGGAGAGCATATGCACTTTAGCACTGATCAGCAGTGGTAAAGTGCCCAGAATCATAAAACCCAAAAAAACAGGTCAGGGAAAATACAGGAGGAAGGCAAAAGTTCAGGGATGACCCTGCAAAAAGGGCCAAGTCCAACAGTTTCTTTTGCATATGTCGCCCTAAGTGAGAAAGTTATGCCCAGACGTGGGTCCCGTGCTCACTACACCACTGGATTCAAGCTAGCCTGGCTGAAGATGTGTGATTCCTTGAAACTGGTCCCAGAATGCTTGTTTCCGGTCCAGGGAGGCCCTGGCTTGGCAGTTTGGGCTGGACTGTTCCCACAAGGAACAGGGTCAAGCCTGATTTGCATATGGCTGTGTCCAATATGGGGTGGTGTGGTGAGAAAAAGAATGATGAATTTAACCCAGATCCTTGTGAGTGGGGGTGAATGTTTGCATTGTCCAGCATTCCGTCCATCAATTGTTTCTTTTGCATATGTTGCCCTAAGTGAGAAGGGTATGCCCAGACGTGGGTCCCGTGCTCACTACACCACTGGATTCAAGCTAGCCTGGCTGAAAAAGGGTGATGTTCTGAAACTGGTCCCAGGATGCTTGTTTCTGGTCCTGGAAGGACTGTTCCCAGAAGGAACAGGGTCAAAACTGGTGAGGTGAGGTGAGGTGAGGTGAGGTGAGGTGAGGTGAGGTGAGCAAAAAAATGATGGATTTAACCCAGATCCTTGTGACTGAGGATGAATGTTTGCATTGTCCAGCATTTTGTCCAATTGTTTCTTTTGCATTTGTCGCCCTAAGTGGGAAGAGGATGCACAGACGTGGGTCCCGTGCTCACTACACCACTGGATTCAAGCTTGCCTGGCAGAAAAAGGGTGAAGCCCTGAAACCTGTCCCAGCATGCTTGTTGCCAGTGCAGGGAGGACCTGGCTTGGCACTTCGGGCTGGACTGTTCCCACAAGGAACAGGGTCAAGACTCATTTGCATATGGCTGGGTCCAAACTGGGGTGATGTGGTTAGCAAAAGAATGATGAATTTAACCCAAATCCTTGTGGCTGAGGGTGAATGTTTGCATTGTCCAGCATTCCGTCCATCAATAGTTTCTTTTTCATATGTTGCCCAAAGTGGGAAGAGGATGCCCAGACGTGGGTCCCTTGCTCACTACCCCACTGGATTCAAGCTAGCCTGGCTGAAGAAGCGTGATGCTTTGAAACCGGTCTCAGAATGTTTATTTCCATTCTAGGGAGAACCTGGCTTGGCAGTTCAGGCTGGACTGTTCCCATAAGGAACAGGGTCAAGACTGATTTGCATATGGCTGCGTCCAACTGGGGTAGTGTGGTGAGCAAAACAATGATGGTTTTAACCCAGATCCTTGTTATTGTGGGTGAATGTTTGCATTGTCCAGCATTCTGTCCATCAATTGTTTCTTTTGCGTATATCGCCTTAAGTGGGAAGGGTATGCCCAGACGTTGATCCCGAGATCACTACACCACTGGATTCAAGCTAGCCTGGATGAAGAAGGGTGATGCCCTGAAACCGGTTCCAGGATGCTTGTTTCCAGTACAGGGAGGACCTGGCTTGGCAGTTCGGTCTGGACTGTTCCCACACGGAACAGGGTCAAGACTGATTTGCATATGGATGGGTCCAAACTGGGGTGGAGTGGTGAGCAAAAGAATGATGGATTTAACCCAGATCCTTGTGACTGGGGGTGAATGTTTGCATCATCCAGCATTCCGTCCATCAATTGTTTCTTTTGCATATGTTGCCCTAAGTGGGAAGGGTATGCCCAGACGTGGGTCCCATGCTCACTACCCCACTGGATTCAAGCTAGCTTGGCTGAAGAAGGGTGATGCCTTGAAACCGCTCCCAGGATGCTTGTTTCTTGTCCAGGAAAGACCTGACCCTGACTTTTAGGGCTGTTCCGTTCCCACAAGGACCAGGCTCAAGACTGATTTGCATATGGCTGGGTCCCAACTGGGGTGGTATGGTGAGCAAAAGAATTATGCATTTATCCCAGATTCTTGTGAGTGAGGGTTAATGTTTGCATTGTCCCGCATTCCTTCCATCAATTGTTTCTTTTGCATATGTTGCTCTAAGTGGGAAGGGTATGCCCAGACGTGGGTCCTGTGCTCACTACACCACTGGATTTAAGTTAGTCTGACTGAAGAAGGGTGATGCCCTGAAACCGGTCCTAGGATGCTTGTATCTATTCCAGAGAGAACCTGGCTTAGCAGTTCGGGCTGGACTGTTCCCACAAGGAGCAGGGTCAAGACTGATTTGCATACGGCTGGGACCAAACTGGGGTGGTGTGGTGAGCAAAAGAATGATGTATTTATCCAAGATCTTTTTGATTGGGGCTGAATGTTTGCATTGTCCACCATTCCGTCCATCGATTTTTAGGTCTCGCCTACGCAGCGCGCATGCGCTGCTTAGGAAAAAGACCTGTAGCAATCGCTACGGTTTTTGTCCCAAAAACGTGCACGCGTTGCATTGCCTTCAATGGCAACGCGTGCACGTTCATTATTCCCTTGCGGGAGCGAGCTTGACACCATATGTTTGTAATTAACTTGCAAACACATGGTGCCCGTGGCTCGCTCCCGCAAGGGAAACGCTTTCACTTTTGCCGACACTTTTTGCACCGGCCACCCCGGAATCAATGCAGCTGTTCCGGGGCATGGGCGGGCGCCGGCTGAGCGTGGCCTCTAGTGCCTTGGCCGTCCGACTCAGCAGGCTCTTTCTCTCTCTCCAACGGTAGGCCTCAGGCGGACTCCTCACCTGCTTTTCCAAGCCTCGGGAGAGAGATCTGGGGCTATGGGTGCCTCCCAGGCACAATTGACGCGTCGCTGCCGCCAGACACTGCAGGCCCAGCTTCACCTTCTTCCCCAGGGCCTCAGTCGGTCACCGCTCGCCTGCTTCTTCCACTGTCTGGGAGAGATTCAGGCCGTCGGGAGCCAGACGAGCGCAGTCTACAACATCCTGGCTACTCTATCTGGCAGGCCCCGCCTCTCTTCTGCTTCTGGGTCTCGGACGGGCTCTTCACCTTCGCTTCTTCCATGGCTCTGGAATCCCGTCCCCAGGATCTGCCGCTCTGGGGTTGACACAGACCTACTAACTTCTCTGTCCATCCTGCCGTAGCGATTGCCTCCCGTTCTGCAGGGATTCCCAGAGCCTCCGGGCGGCACCCTTCCTCTCAGCAGCCTGGCCTTGACGGGGCTCGCCGTCTGTTCCGCTCCCAACTTTCCAGGTTTCACAGGTGAGCAGAGATATTAGTACTGTATAATATGTGGGTTGATGGACAGGATTAATAAAGGATAATGGCAAATTTTTCGCTGTCACAGGGAGCTTCGGCAGAGACATTTACTTCCTATGCCTTTGTGAAAAGGATTGTTGAAGAGACGTACTGAAAAACAATGAGGAGCTAAGCACATTAAAGGTTATTATGCTCCTGTGTGTCGAGAGCAGCTAATTTCACACTGTTTACTAAGACTTCATCACAGCCTCTAATTAAACCAAATTACTGTTAATTGGAAAAAATATAGCGAGTGGGGAACTTATTGCAGTCCTTATGATAAACTCAAGAAAAAGTGTCAACAGAGAACACAGTGAGACCCAGTAGGTCTTGGCCGTGCAGCCTGTAAACTTTGCCTATGCTTTTGGGTAGATAGCTGCCAAAGAATACTATTTAACCCCTTCCATGCTCATGACGAGCTGGACTCGTCATGGCACACAGTGCTCGTGTGCTCATGACGAGTCCAGCTCGTCATGGAACCCAGTCAAGGAAATCCCTCTGGTGCGGGCACCAGAGGGATTCCCTTTCATCCCCTAAAGCCTCGGGAGCTGGGAAGAGCTTCCCCAGCTCCCGAGGCCCCCCTGGTTTCCCTGAAATGACGATCGGCGCGCACGTCGCGCTGATCTCATTTCAGTGAAACTGAAACTGAAATGAGCCAAGAGGCTCATTACAGTTTCAGTTTCTACGTGCTCAGGGGGCTATCTCAGCCCCCTGAGCACGTAGAAACTCAGGAGAGGTATCGTTGGAAAGGGAGAATCTCCCTTTCCAATGGTACCCCTCACTAGTGGATCCCTGCTTGGGGATCGCCCCAGGAGGGCGATCCCCAAGCAGGGATCCACTCACTAGGCACCAGGGAGGGGAGCGGCCCCTTGGGCAAGGGCCTTTGCTCCCCCATACAATTTTTGGCATAATTAGTCTTTCTGCCCCCTGGGGGCAGATGGGGGCAGTAGCCCCCAATCTGCCCCCGGAGGTAGAAAGCCCACTAGACACCAGGGATTTCTATTTAAATTATATTTAGGGGTGGGGGCTGCCCAAAACGGGCATGCCGATGCCCCCATCCCCCGGCCACAAAATTAGTCTTTCTGCCCCCTGGGGGCAGATGGGGCAGTAGCCCCCAATCTGCCCCCGGGGGGCAGAAAGCCCACTAGATACCAGGGATTTTTTTGAAAATTATAGTTAGGGGTGGGGGCTGCCCAATATGGGCATGCCAATGCCCCCACCCCACCCCGCCGCAAGGTACAGTCTTTCTGCCCCTCCTGGGGGGCAGATGGGGGCAGTAGCCCCCAATCTGCCCCGCCCGGGGGCAGAAAGCCCACTAGATACCAGGGATTTGTTTTAAATTATAATTTGGGGTGGGGGCTGCCCAATATGGGCATGCCAATGCCCCCACCCCACCCCGCCGCAAAGGTACAGTCTTTCTGCCCCTCCTGGGGGGCAGATGGGGGCAGTAGCCCCCAATCTGCCCCCGGAGGGCAGAAAGCCCACTAGACACCAGGTTTTTTTCCCCTCGATACATTTAGGGGTGGGGGTTGCCCAAGATGGGCATGCCAATGCCCCCACCCCTCCCCCATGAAATTCCAGTCTTTCTGCCCCCCGGGGGGCTGGATGGTGGCAGCGGCCACCAATCTGCACCCACCCGGGGGTTCAGAAATACCCTAGATGCCAGGGATTATTTTTTTTATAGGCCCGGGGTGGGGGCTGCCCAGAATGGGCATGCAAATGCCCCCACCCTACCCCCAAAGAAAAAAAAAACTTTCTGCCCCCAGGAGGCAGATGGGGGCAATAGCCCTGATCTGCCCCCCGGGAGGGGGCAGAAAGCCCACTAAGCACCAGGGATTTTTTTATATAGGTAGGGGTGGGGGCTGCCCAGAATTTGCATGTCAATGCCCCCAACCCAAAAAAAATGCTACAGTCTTTCTGCCCCCTGGGAGGCAGTTGGGGCAATAGCACCTTATCTGCCCCCCGGGGGAGGAAAGCCCACTAGCCACCAGGGATTTTTTTTTTACAAAGTTCGGGGTGGGGGCTGCCAAGAATGGACATGCCAATGCCCCCACCCACCCCAAAAGATGTCACTGTCTTTCTGCCCCTCCCAGGAGGCAGATGGGGGCAGTAGCCCCTGATCTGCCCCCGGGGGCAGAAAGCCCACTATGTGCCAGCGATTATGCTGGCTTTTTATACGGAGGGGTGGGGGCTGACCAGCATAGGCATCCCAATGCCCCCGACCCCCAAAAGAATAGCCACAGTCTTTCTGCCCCCTCGGGGGCATATCGGGGCAATAGCCCCTGATTTCCCCCTCCCCAGGGCGGCAGAAAGCCCACTAGGCACTGACTTTTTTCGGAATGTGCCTACCTGTTGAATTTGGTTCCTAGCTCTGCCGGCACCCAGGAAACCTAGCAAACCTATACATTTTTAAAACTAGACACCCAGGGGAATCCAGGATGGGCTGACTTGACTGGCTCTCACCAGGTTCTGTTACCCAGAATCCCTTGCAAACCTAAAAATTTGTCCCAAAAAACACATTTTCCTCACATTTTTGTGGTGGAAAGTTCTGGAATCTGCGTGGATCCACAAAATTCCACCCACCCCGCGTTCCCCAAAGTCTTTCGAGAAAAATGGCACCTCACATGTGTGGGTAGGCCTAGTGCCCGCGACAGGAAACGGCCCAAACGCAACGTGGACACACCACATTTTCACAGTGAAAACGGACCCTTTTTTGCAAAGTGCCTAGCTGTAGATTTTGAACCCTAACACTGCCAGCACCTAGGGAAACCTAGCAAACCTATACATTTTTGAAAACTAGACACCCAGGGGAATCCAGGATGGGGTGACTTGACTGGCTCTCACCAGGATCTGTTACCCAGAATCCCTTGCAAACCTAAAAATATGTCCAAAAAAACACATTTTCCTCACATTTCTGTGGTGGAAAGTTCTGGAATGTGCGTGGATCCACAAATTTCCTACCACCCTGCGTTCCCCCAGGGCTCCCGATAAAAATGGTACCTCACTTGTGTGGGTAGGCATAGTGGCTGAAACAGGAAATGGCCCAAATCGTATTGTGGAGACTTCAAAACTACCTATAACAAAACTACCTGGTTTTGGGGGGCACCTGGTTTTTGGCCCCGGGCTCGCCGCCATCTAGGGAAACCTACCAATCCCACACATTTCTGAAAACTAGACACCCTGGGAGTCCAATGAGGTATGGCTTGCGTGGATCCCCCAACGTTTCCCTACCCAGAATCCCCTGCAACCCTCAAATTTAGCTGAAAAAACCATATTTTCCACATATTTTTGCGTGGAATCACCGTGCTGGCACAAATGTCCTACCACCCAGCGTTGCCCTTGTTCCCCGAGTAAAATGATACCTCACTTGTGTGGGTGTCCAAAGCAGAACTGGCTAAAAACGTATTTTTAAAAAAATATAGCGCTTAGAATTCTCGGTGCTATACCCTAAATCCCTATGTTTTGAGCTCTTCCCAGTCACAGGCCTTTGGCCCACCCACACAAGTGAGGTATCATTTTACTCGGGAGAACAAGGGGAACGCTGGGTGGTAGGACATTTGTGCCGGCACGGTGATCCCACGCAAAATGTATGGAAAAAGTGATTTTTTCAGCTAAATTTGAGGTTTGCAGGGGATTCTGGGTAGGAAAACGTTGTGGGACCCACGCAAGCCATACCTCGCTGGACTCCCCGGGTGTCTAGCTTTCAGAAATGTTTGAGTTTGGTAGTTTCCCAAGATGGCCGCCGAGCCCAGGGCCAAAACTCCTGGGACCCCCTTGCAAAACCAGGTTGTTTTGTGATAAGTAATTTTGATGTCGCCTCAATAGGTTTTGGGCCCTTTTCTGTCGCGGGTACTTGACCCACCCACGCAAGTGAGGTATCATTTTATCGGGAGACCTGGGGGACGCTGGGTGGGAGGAAATTTGTGGATCCACGTAGATTCCAGAACTTTCCCACATAGAAATTTGAGAGAAAAGTGATTTTTTTCAGCTAAATTTGAGGTTTGCAGGGCATTCTGGGTAGGAAAACGTTGGGGGATCCACGCAAGCCATACCTCGTTGGACTCCCCGAGTGTCTAGTTTTCAGAAATGTGTGGGTTTGGTAGGTTTCCCAAGATGGCCGCCGAGCCCGGGGCCAAAAACCCAGGTGACTCCCCTTGCAAAACCAGCTTGTTTTGTGATAGATCATTTTGATGTCTCCTCAATACGTTTTGGGCCCTTGCCTGTTGCGGGTACTTGAACCACCCACACCAGTGAGGTTTTGGCCCTGGGCTCGGCGGCCATCTTAGGAAACCTACCAAACCCACACATTTCTGAAAACTAGACACTCTGGGGAGTCCAGCGAGGTATGGCTTGCGTGGGTCCCCCAATGTTTTCCTACCCAGAATCCCCTGCAAACCTGATATTTTGCTGAAAAAAATCACTTTTTCGCACATTTTTGTGTGGTAAAGTTGTGGAATCATGGGGCTGACACAAATTTCCTACCACCCAGCAATCCCCCAGGTCTCCCGATAAAAATGGTGCCTCACTCGGGTGGGAGGCCCAAGTACCCGCGACAGGCAAGGGCCCACAACGTATTGAGGCGACCTCAAAATGGCCTATCACAAAACGACCTGGTTTTGCAAGGGGGTCCCATGACATTTTGGCCCGGGGCTCGGCGGCCACCTACGGAAACCTACCAAACCTACACATTTCTGAAAAGTAGACACCCGGGGCATTCCAGGGAGGTATGACTTGCGTGGATCCACTAACGTTTTCTTACCCAGAATCCCCTGCAAACCTGATATTTTGCTGAAAAAATCACTTTTTCGCACATTTTTGTGTGGTAAAGTTGTGGAATCATGGGATTGACACAAATTTCCTACCACCCAGCGTTCCCCCAGGTCTCCCAATAAAAATGGTGCCTCACTCGGGTGGGAGGCCCAAATACCCGCGACAGGCAAGGGCCCACAACGTATTGAGGCGACCTCAAAATGGCCTATCACAAAACGACCTGGTTTTGCAAGGGGGGTCCCATGACGTTTTAGCCCGGGGCTCGGCGGCCACCTATGGAAACCTACCAAACCTACACATTTCTGAAAAGTAGACACCCGGGGCATTCCAGGGAGGTATGACTTGCGTGGATCCACCAACGTTTTCTTACCCAGAATCCCCTGCAAACCTGATATTTTGCTGAAAAAATCACTTTTTCGCACATTTTTGTGTGGTAAAGTTGTGGAATCATGGGATTGACACAAATTTCCTACCGCCCAGCGTTCCCCAGGTCTCCCAATAAAAATGGTGCCTCACTCGGGTGGAAGGCCCAAGTACCCGCGACAGGCAAGGGCCCACAACGTATTGAGGCGACCTCAAAATGGCCTATCACAAAACTACCTGTTTTTGCAAGGGGGTCCCATGACGTTTTGGCCCGGGGCTCGGCGTCCACCTAGGGAAACCTACCAAACCTACACATTTCTGAAAAGTAGACACCCGGGGGATTCCAGGGAGGTATGGCTTGCGTGGATCCACCAAAGTTTTCTTACCCAGAATCCCCTGCAAACCTGATATTTTGCTGAAAAAATCACTTTTTCGCACATTTTTGTGTGGTAAAGTTGTGGAATCATGGGATTGACACAAATTTCGTACCACCCAGCGTTCCCCAGGTCTCCCAATAAAAATGGTGCCTCACTCGGGTGGGAGGCCCAAGTACCCGCGACAGGCAAGGGCCCACAGCGTATTGAGGCGACCTCAAAATGGCCTATCACAAAACTACCTGTTTTTGCAAGGGGGGTCCCATGACGTTTTGGCCCGGGGCTCGGCGTCCACCTAGGAAACCTACCAAACCTACACATTTCTGAAAAGTAGACACCCGGGGATTCCAGGGAGGTATGGCTTGCGTGGATCCACCAAAGTTTTCTTACCCAGAATCCCCTGCAAACCTGATATTTTGCTGAAAAAATCACTTTTTCGCACATTTTTGTGTGGTAAAGTTGTGGAATCATGGGATTGACACAAATTTCGTACCACCCAGCGTTCCCCCAGGTCTCCCAATAAAAATGGTGCCTCACTCGGGTGGGAGGCCCAAGTACCCGCGACAGGCAAGGGCCCATAACGTATTGAGGCGACCTCAAAATGGCCTATCACAAAACGACCTGGTTTTGCAAGGGGGTCCCATGACGTTTTGGCCCGGGGCTCGGCGGCCACCTACGGAAACCTACCAAACCTACACATTTCTGAAAACTAGACACCCGGGGCATTCCAGGGAGGTATGACTTGCGTGGATCCACCAACGTTTTCTTACCCAGAATCCCCTGCAAACCTGATATTTTGCTGAAAAAATCACTTTTTCGCACATTTTTGTGTGGTAAAGTTGTCGAATCATGGGATTGACACAAATTTCCTACCACCCAGCGTTCCCCCAGGTCTCCCAATAAAAATGGTGCCTCACTCGGGTGGGAGGCCCAAGTACCAGCGACAGGCAAGGGCCCACAACGTATTGAGGCGACCTCAAAATGGCCTATCACAAAACGACCTGGTTTTGCAAGGGGGTCCCATGACGTTTTGGCCCGGGGCTCGACGGCCACCTACGGAAACCTACCAAACCTACACATTTCTGAAAAGTAGACACCCGGGGCATTCCAGGGAGGTATGACTTGCGTGGATCCACCAACGTTTTCTTACCCAGAATCCCCTGCAAACCTGATATTTTGCTGAAAAAATCACTTTTTCGCACATTTTTGTGTGGTAAAGTTGTCGAATCATGGGATTGACACAAATTTCCTACCACCCAGCGTTCCCCCAGGTCTCCCAATAAAAATGGTGCCTCACTCGGGTGGTAGGCCCAAGTACCCGCGACAGGCAAGGGCCCACAACGTATTGAGGCGACCTCAAAATGGCCTATCACAAAACTACCTGTTTTTGCAAGGGGGTCCCATGACGTTTTGGCCCGGGGCTCGGCGTCCACCTAGGGCAACCTACCAAACCTACACATTTCTGAAAAGTAGACACCCGGGGGATTCCAGGGAGGTATGGCTTGCGTGGATCCCCCAACGGTTTCTTACCCAGAATCCCCTGCAAACCTGAAATTTGGCTGAAAAAATCACTTTTTTCACACATTTTTGTGTGGTAAAGTTGTGGCATCACGGGGCTGACACAAATTCCCTACCACCCAGCGTTCCCCCAGGTATCCCGATAAAAATGGTGCCTCACTCGGGTGGGAGGCCCAAGTACCCGCGACAGGCAAGGGCCCAAAACATTTTGTGATAGGCAATTTTGATGTCGCCTCAATACGTTGTGGGCCCTTGCCTGTCGCGTGTACTTGGGCCTCCCACACAAGTGAGGCACCATTTTATCGGGAGACCTGGGGAACGCTGGGTGGTAGGAAATTTGTGTGAGGCCAGTGATGCCACACTTTCCACACAAAAATGTGTGAAAAAGTGATTTTTTCAGCTAAAATTGAGGTTTGCAGGGGATTCTGGGTAGAAACGTTGGGGGATCCACGCAAGCCATACCTCCTGGAAGCCCCGGTGTCTACTTTTCAGAAATGTGGGTTTGGTAGGTTTCTCTAGATGGCTACCGAGCACGGGGCCAAAACCCAGGTGACCCCCTGCAAAACCAGGTCGTTTTGTGAAAGGCCATTTTGAGGTCGCCTCACTACGTTGTGGGCCCTTGCCTGTCGCAGTACTTGGGCCTCCCACACGAGTGAGGCACCATTTTTATCGGGAGACCTGGAGAACGCTGGGTGGTAGGAAATTTGTGTCAGCCCCATGATTCCACAACTTTACCACACAACAATATGCGAAAAGTGATTTTTGAGCAAAATATCAGGTTTGCAGGGATTCTGGGTAGAAACGTTGGGGGATCCACGCAAGCCATACCTCCCTGGAAGCCCCGGGTGTCTACTTTTCAGAAATGTGTGGGTTTGGTAGGTTTCTCTAGATGGCTACCGAGCACGGGGCCAAAACCCAGGTGACCCCCTTGCAAAACCAGGTCGTTTTGTGAAGGCCATTTTGAGGTCGCCTCACTACGTTGTGGGCCCTTGCCTGTCGTGGTACTGGGCCTCCCACGCGAGTGAGGCACCATTTTATCGGGAGACCTGGAGGAACGCTGGTGTAGGAGAATGTGTCAGCCCCATGATTCCACAACTTTGCCACACACAATGTGCGAAAAGTGATTTTTGAGCAAAATATCAGGTTTGCAGGGATTCTGGGTAAGAAAACTTTGGTGGATCCACGCAAGCCATACCTCCCTGGAATCCCCGGTGTCTACTTTTCAGAAATGTGTAGGTTTGGTAGGTTTCCCTAGGTGGCCGCCGAGCCCGGGCCAAAACGTCATGGGACTCCCTTGCAAAACCAGGTAGTTTTGTGATAGGCCATTTGAGGTCGCCTCAATACGTTGTGGGCCCTTGCCTGTCGCGGTACTTGGGCCTCCCACCCGAGTGAGGCACCATTTTTATCGGGAGACCTGGGGAACGCTGGGTGGTAGGAAATTTGTGTGAGGCCAGTGATGCCACACTTTCACACACAAAAATGTGTGAAAAAGTGATTTTTTCAGCTAAAATTGAGGTTTGCAGGGGATTCTGGGTAAGGAAACGTTGGGGATCCACGCAAGCCATACCTCCCTGGAAGCCCCGGGTGTCTACTTTTCAGAAATGTGTGGGTTTGGTAGGTTTCTCTAGATGGCTACCGAGCACGGGGCCAAAACCCAGGTGACCCCTTGCAAAACCAGGTCGTTTTGTGAAGGCCATTTTGAGGTCGCCTCACTACGTTGTGGGCCCTTGCCTGTCGCGGTACTGGGCCTCCCACACGAGTGAGGCACCATTTTATCGGGAGACCTGGAGGAACGCTGGGTGGTAGGAAATTTGTGTCAGCCCCATGATTCCACAACTTTACCACACAACAATGTGCGAAAAAGTGATTTTTGAGCAAAATATCAGGTTTGCAGAGGATTCTGGGTAAGAAAACTTTGGTGGATCCACGCAAGCCATACCTCCCTGGAATCCCAGGTGTCTACTTTTCAGAAATGTGTAGGTTTGGTAGGTTTCCTAGGTGGCCGCGAGCCCCGGGCCAAAACGTCATGGGACCCCTTGCAAAACCAGGTAGTTTTGTGATAGGCCATTTTGAGGTCGCCTCAATACGTTGTGGGCCCTTGCCTGTCGCGAGTACTTGGGCCTCCCACCGAGTGAGACACCATTTTTATCGGGAGACCTGGGGAACGCTGGGTGGTAGGAAATTTGTGTGAGGCCAGTGATGCCACACTTTCCCACACACAAATGTGTGAAAAAGTGATTTTTCAGCTAAAATTGAGGTTTGCAGGGGATTCTGGGTAGAAACGTTGGGGATCCACGCAAGCCATACCTCCTGGAAGCCCCGGGTGTCTACTTTTCAGAAATGTGTGTGTTTGGTAGGTTTCCCTAGGTGCCGGCAGAGCTAGGGTTCACAAACTACAGCTAGGCACTTTGCCAAAAAGGGTCATTTTTCACTGCGAAATTGAGGTGAGACCACGTTGCGTTTTGCGCCGTTTCCTGTCGCGGGCACTAGGCCGACCCACACAAGTGAGGTACCATTTTTCTCAGAAGACTTTGGGGAACGCGGGGTGGGTGGAAATTTGTGAATCCACGCAGATTCCAGAACTTTCCACCACAGAAATGTGGGGAAAATGTGGTTTTTTGACAATTTTTAGGTTTGCAAGGGATTCTGGGTAACAGAACCTGGTGGGAGGCAGTCCAGTCACCCCATCCTGGATTCCCCTGGGTGTCTAGTTTTCAAAAATGTATAGGTTTGCTAGGGTTCCCTAGGTGCCGGCAGAGCTAGGGTTCAAAAACTACAACTAGGCACTTTGCCAAAAAAGGGTCATTTTTCACTGCGAAATTGAGGTGTGACCACATTGCGTTTTGCACCGTTTCCTGTCGCAGGCACTAGACCGACCCACACAAGTGAGGTACCATTTTTCTCGGAAGACTTTGGGGAACGCGGGGTGGGTGGAAATTTGTGGATCCACGCAGATTCCAGAACTTTCCACCACAGAAATGTGGGGAAAATGTGGTTTTTTGACAATTTTTATGTTTGCAAGGGATTCTGGGTAACAGAACCTGGTGGGAGGCAGTCCAGTCACCCCATCCTGGATTCCCCTGGGTGTCTAGTTTTCAAAAATGTATAGGTTTGCTAGGTTTCCCTAGGTGCCGGCAGAGCTAGGGTTCAAAAACTACAGCTAGGCACTTTGCCAAAAAGGGTCATTTTTCACTGCGAAATTGAGGTGTGACCACGTTGCGTTTTGCGCCGTTTCCTGTCGCAGGCACTAGGCCGACCCACACAAGTGAGGTACCATTTTTCTCGTAAGACTTTGGGGAACGCGGGGTGGGTGGAAATTTGTGGACCCACGCAGATTCCAGAACTTTCCACCACAGAAATGTGGGGAAAATGTGGTTTTTGACAATTTTTTATGTTTGCAAGGGATTCTGGGTAACAGAACCTGGTGGGAGGCAGTCAAGTCACCCCATCCTGGATTCCCCTCGGTGTCTAGTTTTCAAAAATGTATAGGTTTGCTAGGTTTCCCTAGGTGCCGGCAGAGCTAGGGTTCAAAAACTACAGCTAGGCACTTTGCCCAAAAGGGTCATTTTTCACTGCAAAATTGAGGTGTGACCACGTTGCGTTTTGCGCCGTTTCCTGTCGCAGGCACTAGGCCGACCCACACAAGTGAGGTACCATTTTTCTCGGAAGACTTTGGGGAACGCGGGGTGGGTGGAAATTTGTGGATCCACGCAGATTCCAGAACTTTCCACCACAGAAATGTGGGGAAAATGTGGTTTTTTGACAATTTTTTATGTTTGCAAGGGATTCTGGGTAACAGAACCTGGTGGGAGGCAGTCAAGTCACCCCATCCTGGATTCCCCTGGGTGTCTAGTTTTCAAAAATGTATAGGTTTGCTAGATTTCCCTAGGTGCCGGCACAGCTAGGGTTAAAAAACTACAGCTAGGCACTTTGCCAAAAAGGGTCATTTTTCACTGCGAAATTGAGGTGTGACCACGTTGCGTTTTGCGCCGTTTCCTGTCGCAGGCACTAGGCCGACCCACACAAGTGAGGTACCATTTTTCTCGTAAGACTTTGGGGAACGCGGGGTGGGTGGAAATTTGTGGATCCACGCAGATTCCAAAACTTTCCACCACAGAAATGTGGGGAAAATGTGGTTTTTTTGACAATTCTTTAGGTTTGCAAGGGATTCTGGGTAACAGAACCTGGTGGGAGGAAGTCAAGTCACCCCATCCTGGATTCCCCTGGGTGTCTAGTTTTCAAAAATGTATAGGTTTGCTAGGTTTCCCTAGGTGCCGGCAGAGCTAGGGTTCAAAAACTACAGCTAGGCACTTTGCCAAAAAAGGGTCATTTTTCACTGTGAAATTGAGGTGTGACCACGTTGCGTTTTGCGCCGTTTCCTGTCGCAGGCACTAGGCCGACCCACACAAGCGAGGTACCATTTTTCTCGGAAGACTTTGGGGAACGCGGGGTGGGTGGAAATTTGTGGATCCACGCAGATTCCAGAACTTTCCACCACAGAAATGTGGGGAAAATGTGGTTTTTTTGATAATTTTTTAGGTTTGCAAGGGATTCTGGGTAACAGAACCTGGTGGGAGGCAGTCCAGTCACCCCATCCTGGATTCCCCTGGGTGTCTAGTTTTCAAAAATGTATAGGTTTGCTAGGTTTCCCTAGGTGCCGGCAGAGCTAGGGTTCAAAAACTACAGCTAGGCACTTTGCCAAAAAGGGTCATTTTTCACTGCGAAATTGAGGTGTGACCACGTTGCGTTTTGCACAGTTTCCTGTCGCAGGCACTAGGACGACCCACACAAGTGAGGTACCATTTTTCTCGTAAGACTTTGGGGAACGCGGGGTGGGTGGAAATTTGTGGATCCATGCAGATTCCAGAACTTTCCACCACAGAAATGTGGGGAAAATTTGTTTTTTTGACAATTTTTTATGTTTGCAAGGGATTCTGGGTAACAGAACCTGGTGGGAGGCAGTCAAGTCACCCCATCCTGGATTCCCCTGGGTGTCTAGTTTTCAAAAATGTATAGGTTTGCTAGGTTTCCCTAGGTGCCGGCAGAGCTAGGGTTCAAAAACTACACCTAGGCACTTTGCAAAAAAGGGTAATTTTTCATTGTGAAAATGTGGTACGTCCACGTTGCATTTTGAGCCATTTCCTGTTGTGGGCACAAGGGCTACCCACACAAGTGAGGTACCATTTTTATCGGGAGACTTAGGGTAACACAGAATTGTAGAGCAACTGTTATTACCTATTGACTTTCGATGCATTTCTGCCTTCCAAATGAAAGACAATGTGTAAAAAATAAGTCATTTTGAAAAATGACCTATAATTCTCATGCTAGTATGGGTACTCCCAATTTCGGAAATGTGCAAATATCTACTGTTTCTAAAATCTACATTTTGTTCCCATTTCAGAAATACATAGGTGTCTTTCATAACAATTTTTCCATGTATACATTTTCCCAAAATAATTGCTATATACCCGGTACATAATAAAAAACCATTGCAAGATGCTGCTCAATTATTGGCTCTGGGTTCGTCGGGTTCTTGGTGAACCTACAAGTCCTATATATCCCCACAACCAGAAAGGTCCAGCGGATATAACGGTATATTGCCTTCAAATAGCTGTCATAATTAGAAGAAGTTACAGGTGAAAACGTTGACACAAATGGCTGTTTTTTCAACTAATTTTCAATTTTTCCTTTATTTAACTGTTAGTTTCTATAAGGAAAACTTTAAGGATCTACACAAATGACCCCTTGCTGAATTCAGAATTTTGTCTACTTTTCAGAAATGTATGGCTTTCCAGGATCCATTATTGGTTTCATACCCATTTCTACCATTAACTGGAAGGAGGTTGAAAGCACAAAAAATAGCAAAAATAGGCTATGTCCCAGAAAAATGCCAAAACTGTGTAAAAAAGTTGGTTTTCTGACAAAAGTCTGCTTGTCCCTGAAAGCTGGGAAAATGGTGATTTCATCCCCACAACCCCTTTTTGATGCCATTTGCAGGGAAAAATCAAGACGCTTTCATCTGTAGCCCTTTTTCGCATTTTTCCCCAAAAAAACAAAATTTAGCTGTATTTTGACTAATTTCTGGGTCCCCTCCAGGGAATCCACAAACCCTGGGTACCTTTACAATCCCCATGATGTTAGAAAAAAAGGACGCAAATTTGGCATGGATACCTTATGTGGTCAAAAAGTTACAGGGGCCTAAGCGCGCACTACCCCAAATAGCCAAAAAAAGGCTTAGCACAGGAGGGGAAAAGGCCTAGCAGCGAAGGGGTTAAATGTTTGGAACTAACATTGTTTCATTCAATTCGAATAACAGCTATTCATTTTGTGAACTTCGCTGCCTAAAGGTTGCAATAGGAGCAGTTATGGCTTACTACAGGAGGTAGTAAAGGGATCAGATACAGTATGACACTGGAATCACACTTTATAAGATCAATACCGGTCCGAGTTATCTTGAAAAGGGCCTGATTTCGAGGATAGGATTAAATAATAAACCACACCCCTAAAAATGTGCTCTGCAACTCAGTCCGCCCCACTCCCCAACAAACGTCTGCTGAAGTCTCTGCTCACGCAAAGTGACTTCGCATGCGCCAAGTGTCTCTATGAAGTACGTACAGAAAAGGGATGGAAGGAAAGCTTGAACTCATCACTCGAGGTCCCAGTCCATCCCTATTTTGCACACCTGGTTCCCTCACTTTTGACCCATCCTTATGGCCTGGCAGTTCCGGCTGGACAGTTCCTATTGGACTAGGATCAAGACTGATTTGCATATGGCTGGGTCCAAACTGAGGTGGCATGGTGGTTGAAAAATGATGGAATGGGATGCAGCCCGAGTGATTGTCAGTGGCTGAGATAAATTCAGGCATTCCATCCATCACCTTGTCTTTGCTGCAAGTGCATGCAAAGTGTCCTGCGAAGTAATAATTGAAAGTTGAATACTCTACTCAATCTCACCCAAAGTGGTAACCTAATATAATAAAAGGTTTTCAACTCCTTGACAAGTATTTAAATCCAAACTTTCCAGGAAATGTTCACAGGAGAAGTTACACCCATGTATCTATCCCCGAGCACCCTCACTCCCTTTTTTTTTTTTTGCGTCATAAAGACAAAGGACGCTGCTGTCATTCAGCACCCCTCCCCCCACTGCCCTCTCCCTTTGAGATTAACCTTAGCCTGCCAGTCTTTGACAGTCTCTACAACTCCGAGTCCTTAAGGGTGTCTATCTCCTGCACTGTTCCTGTACCTTGTCCGTACCTTTCCAAGGTTGCACTCACTAACAGAATAAAAACCATGGCACAAAGTCTCCTCCCCATCAACTTCCGGGCTAGAGGAGGTCCGAAGGATGGACAACATCACACACAGACAGTGATTACAAGCACAAATAATGTTTGTCATTTTTGCAGGTGGGAGAAAAATTCCATCTGAGTGATAACTATGTAGCTATAACAATGTTTATTGTTTAGACGAGTTTAGCTAATTGTACGCATTACCTATTGAACTATTGTTAAAAAACCCAGTTTGGAGATGTTCCCCTACTAAGAATAACAAATAATGCTGGTTTATCGCTGCTACACATGAAAATATTTATATCACAAAAATGTGGCAACTTTTTATGGAAAACATTAAAAAAAATACGAGTGTGTTTCTTTTACAAGACATCTATGCATTGAATCTAATGTTTTGTGTCTACATAAGCATATAAAATACAAAACTGCCATTCTAACGATCAAGACGTAGTCTGTCCTGTTTCTACTCACAAAAAAGCTCTTACTGTAATAGGCCTGCCTTGTTCAGTTTTTGGTTTCCTTTATAAAGATCACGCTCATTGCTGCAGCTGGGTAGAGATTAAACTGTTATGGGTCCGCAACCGCATTCTCCACCTACTGAGATTTCAAAGGGCAACGCAGCACACAGGCACCGAGCCCACAGCAGAGATTACTTGAAGTGTGAGAGCGGATATTTTTGGGGATGTTGCGGGCCATCAGCAGGAGCTGGGGGGCTGCTGTTTTGTGTCGTGTGAAATGTGGGGGAGTGTTCGTAGCTGACAAGTTTCCCAGGGGCCATGTGTGATATGCTCCAGTCCAGGTTTTTTCCTGTGAATTGTAAGAGTTGCTGTTCTGTTTTATAATGGAATACACAACACTACAAGTCCCAGAATTAAAAAAACAAGCATTGGCATAGCCAATAGGTCTCACCTTTGGGACCTTATAAGTGTTTAGTTATCCAGCACAGTATCCTTGGTGCAACAACATCAAGTGTTGCTTGGCTAAACACTTATAAGGTCCCAAAGGCGAGACCTATTGGCTATGCCAATGCTTGTTTCATATACATATGTCGCCCTAAGTGTGAAGGGTATGCCCAGACGTGGGTCCCATGCTCACTACACCACTGAATTCAAGCTAGCCTGGCTGAAAAAGGGTGATGCCTTGAAACCGTTTCCAGAATGCTTGTTTCTGGTCCAGGGAAGATCTGGCTTGGCAATTCGGGCTGGACTGTTCCCAGAAGGAACAGGGTCAAGACTGATTTGCTTATGGCTGGGTCCAAACTGGGGTCGTGTGGTAAGCAAAAGAATGATGGATTTAACCCAGATCCTTGTAACTGGGGGTGAATGTTTGCATTGTTCAGCATTCTGTCCATCAATTGTTTCTTTTGCATCTGTAGCCCTCAGTTGGAAAGGTATGTCAAGACGTGGGTTCCGGACTCACTGCACCATTGGATTCAAGCTATCTTGGCTGAAGAAGGGTGATGCCTTGAAATTGGTCCCAGTATGCTTGTTGCTGGTCTAGGGAGGACCTGGCTTGGCAGTTTGGGCTAGACTGTTCCAATAAGGAACAGGGTCAAGACTGATTTTCATATGGCTGGGTCCAACTGGGGTGGTGTGGTGAACAAAAGAACAATGGATTTATCCCAGATCCTTGTGATTGGGGGTGGATGTTTGCATTATGCAGCATTCCGTCCATCAATTGTTTCTTTTGCACATGTTGCCCTAAGTGGCAAGGGTATGCCCAGACGTGGGTCCCGTGCTTACTACACCACTTGATTCAAGCTAGCTTGGCTGAAGAAGGGTGATACCCTGAAACCGGTACCAGGATGCTTTTTTCTGGTCCAGGAAAGACCTGGCTTGACTTTTCGGGCTGTTCCGTTCCCACAAGGACCAGGCTCAAGACTGATTTGCATATGGCTGGGTCCCAACTGGGGTGGTATGGTGACTGTTAGAAATGGGATCTCTGGTTGGCTAAGGCTTGCGCCAAAGCCAGGCAGAGACCACCACTCTAGTCAGGGCGAGGGAGTTACACGCCAAAGATAACCCCTGCTCACCCCCTTGGTAGCTTGGCACGAGCAGTCAGGCTTATCCCGGAGGCCATGTGTAAAGCGTTTGCGCACGCACACAGCAACAACATCCCAGGCACACCACAAAAGGAACTCCACACAAGGTTATATCAAAAATTGCCTTTGTATTCTCATAACACATTAGAATAGTACTCACATAATATACATGGTGCCACCTGGCACTAGGTCATATCTACAAGGTATTATGTACATCTGACAGGGCCAACTGGACCACTGTCAGAACCATCACAAAGTGAACTTAGTAAATGTAGGACATATCATAAACGTACAACCAGTAATCACTGGTAACCACTGTACTCAGCATCAGCCTGTAACATAAACCACATTATGCACAGTATCACATTAGGCGCGAATTACATTCTGCGCCAACCTCACCAGCATAAACGCATTATGCAATTATCTCATAAGTCTAAACGCATTAGACCCTACCCTCCTAAGCATAACTCACATTAGGGGTAAACTCACTGTAGGAAATAATCTCACTGGCATAAACATATTTCGCACATAATCTCATCCCCAAACGCATTTAGAGGCATGAATCATAGTAGATTATCCCATTTCCTAATATTACATAAATCACTGACCCCCTGGCCAACTGGCCTTCTCCAAGGGGCTCAAATGCCCTAAGTCCAGAATGTCAGGGCGCTAAGCTGCCAAGGCAGCAATATCCAAAAGCGCGTAATTGCGCTGGGGCAGGGGAGTGGCTCTCACTCCTCTCTCCAAATATGCCCCCAAAGAACTGTGGCCTAAACGTAGCAGCTGGCACTAGGTGCTGCGCAGCTGTAAAGCAAACGAAGGCCCGGGCACCACTGTGCCTCCTGTCCCACGCAGGGACTCTCTATCCATTGTGCCCAATTCACGGCAGCTGCCCGCGCTGGTGCGGCGCAGCTGTGGCACTGAAATGCGGGCCTGGGCACCTCTGTGCCCTCAGGGTCCCCACTGGGACTCTGTATCACGGGGAATGTGGCAAAAATGTTGCAGCTGCCTGCTATCAGTTGGGGCAGCTGAAAAAATCACATAGGCACTGGCACCGGGGCGGGCACCGACAATGTGCCCCGACACACCCCCAACCACCATATACTGAGCCCTACTCACCGGGGCTCTGTTTGGAGACTTCTGGAGGTCCGCCTCCTGTAACGTCGAATCTTCGCCCGGTTCCTCTCCTAGGACTGGGTCTTCACATGGAGCCTGCGAGGCTCCGGACGGCTGGGGCTGCACGCGGGGCTCTCCTCACCAACACGGGAGCCCTGCTTCACTCTGGCAGCCTTCCCGCGTCCCACTCGATCTCCTCTGGACTTGCGGCGGGGGCAGGCACCGACAATGTGCCTCGCGCCCCCTCCGCCTTATTCTCCCCAAAAGCTGCTGAACGCGGGGCTTCCCTTCTTGCTGGCGCCCGCGGGGCTCTCCCTCCCTCATGGGAGCCCTGCGCAGGCATGCGCCGACCTCTGGGGACGCCTCTCACTTCACCCGGGCCCCCTCCTGGGACCCGACTTCTCTGGGCACAGGCAGGGCTCCTCCCAGCACACGGGAGCCCTGCTCGAGTCAGCGCTGCCATTTTCTTTCCTCTTCTGCTTCCGCCCACAACCAGGCGGGCCCCGGATCGCGGCGGAGGTCTTTCCTCCCTTCTCTCGGTGGGAATGAGGGGTAGGCTCCCTCTTAAGAGACAATAAAGAGCGGGGTGGGCACCCGCTCTTCAATAAAAGCACAAATCAGCGGGGTGGGCTCCCGCTCGATCATGAAGCACGGGGGAATCCCTTGGGTCAGGATTCCCTCTCCAAGGGCTGCAGCGCCGCGCTGCACCGCCCACGTTCCTCCTCCAGGAAATAATTAAAATATAGCGCTCACAGGGCGCTAGTACAGCCAAAAAGAAAGCCCTCAAAGGTGAAGGGGCAATGCAGGGCCCAGGGAGGCAAGCCCTCCTGGCAGCCCCCCCCCCGGGCCCCAGCGGCAGCACGCCCTGCAGGATTCAGGAACAAACACAGAGCTGAACATTTTCATGGGGTCACAGCCCCTACTTTTATACACCAATTTCCTTTGTCTTAGGGGCAGGGTTTGGGGGAACCAGATACAACTGGTTCAGGAGCACTTTGTTTTCCAAGCTCCTCTTCCTCTTTGTCAGGTGGGGGCTAGGTACTCAGACACACCACAGGGGGTGGAGCCAGGATTGTACAGGGCAGGCACACTCCTATTCAGGGTCAGGGGATTACTCCTCCCACTACCCTTAGCCCAGGTGTCCTATTCAGCCCAGCGCTGACTCACCCAGCCCCTCCTGGAGCCACACACACCTCCCAGCCCCTGTCACTCACAAAGCCAGACATGCAATTCACATCAGGCAGGCAGTCACATAGCACACAGATGTGCCAACTTCTAAAAGTGGCATTTCTAAAATAACCACAATAAATCTGCGCACACCATTGCACAGCATTTAATCACACAATTTCATACATACCAGACTTGACCACACTGCTCCTCTCATAACAGGAATTACCACTGACACACACTGATCAGGAAATCCCCCATGCATTCCTATGGGAGGGCAGGCCAAGCTCACCAATGTAACACAGAGAGCGCACGCACTTTCCACTGGACCACAGTGCGAAAGTGCCCAGAGGCCTAAAATCACCAACACCAGGTTACAGACAAGGTAAAAAGTTTAGGAGTGAACCTGCCAAAAAGGGCCAAGTCCAACAGTGAGCAAAAGAATTATGCATTTATCCCAGATCCTTGTGACTGAGGGTTAATGTTTGCATTGTCCAGAATTCCTTCCATCAATTGTTTCTTTTGCATATGTTGCACTAAGTGGGAAGGGTATGCCCAGACGTGGGTCCTGTGCTCACTACACCACTGAATTTAAGTTAGCCTGGCTGAAGAAGGGTGATGCCCTGAAACCGGTCCTAGGATGCTTGTATCTAGTCCAGAGAGAACCTGGCTTAGCAGTTCGGGCTGGACTGTTCCCACAAGGAGCAGGGTCAAGACTGGGGTGGTGTGGTGAGCAAAAGAATGATGGATTTAACCAAGATATTTATGATTGGGGATGAATGTTTGCATTGTCCACCATTCCATCCATCGATTTTTTCATATGCATATGTTGCCCTAAGTGTGAAGGGTATGCCCAGACGTGGGTCCCATGCTCACTACACCACTGAATTCAAGCTAGCCTGGCTGAAGAAGGGTGATGCCCTAAAACCGGTCCCAGGATGCTTGTTTCTGGTCCAGGGAAGACCTGGCTTGGCAATTTGGGCTGGACTGTTCCCAGAAGGAACAGGGTCAAGACTGATTTGCATATGGCTGGGTCCACCTGGGATGGTGTAGTGAGCAAAACAATGATGGATTTAACCCAGATCTTTGTGATTGGGGGTGAATGTTTGCATTGTCCAGCATTCCGTCCATCAATTGTTTCTTTTGCGTATGTAGCTCTAAGTGTGAAGGGTATGCCCAGACGTGCGACCTGTGCTCACTACGCCACTGTGATGCCCTGAAACTGGTACCAGGATGCTTGTTTCTGGCCGGGGAGAACCTGGTTTGGCAGTTCGGGCTGGACTGTTCCCAGAACGAACAGGGTCAAGACTGATTTGCATATGGCTGTGTTCAAACTGGGGCGCTGTGGTGAGCAAATGAATGATGGATTTAATCCATATTCTTGTGACTGCGGGTGAATGTTTGCATTGTCAAGCATTCCGTCCATCAATTGTTTTTTTTGCATATGTTGTCCTAAGTGGGAAAGGTATGCCCAGACATGGGTCTCATGCTCACTACACCACTTGATACAAGCTAGCCTGGCTGAAGAAAGGTGATGCTCTGAAATCTGTACTAGGATGCTTGGTTTTGGTCCAGGGAGGACCTGGCTTGGTAGTTCGGGCTGGACTGTTCCCAGAAGGTACAGGGTCAAGACTGATTTGCCTATGGCTGGGTCCAACCTGGGGTGGTGGGTGAGCAAAAGAATGATTGATTTACCCCAGATCCTTTGTTTCTTTTGCATATGTTGCCCTAAGTGAGAAGGGTATGCCCAGACGAGGGTCCCATACTTACTACGCCACTGGATTCAAGCTAGCCTGGCTGAACATGGGTGATGCCCTGAAACCGGTCCTAGTATGCTTGTTTCCAGTCCAGGGAGAACCTGGCTTAGCAGTTCGGGCTGGACTGTTCCCACAACGAGCAGGGTCAAGATTGATTTGCATATGGTTGGGTCCAAACTAGGGTGTTGTGGTGAGCAAAATAATGTTGGATTTTTCCAAGATCCTTGTGATTGGGGATGAATGTTTGCATTGTCCAGCATTCTGTCCATCAATTGTTTCTTTTGCATATATCGCCCTAAGTGGGAAGGATATGCCCAGACGTGGGTCTCATGCTCACTACACCACTGAATTTAAACTAGCCTGTCTGAAGAATGGTGATTTTCTGAAACCGGTCCCAGAATGCTTGTTTCCGGTCCAGAAAGGACCTGGCTTTTCTTTTCGGGCTAGACAGTTCCCACAAGGATCAGGGTCAAGACTGATTTGCATTTGGCTGGGTCCAAACTGGTGTGGTGTAGTAAACAAAAGAACAATGGATTTAACCCAGATCCTTGTGACAGGGGGTGAATGTTTGCATTGTCCAGCATTCCGCTCCTCAATTGTTTCTTTTGCACATGTCGCCCTAAGTGGCATGGGTATGCCCCGACATGGGTTCTGTGCTCACTACACCACTTGATTCAAGCTAGCCTGGCTGAAGAAGGGTGATGCCCTGAAACCGGTTCCAGAATTATTGTGTCCGGTCTAGGGAGGACCTGGTTTGGCATTTCGTTCTGGACTTTTACCCCAAGGAACAGGGTCAAGACTGATTTTCATATGGCTGGGTCCAAACAGGGGTGGTGTGGTGAGCAAAAGACGGATGGATTTAACCCATGTCCTTGTGACTGGGGGTGAATGTTTGCATTGTCCAGCATTCCGTCCATCAATTGTTTCTTTTGCATATGTTGCCCTAAATGGGAAGGGTATGCCCAGATGTGGGTACCATGCTTGCTATACCACTGGATTCAAGCCAGCCTGGCTGAAGAAGGGTGATTCCCTAAAAGCAAGCCTAGGATGCTTGTTTCCTGTCCAGGCAGGACGTGGCTTGGCAGTTCGGGCTGGACTGATCCCACAAGGAAAAGGGTCAAGACTGATTTGCATATGGTTGGGTCTAAACTGGGGTGGTGAGCAAAAGAACAATGGATGTAACCCAGATCCTTGTGACTGGGGGTGAATGTTTGCATTGTTCAGCATTCCGTCCATCAATTGTTTCTTTTGCATATGCTGCCCTAAGTTGCAAGGGTATGCCCAGACGTGGGTCCCTTGCTCACTACACCACTGGCTTCAAGCTACCTTGGCTGAAGAAGGTTGATGCCCTGAAAGCGGTCCTAGAATGCTTGTATTCGGTCCAGAGAGAACCTGGCTTAGCAGTTCAGGATGGACTGTTCCCACAAGGAACAGGGTCAAGACTGATTTGCATGTGGCTGGGTCAAAACTGGGGTGGTGTGGTGAGCAAAAGAATGATGGATTTAACCAATATCCTTGTGATTGGGGCTGAATGTTTGCATTGTCCAGAATTCCGTCCATTAATTTTTTCTTTTGTATATGTCGCCCTAAGTGGGAAGGGTATGCCCAGATGTGGGTCCTGTGCTCACTACACCACTGGATTTAAGCTACCCTGGCTGAAAAAGGTTGATGCTCTATAACCGGTCCCTTAATGCTTGTTTCCAGTTTAGGGAGTACCTGGCTTGGCAGTTTGGTCTGGACTGTTCCCATAGAGAACAGGGTCAAGACTCATTTGCATATGGCTGAGTCCAACTGGTGTGGTGTGGTGAGCAAAACAGTGATGAATTTAACCCAGGTCTTTGTGATTGGGGGTGAATGTTTGCATTGTCCAGCATTCCATCCATCAATTGTTTCTTTTTCATATGTTGCCCTAAATTGGAAGGGTATGCTCAGACGTGGGTCCTGTGCTCACTGCACCACTGGATTCAAGCTAGCCTGGCTGAAGAAGGGTGATGCTTTGAAACCGGTACCAGTATGCTTGTTTTTCGTCCAGGGAGGGCTTGGCTTGGCAGTACGGGCTGGACTGTTCCCATAAGGAACAGGGTCAAGACTGATTGGCATTTGGCTGGGTCCAACTGGGTTGGTGTGGTGAGCAAAACAATGATGGATTTAAGCCAGATCCTTGTGATTGGGTGTGAATGTTTGCATTGTCTAACGTTTCGTCCATCAATTTTTTCTTTTGCATATGTTTCCCTAAGTGTGAAGGGTATGCCCAGACGTGGGTCCCGTTCTTACTACACCTCTTGATTCAAGCTAGCCTGGTTGAAGAAGGGTGATGCTCTGAAACCTGAACCAGGGTGTTTTTTCCTGGTCCAGGGAGAACCTGGCTTGGCAGTTCGGGCTGGACTGTTTTCATAAGGAACAGGGTCAAGACTTATTTGCATATGGCTGGGTCCAACTGGTGTAGTGTGGTAAACAAAACAGTGATTAATTTAACCCAGAACTTTGTGATTGGGGGTGAATGTTTGCATTGTCCAGCATTCCGTCCATTAATTGTTTCTTTTGCATATGTTGCCCTAAGTGGGAAAGGTATGCCCAGACATGGGTCCCGTGCTCACTACACCACTAGATACAAACTAGCCTGGCTGAAGAAGGGTGATGCTCTGAAACCTAAACCAGGATGTTTGTTTCCGGTCCAGGGAGGACGTGGCTTGGTAGTTCGGGCTGGACTGTTCCCAGAAGGAACAGGGGCAAAACTGATTTGCAAATGGCTGGGTCCAAACTGGGGTGGTGTGGTGAGCAAAACAATGATGGATTTAACCCAGATCCTTGTGACTGGGGGTGAATATTTGCATTGAACAGCATTCAGTCCATCAATTTTTTCTTTTGTATATGTTGCTCTTAGTGGGAGGGGTATGCCAAGACATGGTTCCCCTGCTTACTACACCACTGGATTCAAGCTAGCCTGGCTGAAGCAGGGTGATGCCCTGAAACAGGTACCAGGATGCTTGTTTCCTGTCCAGGGAGAACCTGGCTTGGCAGCTCGGGCATGGGCTGTTCCCACAAGAAACAGGGTCAAAGCTGATTTGCATAAGGCTAGGTCCAAACTGGGGTGGTGTGGTGAGCAAAAGAATAATAGATTTCTCCCAGATCCTTGTTACTGGTGGAGAAGGTTTGCATTGTCCAGCATTCCGTCCATCAATTGTTTCTTTTTGCATATGTCGCCCTTAGTGTGAAGGGTATGCCCAGACGTGCGTCCCATGCTCACTACACCTCTGGATTCAAGCTAGCCTGGCTGAAGAAGGGTGATGCCCTGAAACCTGTACCAGGATGCTTGTTTTCGGTCCACGGAGGACCTGGCTTGGCAGTTCGGGCTGGACTGTTCCCAGAACGAACATGGTTAAGACTGATTTGCATATGGCTGGGTCTAAACTGGGGTGGTGTGGTAAGCAAAATAATGATGGATTTAACCTAGATACTTGTGACTGGGGGTGAATGTTTGAATTGTCCAGCATTCCGTCCATCAATTGTTTCTTTTGCATATGTTGCCCTAAGTGGGAAAGGTATGCCCAGACATGGGTCCCGTGCTCACTACACCACTGGATACAAGCTAGCCTGTCTGAAGAAGGGTGATGCCCTAAAATCTCTACCAGTATGCTTGTTTCCGGTCCAGGGAGAATCTGGCTTGGTAGTTCGGGCTGGACTGGTCCCACAAGGAACAGGGTCAAGACTGATTTGCATATGGCTGGGTCCAACCTGGGGTGGTGTGGAGTGCAAAAGAATGATGGATTTAACCCAGATCCTTTGTTTCATTTGCAGATATTGCTGTAAGTGAGAAGGGTATGCCCAGACGAGGGTCCCGTACTTACTACACACCTGGATTCAAGCTAGCCTGGCTGAACATGGGTGATGCCCTGAAACCGGTCCTAGTATGCTTGTTTACGGTCCAGGGAGAATCTGGCTTAGCAGTTCGGGCTGGACTGTTCCCATAACGAGCAGGGTCAAGATTGATTTGCATATGGCTGGGTCCAAACTGGGGTGGTGTGGTGAACAAAAGAACAATGGATTTAACCCAGATCCTTGGGACTGGGGGTGAATGTTTGCATTGTCCAGCATTCCGTCCATCAATTGTTTCTTTTGCATATGTCGCCCTAAGTGGCAAGGGTATGCCCCGACATGGGTCCAGTGCTCAGTACACCACTGGATTCAAGCTAGCCTGGCTGAAAAAGGTTGATGTTCTGAAACAGGTCACAGGATGCTTGTTTCTGGTTCTGGGAGGACCTGGCTTGGCAGTTCGGGCTGGACTGTTCCCACAAGGAACAGGGTCAAGAATCATTTGCATATGGCAGGGTCCAAACTGGGGTGGTTTAATGAACAAAAGAACAATGGATTTAACCAAGATTCTTGTGACAGGGGGTGAATGTTTGCATTGTCCAGCGTTCTGTTCATCAATTGTTTCTTTTGCATATGTCGCCCCAAGTGGGAAGTGTATGCCCAGACGTGGGTCCAGTGCTCACTACACCACTGGATTCAAGCTAACCTGGCTGAAGAAGGGTTATGCCTTGAAACCCCTGCCAGGAGGCTTATTTACGGTCCAGGGATGACCTGTCTTGGTAGTTCGGGCTGAACTGTTCAAACAAGGAACAGGGTCGAGACTGATTTGGATATGGCTGTGTCCAAACTGGGATGGTGTGGTGAGCAAAAGATTGATGGATTTAACCCAGATCTCTGTGACTGGGGATGAACGTTTGCATTGTCCAGCATTCCGTCCATCAATTGTTTCTTTTGCTTATGTTGCCCTAAGTGGTAAAGGTATGCCCAGACGTGGGTCCCGTGTTCACTACTCCACTGGATTCAAGCTAGCCTGGCTGAAGAAGAGTAATGCCCTGAAACCGTTTCTAGGATGATTGCTTCTGGTCCAGGGAGGACCTGGCTTGGCAGTTCAGGCTGGACTGTTCCCACAAGGAACAGGGTCAAGACTGATTTGCATATGGCTGGGTCCAAACTGGGGTGGTGTGGTGAGCAAAAGAATGATGCATTTAACCCAGATCCTTGTGACTGTGTGTTAATATTTGCATTGTCCAGCATTCCTTCCATCAATTGTTTCTTTTGCATATGTCACCCTAAGTGGGAAGGGTATGCCCAGACATGGGTCTCATGCTCACTACACCACTGAATTCAAGCTAGCCTGGTTAAAGAAAGGTGATGCCCTGAAACCTGTACCAGGATGCTTGTTTTTGGTTCAGGGCAGATCTGGTTTGGTAGATTGGGCGGAACTGTTTCCAGAAGGAACAGGGTCAAGACTGATTTGAATATGGCTGGGTCCAACCTGGGGTGGTGTGGTGAGCAAAAGACTGATAGATTTACCCCAGATCCTTTGTTTTTTTTTGTATATCTTGCTCTAAGTGAGAAGGGTATGGCCAGACGAGAGTCCTGTACTTACTACTCCACTGGATTCAAGCTAGCCTGGCTGATCTTGGTTGATGCCCTGAAACCGGTCTTAGTATGCTTGTTTCCAGTCCAGGGAGAACCTGGCTTAGCAGTTCGTGCTGGACTGTTCCCACAACAAGCAGGGTCAAGATTGATTTCCATATGGCTGGGTCCAAACTGGGGTCGGGTCGGGTCGGGTCGTGTCGTGAGCAAAATAATGTTGGATTTTTCCAAGATCCTTGTGATTGGGGGTGAATCTTTGCATTGTCCAGCATTCTGTCCATCAATTGTTTCTTTTACATAGATCGCCCTAAGTGGGAAGGATATGCCCAGACGTGGGTCTCATGCTCACTACACCACTGAATTCAAGCTAGCCTGAATGAAAAATGGTGATGCCCTGAAACCAGTCCCAGGATGCTTGTTTCCGGTCCCGGAAGGACCTGGCTTGGCTTTTTGGGCTAGACAGATCCCACAAGGAACAGGGTCAAGACTGATTTGCATGTGGCTGGGTCCAAACTGGGGTGGTGTGGTGAGCAAAAGAATGATGGATTTAATCCAGATTTTTGTGACTGGGGTTGGAGGTTTGCTTTGTCCAGCATTCCATCCATCAATTGTTTCTTTTGCATATATTGCCCTAAGTAGGAAGGGTATGCCAAGATGTGGGTCCCGTGCTTACTGTACCACTGGATTCAAGCTAGCCTGGCTGAAGATGGGTGTTTCACTGAAACCAGTCTTAGGATGCTTGTTTTCAGTCAATGGAGAAACTTTCTTGGCAGTTGGGCCTAGACTGATCCCACAAGGAACAGAGTCATGACTGATTTGCATATGGCTGCTTCTAAACTGGGGTGATGAGCCATAGAACAATGGATTTATCCCAGATCTTTGTGATTGGGGATGCTTGTTTGCATTGTCCAGCATTCTATCCGTTAATTGTTTCTTTTGCATATATCGCCCTAAGTTTGAAGGGTATGCCCAGACGTGGGTCCCGTGCTCACTACACCCCTGGATTCAAGCTAGCCTGGTTGAAGAAGGGTGATGTCCTCAAACCTGTTCCAGAATGCTTGTGTCTGGTCCAGAGAGAACCTGGCATAGTAGTTCGGGCTGGATTGTTCCCACAAGCAGCAGGGTCAAGACTGATTTGCCTATGGCTGGGGTGGCGTGGTGAGCAAAAGAATGATGGATTTAACAAAGATCCTTGTGATTGGGGGTGAATGTTTGCATTGTCCAGCATTCCGTCCATCAATTGTTTCTTTTGCATATGTTGCCATAAGTGGGAAGGGTATGTCCAGATGTGCGTCCCGTGCTCACTACACCACTAAATTCAAGCTAGCCTGGCTGAAAAAGGTTGATACTCTGAAACCGGTCCCAGAAAGCTTGTTTCTGGTCCAGGGAAGACCTGGCTTGGCAGTTCGGGCTGGACTGTTCCCATAAGAAACAGGGTCAAGACAGATTTGCATATGGCTGGGTCCAACTGGGGTGGTGTGGTGAGCAAAACAGAGATGGATTTAACCCAGATCCATGTGATTGGGGGTGAATGTTTGCATTGTCCAGCATTCCATCCATCAATTGGTTCTTTTGCATATGTCGCCCTAAGTGTGAAGGGTATGCCCAGACATGGGTCTCGTGCTCACTACACCACGGGATTCAAGCTATCCTGGCTGAAGAAGGGTGATGTTCTTAAACCTGTTCCAGGATGCTTGCTTCTGGTCCAAGAAGGACTTGTCTTGACAGTTTGGGCTGGACTGTTCCCAGAAAGAACAGGGTGAAGACTGATTTGCATATGGTTAGGTCCAAACTGTGGTGGTGTGGTAAGCAAAAGAATGATGAATTTAACCCATATCCTTGTGACTGGGGGTGAATGTTTGCATTGTCCAGCATTCCGTCCATCAATTGTTTCTTTTGCATTTGTCGCCCTAAGTTGGAACGGTATTCCCAGAAGTAGGTCCCTTGCTCACTACACCCCTGGATTCAAGCTATTCTGGTTGAACAAGGGTGATGCATTTAAACAGGTCCCAGGATGCTTGTTTCCGGTCCAGGGAGGACCTGGCTTGGCAGTTCGGGCTGAACTGTTCCTATAAGGAACAGGGTCAAGACTGATTTCCATGTGGCTGGGTCCAAACTGGGGTGGTGTGGTGAGCAAAAGAATGATGGATTTAATCCAGATTTTTGTGACTGGGGTTGGAGGTTTGCTTTGTCCAGCATTCCATCCATCAATTGTTTCTTTTGCATATATTGCCCTAAGTAGGAAGGGTATGCCCAGATGTGGGTCCCGTGCTTACTGTACCACTGGTTTCAAGCTAGCCTGGCTGAAGAAGGGTGATTCTCTGAAACCAGTTCTAGGATGCTTGTTTCTGTCCAGGGAGGACCTGGCTTGGCAGTTCGGGCTGGACTTATCCCACAAGGAACAGGGTCAAGACTGATTTGCATATGGTTGGGTCTCAACTGGGTGGTGAGCCAAAGAACAATGGATTTTACCCAGATCCTTGTGACTGGGAGTGAACGTTTGCATTGTCCAGCATTCCGTCCATCAATTGTTTCTTTTGCATATGTTGCCCTAAGTGGGAAAGGTATGCCCAGACATGGGTCCCATGCTCACTACACCACTGGATACAAGCTAGACTGGCTGAAGAAGGTTAATGTTCTGAAGCCGGTACCAGGATGCTTGTTTCTGGTGCAGGGAGGACCTGGCTTGGCAGTTCGGGCTGGACTGTTCCCAGAACGAACAGGGTCAAGACTGGTTTGCATATGGCTGGGGGTGGGGTGGGGTGGGGTGGGGTGGTGAGTGAAAGAATAATGGATATAACCCAGATCCTTGTGACTGGGGGTGAATGTTTGCATTGTCCAGCATTCCATCAATTGTTTCTTTTGCATATGTTGCCCTAAGTGTGAAGGGTATGCCCAGATATGCGTACCGTGCTCACTACACCACTGGATTCAAGCTAGTCTGGCTGAAAAAGGTTAATGTTCTGAAGCCGGTACCAGGATGCTTGTTTCTGGTGCAGGGAGGACCTGGCTTGGCAGTTCGGGCTGGACTGTTCCCAGAACGAACAGGGTCAAGACTGATTTGCATATGGCTGGGTCCAAACTGGGGTGGTGTGGTAAGCAAAAGAATGATGGATTTAACCCAGATACTTGTGACTGGGTGTGAATGTTTACATTGTCCAGCATTCCGTTCATCAATTGTTTCATTTGCATATGTTGCCCTAAGTGTGAAAGGTATGCCCAGACATGGGTCTCGTGCTCACTAAACCACTGGATACAAGCTTGTCTGGCTGAAGAAGGGTGATGTCCTGAAACCTGTACCAAGATGCTTGTTTCTGGTCCATGGAGGTTCAGGCTTGGTAGTTCGGGCTGGGCTGTTCCCAGAAGGTACAGGGTCAAAACTGAATGGACTATGGCTGGGTCCAACTTGGGGTGGTATGGTGAGAAAAAGAATGATGGATATAACCCAGATCCTTTATTTCTTTTCCATATGTTGTCCTAAGTGAGAAGGGTATGCCCAGACGAGGGTTCTGTACTTACTATACCACTGGATTCAAGCTAGCCTGGCTGAACAAGGGTGATGCTGTGAAACCGGTCACAGGATGCTTGTTTCTGGTCCAGGGAGGACCTGGCTTGGCAGTGTGGGCTGGACTGTTCCCATAAGGAACAGGGTCAAGACTAATATGCATATGGCTGGGTCCAAACTGGGGTGGTGTGGTGAGCAAAACAATGATGGATTTAACCCAGATCCTTGTGACTGGGGGTGAGTGTTTGCATTGTCCAGCATTCCGTTCATCAATTGTTTCATTTGCATATGTTGCCCTAAGTGGGAAAGGTATGCCCAGACATGGGTCCCCTGCTTACTACACACCTGGATTCAAGCTAGCCTGGCTGAAGAACGGTGATACCCTGAAACCTGTAATGGGATGCTTGTTTCTGGTCCAGGGAGGACCTGGCTTGGTAGCTCGGGCTGGACTGTTCCCAGAAGGAACAGGGTCAAGACTGATTTGCATATGGCTGAGTCCAAACTCGGGTGGTGTGGTGAGCAAAACAATGACGGATTTAACCCAGATGCTTGTGACTGGGTGTGAATGTTTGCATTGTCCAGCGTTCTGTCCATCAATTGTTTCTTTTGCATATGTAGCTCTAAGTGGGAAGGGTATGCCAAGACATGGGTCCCCTGCTTACTACACCACTGGATTCAAACTAGCCTGGCTGAAGAAGGGTGTTACCCTGAAATCAGTCCTAGGATGCTTGTTTCTGGTCCAGGGAGGACCTGGCTTGGCAGTTCAGGCTGGACTGTTCCCACAAGAAACAGGGTCAAGACTGGTTTGTATATGGGTGGTGTGGTGTGGTGTGGTGTGGTGTGGTGTGTGAAAGAATAATGGATATAACCCAGATTCTTGTGACTGAGGGTGAATGTTTGCATTGTCCAGCATTCTGTCACTACACCACTAGATACAAGCTAACCTGTCTGAAGAAGGGTGATGCCCTGAAACCTGTATCAGTATGCTTGTTTCCGGTCCAGGGAGGACCTGGCTTGGTAGTTCGGGCTGGACTGTTCCCAGAAGGAACAGGGTCAAGACTGATTTGCATATGGCTGGGTCCAAACTGGGGTGGTGTGGTGAGCAAAACAATGATGGATTTAACCCAGATCCTTGCGACTGGGGGTGAATGTTTGCATTGTCCAGCATTCCGTCCATCAATTGTTTCTTTTGCATATGTTGCTCTAAGTTGGAGGGGTATGCCAAGACATGGGTCCCCTGCTTACTACACCACTGGATTCAAGCTAGCCTTGCTGAAGAAGGGTGATGTCCTGAAACTGGTCCTAGGATGTTTCTTTGTGGTCCAGTGAGGACCTGGCTTGCCAGTTCGGGCTGGACTGTTCCCAGAAGGAACAGGGTCAAGACTGTTTTGCATATGGCTGTGTCCAACCTGGGGTGGTGTGGTGAGCAAACGAATGATGGATTTAACACAGATCCTTTGTTTCTTTTGCATATGTTTCCCTAAGTAAGAAGGGTATGCCCAGACGAGGGTTCCGTACTTACTTAGAAGGATTTCTGCCAAGATGGCCGCTGGGAAAGAGCACCACCACAGAGCTCCCGGGCACTAGGATCACCCTGCACACCCCTCATGAAGAGCGCGGCCCCACCAGACCATGCAAAAAGGTGTATGAAGCAAGAAACAGCGCTGCCGCCATCCGCTGGAGCCACAGAGAAATCGGACGAAGGAAAGAAGTTCCGAAACCCATGCCCCCGACTCCACCGATGCGCTACTGTTAGGAAGCAGTTGAAGGTCCCAGGGACACTCAGGCACTCACCACCCTGCGAATCCCTCGTGGGCCCTGTTTTGGGACAAGTGCGCCGGAAGAAAGAAGCGGTGCGGAGACTCCAAGCAGGTATTGACCCCCCGCAGCCCGCAGGTTCCTGACTCCAAGTTGGCCGCCCCGGCCAGAGAACAGCAACCAGAATCGCTCTACTGTTGATCTACCAAGTGAGTACTTTAATGAGCTACTCAGAACCCCCACGGGACAGCCTCTGACCCGTTCGAGGTGGGGCCCGACCCCCCTGCCAGTAGAGACTTTGAGCTGGCAACATTCTCTATCACTCGCCTGTGCCTGACTCTAAGATGGCCGCCATGGCCACAAATCGGCTCCAAAAAAACGCTCTACTTCAAACCCAACTACGCCGAAGAAACTTTTGAAGACAGCCAGACCTGTTCCGGATGTAGCGCGACCCCCCCTGCATGCTGAGACCGACCTCTCCTCTCCCGAGGTGCTGTGCCTCTCCGGTGCCAACCACAAGATGGCCGCCCAGGGCATCGAACCCCGACCTGACAATCAAAAACCTCCACCACTGAGTGGCAAATTCTCCCCACGGATGTGAGCTCTACGGTGATCTCTGCCTGACCCTGAAATAATCAGGTCTAACGCGACCCCACCCCGCACGTCGAGACCGACCTCCCCACACCCCAGGTGCTGCACCTCACAAGCAAGATGGTTGCCCGGGGCTCCAAACCCACCCAGACAACGAAAGCTCTACCGGTGAGTCACAAACTCCTACCATAGCTGTGACCACAACGCTCTTGACCTCTGCCTCACCTTTGAGAACCACCCCAATAGATAGAGTGCAGAGAGCCCGAGCACACTCGAGACCACCACTAAATTACGCCTGACCTTAAGAGGGTCATAACTTGCCCTAATCCTCTCCAGGTGAGTCACTAAGTCTCAGAATAGTTTCCTCTCCTCCAGAATCTTGCCTCACCTTGACCCTTCGACCACATAATCATACCAGCCCCCTCCCAATGTGCTTGACCCTAAGATGGCCGCCCAAGGCACATAGCTTACACCAACTAACTCCCCACATAAGCAATTTTTGGACTTTCTACTCACAGTGGTGACCCCAGAAATCTCCACCTCCCGCGCCTCAATCCACCAGCCCCCCCGAGTCTGCTCTCATTAACTGGCCCAAGAATAACATGGCGAATCTCTGCAATCACTCTCATACTACCCTCCTAGGACAGCTCTGGAAACAATTTCCCACCTTCCCTTACGGAGCCTGCCCCCCCGTCCCACCCACACACAATGCCTTCCGCCACGTCAGCCCACACCATCCCCTCTTCTGCGAACCACTTAATACCGCACGGCCCGAACTCCTTCTCGATCAGTTTCCCGCCTAACCTCTCACCGAAAGCGAAAAAGAACTTTAAGCAAAAACTGATCAGACAACATCCTGAATCACTATTCGCAGACATCTACCACTGCTCCTCCAAAGGACAGGTAAAAATGGATCTAATTTTCCACACTGAAAGACACGAAATATGGAACTCCATCCTCAGATCGCAGCTCAACATTTCCAAAACAACTAACACTTCACATAGCTGCAAACTGACACTATCACTTCCAAACCGCCCAAGGCGTACTGGAAATACCACTGTGACCATCTGTAGGAGAGTAGGATCTGCTTCACATGGGTACCCCCACTTTCTGCTGATGCTTCACTGTTTTTCGACTTTAGTCTGGCTGGGGCCCTGCTAATCAGAACCCCAGCCTAGCTGCTTCCTCTCTAAAATGGTTTCCATGTGCCTTAGGCACATCTCTGATTGGAAACTGGAGTGCCCTTATAAGTCCCTAGTATATGGTATACTATGTACCCAGGGCATAGGTACCTCAGAGACCTACCAGGGGCTGCAGCATGTATTGTGCCACCCCTGGAAGGCCATCCAAAATGACACCACAGGTCTGCTACTGCAGGCTGGGTAAGGTGGTGCATGCACCCCTTACTGTGATATAGGTTACCGATATCACTACATATATACACACATATAAACCTATAAGTCACTCCTATGGCAGGCCTTATCAATCCTGAAGGCAGAGTGCTTGGTTCTTATGTGAGAGGGTGCCCCTGCATGAGCAGAGCCCCTCTGCAGCATTTGGAGACCCTTCTCTGATGCTGTTTGTAGTGCAGCCTGACCATATACTCTTAAGTGCATTATATCCTCGCGGAACAATGCTAACTTTGGACTGGCTGCACCAAACATGTCGTGTTTGGTGTCAAACATCTTGGAATACTACCCCCCCGCCAGTTCTGGTGGCGGGGGTAGCATTCCACCCTTCTAGAGGGAGAGACATGTACACACCGGCCTGCCCGGTAACTTCTTTCCAGAGCCCTGGCATCACAAAATGGATGCCGCTGCCACATACTCGGGTCTGGCCTCCTGCTGCTGACTGAAACTCCGGCAGGGGAGGCCTGGACAATAGGTTTCCTGTCACAGGGAGGTGTAACCACCTCCCCAGACAGGATAATGTGTATTGGGGCTGGGCGGGAGCACTCTCTGGTGCTCAGAAGTCCTGCACTGGGGGCACACTTGGTGTCCCTGTGCATATGCCAGTTCAAACCGATTGCAGGGGCTACCTGCCCCTGCTCTGGCGCGAAACTGGACAAAGGGAATGGGTGTAACCACCCCTCTTCCCCGACCCTCCCATAGGTGGGTCCCCAGAGTATGTCCAACCCCCTAACTTGGTATAAGTATGGGACCCCAGTCCCTAGGACTTTAGATTTACCTGGACGAAACTCTGATACAGAATCCTGGACCTTCGACGCTCTACTTTAAGATTAGAGGACTGAAGAATCTCCCTTGGGGTCAAGGAGTGACTCCCCTGCTTGGCAGGCACCTAAGAAGCAATTGTCCGGTCTGCATCGCCAAAGCTCCCGCCAGACGCCAAAGTCTTTGCATCACCAGAGGTAGATTTCCAGACTTCCCCGAGGCTGCCCTGAGTCCCCAGCAAAGCTGAGGCCCGTAGCTGTCGTGGGTAATGTGGAACCGTGACCGCTGGACACCAAGTACTTTTGCAAGTGCATCCTCTTCCTGGTCTCCCACAAAGTTGTGCTTTAGGCTTCGAGTAGCCCCACCTGGAGCACCGACTGCACCGAAGATCACTGGCCTCCACTCCACGAATGTCCTGTGAGCCAGCTCCAAGTGCGTCCACTCAAGGCTCCTTCGCAGTCGTTAGTTCGTTGGCTAGTGGGCCCTCCCGAACGCAACTCTCCTTCTGCTTGGGCTTCCCTGGTTGCTCCAGACGTGCCCTACCTTACACTCGCTGGGTGAGTCCCCCAAACCTTGCTGATCTGCATCAACGTCCTTTCTTTGTTTCTACAAGACTTGCCGTTGCCAAGGCTTGTTGGGTCCAATCCGGTCACCGATACCCCTGCAATCGACAGACGTTGTGGAACAGCTCGAATCCAGCTCCTGGTTGTCGTCGACGCCTCCTGGACCTCGTGGCTGAAGAGTCAAGACGACCGCCAACCTACCTGAAGCACCCAACATCGGTGGGCATCTGCTCATCGCCTTCCTGGTCACTGGCTAGTGACCCAGACTCTGTCCCCTCTGCTTTCAGGTTCTTCATATCTTCGATCCACCTTTGGATCCACCCGAACACTTTCGACTTGGTCGCCAGCAGCACTTTGCAGCAGATCGCCATTGAAAACGACGATGAAACCCGACCCCGAAAGACACCTAAGCACCCGGCTTCCCTGGGTGAGGTAACTCGAGTACTCCGGTGCTCCCGTGGGTATAGACTCTACAACTACCTAGTTCTAAAGGGGTTTGCTCCAAGTCCTCCTCTAAGTGTCCCTTTTCTTTAAAACTCCAACCGCGACATTCCCCATAGAAGTCAACGGCAGCTTGCGGCTGTGTTCTCACACTGCACGCGTCCCCCGTGGGTCCCCTGTGTCACTACCTTGGGTGGTTCCTTGAGGGCCAAGCACTTCTACAGGCTCTAGGCCTTGTGTCTAGCTCAGTCGTGGTTCTTATACCACTTTATTGGTATATGGTTTGGTACGCCCCTAGGGCTCAAACGTGTATTTGTGCTATTACTGTTGATAACTGACTTGTAACTTATGTACTTCGAACTCTACCCTCATAAAGAGACTAGAGGGGTGTGTTTAAGACTAAATACATATATTTTAAATATATACCTGGTGTGGTCCTCTTTCATTTGGTACTCAAGAGATTATAGACTGGTAAAACAAGCTGCTTTACATTCCTTCAAGACATAGCCTGAAGGCTGCTCTCCATAGCTACCACTAGGATAGCTTTCAATAAAGGTTGTCTTTAACCTATCTCCAATAAGGGGTTGTTTGGACTGGTGCAAGGTGCCAACTATAATTAGTGGACAGCATATACCAGGCCAACTTCTCACATTGGTGTGCAGCGTGTGGGATTCCAGCTTGCTATTGTTTTACCAGATAATCTCAATTGAATTGATCAACTGAAAACCACTAAGGGTACCTTAGGTACATATAAAACAAGCTTAGGATACAGTAAGTTCTACTGAACTTAGAGTTGTGTGTTAAGGGATAGCACACCCTTCCTACAACTCAAGAGAGTTTAGTAGGCCACACTAGAGTAGGTAGTGCATACACCACACCACAAAAGTAATGTCTTTAGGGCCAGGAACCAGTGGGTCCCAGCCAGAAGCCAATGGGCTTCTTCCCTCCAAGTATGATAATCTCCCATTCTTGGAATTGAGAGCATTAAGCACTGCTAGGAAACTAAAGACAGGCAAAAGTGCCAACACCCAACGCCTCATAGAGGTACTCCTGCTGGATGATCTCAGAAGACTACCAGGGTCTGAAGGGGTAGGCAGACAGAGTGGGGCAGAAAGATGAGGAAGGGGCCAGGGGTGAAATCACCCAGGACCCCCCTCTGAAACTGGCCAGGAAGGTGAAAATGACCTTGACCTGGAAATCCCAGCTCCTCCTGTGGATGAGGAGGAGGATCAGAATGACCTCCCCTTTGTCCCCCCAGGAAGAGATGTGAGTGTGCCCAGAAGGCCTAGATCTCCTTCTCAGGAGTCTAACCACTCTGACACCTCAATAGGGTCCTCTGTTTCCTCTCATAGGAGGGAATCCTCTCATGAAAGGAAAGAGAGACTGCTCAAGTATAGAGAAGCTCAGTTGAGACTCAGAAGAGAGCAGTTGGCTATAGACAGGGAGTCCCTAGAGCTTGAAAAGCAAAGAAAAAAGATGGGACTAGAGTCCCATGGTGGCAGCAATTTCCCCAGAGATAGGGAAAGGTCTTATTACCATAGAAACCTGAGCAAGATTGTCCCTCCCTAGCAGAGTGGGGATGACATCCACAAGTGGATAACTGCACTGGAGAAGGCCTGTAAAGTACAGAGGGTCCCTCAGGAGCAGTGGGCAGCAATATTGTGGCTCTCCTTTGCAGACAAAGGTAGAGACAAGCTCCTCACTGTTAGAGAAGAGGATGCTGACAATTACAAAGTCTTGAAGAGTGCTCTAATTGATGGGTTTGGCCTAACAACGGAACAATACAGGTTAAAGTTCAGAGATACCCAAATAGCACAGTCTCAAGACTGGGTGGACTATGTGGATTGTTCTGCTAAGGCTCTGGAAGGTTGGTTGATGGGCAGTAAGGTATGTGACTTCACAGGATTGTACAATCTTATCATGAGGGAGCAGATTCTTAATAACTGTCAAAATCAGCTGTTGCATCAGTACCTGGTGGACTCTGATCTGACCTCTCCCCAAGAATTGGGAAAGAAGGCAGACAAATGGGTCAGAACCAGGGTGAGGCAGAAGGTACAGAACCAAGGTGGTGACCCAAAGAAGCAAGATTCTAAGAACTCTGATAAGGGTGGGGAGAAGGGTAAAGACCAGAAGTCTTCACAAGGCCCCCAAAAATCTTCTTCAGGTGGGGATTCACAGTCTAACAAGGGAAAAGGCCAAAAGAAACCATGGTGCAAAGTCTGTAAGCAAAAGACACACTGGACCAGTGATTGCACCAAGTCCAAAGACTCTATTCCAGCCCCCACCAATGCCCCTAAGGCACCTGTTCCCCCTAGTGCAGTTACAAATGGTGGTGGGAGAACACAGGCCAAGGGTTTAGTAGGGTTGACCCTGGGTAAGGAGATGAGCTCTGACCTAGTCAGAGAACTCACTCAGGCTGTCCTAGTCTGTGATGGAGGCATGGATGTGACCTCCTCTGTGAGTCCCAGTAATCTGGGCAAGTACAGGCAACAGCCCTTAATCAATGGAAAAGAGGCTTTGGCATTTAGGGACACAGGGGCAAGTGTCACCATGGTGACACAAGACCTTGTGGATCCTGGGCAGATTATACTTGGTGAAATGTACCAAGTGACCAATGCTAGCAATGTCAGAACAGACCATACTCTGGCAGTTGTTAACTTCTCCTGGGGAGGGGTAACTGGCCTTAAGAAGGTTGTGGTGAGTGCAAACCTACCAGTGGAATGCTTGCTTGGTAATAATCTTGAAGCTTGGGCAGAAGTGGAGCTCAGGACCCATGCAGAAATGCTGGGGATCCCTGCAGATGTGTTTGCTGTGACCAGGTCACAGAGCAAAATGTCTAACACTGAACAGGCCTTGGATTCTGAAATAATGCACCAAGTGCCACCCAAGAGGAGGAGTAGTAGGGTAAAGGCAGTGCCTTCCCCCTTGGCTCAGAAGGAAGATCAGTCTCTTCAGGGAGATGATCTCAGTCCTGAGGAAGGAACTGTCCCAGAGGAGCTTGAGCCTGATCAGGTTGAGTTCTTAGGGACAGGGGGCCCTTCCAGGGCAGATCTGAGCCAGGAGCAGCAGAGCTGCCCCTCTCTTGAACCCCTCAGACAGCAAGCTGCTGCTGAGGCTGCTGGTAATGCTAGTGGTCCCCATAAAGTATATTGGGATGATGGACTCTTGTACTCAGAGTGTAGAGACCCCAAGCCTGGTGCCACCAAGAGGTTGGCTATACCTCTGAAGTTCAGGGGCTTCCTATTGACCCTAGCCCATGATATTCCCCATGCAGGTCACCTGGGCCAGAACAAGACTTGGGACAGACTTGTCCCTCACTTTCACTGGCCCCACATGTCTGAAGACATCAAGGAGTTTTGTCGCTCCTGTGTAACCTGCCAGGCCAGTGGCAAGGCAGGTGGCACTACAAAGGCCCCCTGATACTACTACCTGTGGTGGGGGTGCCCTTTGAAAGGGTGGGGATTGACATTGTTGGTCCCATGGATCCCCAAACAGCATCTGGGCACAGGTTTATCCTGGTGGTAGTGGATCATGCCACCAGGTACCCAGAGGCTATTCCCCTTAGGACCACTACAGCACCTGTGGTGGCAAGGGCCCTCCTGGGAATTTTCTCAAGAGTGGGCTTCCCTAAGGAGGTTGTATCAGACAGGGGTGCAAACTTTATGTCTGGATACTTGAAAGCAATGTGGAAGGAGTGTGGAGTGACTTACAAGTTCACCACACCCTATCACCCACAATGCAATCGTTTAGTTGACAGATTCAACAAAACGTTGAAGGGCATGATTAAAGGGCTCCCAGAGAAGCTTAGGCGAAGATGGGACATACTCTTGCCCTGCCTTTTATTTGCATACAGGGAGGTGCCTCAAAAGGGGGTTGGCTACAGCCCTTTTGAACTTTTGTTTGGTCACCCTGTCAGGGGTCCATTGTGCTTGGTAAAGGAAGGATGGGAGTTGCCTCTCAAGCCCCCAAAGCATGACATAGTGGACTATGTACTTGGTCTCCGCTCCAGGATGGCTGAATACATGAAAAAGGCAACTAAAAACCTTGAGGCTAGCCAGGAACTGCAAAAAGCCTGGCATGACCAAAAGGCTGTGCTGATTGTTTACCAGCCAGGACAGAAGGTGTGGGTTCTGGAGCCAGTGGCCCCAGCAGCTCTCCAAGACAAGTGGAGTGGACCCATACCATTGTTGAACAGAAGGGTGAGGTCACCTATTTAGTAGACCTAGGAACACCCAGGAGTCCCCACAGGGTTCTCCATGTCAACAGATTGAAGCCATATGTTGCTCATGGCTACTGATGAGGGACAGGAGGAAGAGAGTGACCCACTCCCTGACCTGCTCTCACAGAACCCTGATGATGGGTCAGTGGATGGTGTAGCCTTGGCAGGCAGCCTCACTGCTCAGCAGCAAACTGATTGTAGGCAAGTTCTCAATCAGTACAGACATATGTTCTCTCTGACTCCAAGTCAGACCACCTGGTGCACTCATGAAGTGGACACTGGGGACAGTCTGCCTATTAAAAATAAGATTTATAGGCAACCTGACCATGTCAGGGACTGTGTCAGGACAGAAGTCCAGAAAATGTTGGATTTGGGAGTTATTGAACCCTGAGATAGCCCTTGGGCTAGTCCAGTGGTCCTTGTGCCAAAACCTCACACCAGTGGTGGGAAAAGAGAGATGAGGTTTTGTGTGGACTACAGGGGTCTCAATGCAGTCACTAGGACTGATGCCCATTCAATACCCAGGGCAGATGAGCTAATAGACACTTTGCCCTCAGCCAAGTATCTAAGCACATTTGACCTGACAGCTGGCTACTGGCAGATCAGACTAGCTGATGATGCAAAGCCAAAGACAGCATTCTCAACCCCTAGTGGGCATTATCAATTTGTGGTAATGCCCTTTGGTCTGAAGAATGCACCTGCCACTTTTCAGAGGTTGGTGAATACAGTCCTTACAGGTCTGGAAGCCTATAGTGCAGCATATCTAGATGATATTGCTGTCTTTAGCTCCACCTGGGAGGATCACCTGGTCCACCTCAGAAATGTTTTGCAGGCCCTGCAGAAAGCAGGCCTAACTATCAAGGCCACAAAGTGCCAGATAGGGCAGAGTCAGGTTGTGTACCTGGGCCATCGTGTGGGTGGAGGCCAGGTTCAACCATTACAGAGCAAGATCCAGACCATCATGGACTGGACTGCTCCAACTACCCAGACTCAGGTGAGAGCCTTTTTAGGCCTGACTGGGTACTATAGGAGATTTGTCAAGGGGTATGGATCAATAGTGACACCCCTGAATGACTTAACTTCCAAGAAAATGCCCAAAAAGGTTCAGTGGACAGTTAGCTGTCAAAAGGCATTTGATGACCTGAAGCAGGCCATGTGCACTGCTCCCATTCTCCAGAGTCCTGATTACTCCAAGAAGTTCATTGTCCAAACAGATGCATCTGAATTGGGGGTAGGGGCTGTACTGTCACAATTGAATGATGAAGGTCAGGATCAGCCAGTAGCTTTTATTAGCAGAAGGCTGACCCCTAGAGAGAAACGTTGGTCAGCCATAGAGAGGAGGCCTTTGCTGTGGTTTGGGCTCTGAAGAAGTTGAGGCCATACTTGTTTGGTACTCACTTCCTTTTTCAAACAGACCACAAGCCCCTCCTATGGCTAAAACAAATGAAGGGTGAAAACCCCAAACTGCTTAGGTGGTCCATTTCCCTACAGGGGATGGACTTTACAGTGGAACATAGACCTGGGAGTAACCATGCCAATGCAGATGGACTCTCTAGGTACTGCCACTTAGAACATGAAGACTCAACTGGTCAAGGTTAGTTTAATGTCCCTACGTTTGGGGGGGGGGTTGTGTAGGAGAGTAGGATCTGCTTCACATGGGTACCCCCACTTTTTGCTGATGCTTCACTGTTTTTCGACTTTAGTCTGGCTGGGGCCCTGCTAATCAGAACCCCAGCCTAGCTGCTTCCTCTCTAAAATGGTTTCCATGTGCCTTAGGCACATCTCTGATTGGAATCTGGAGTGCCCTTATAAGTCCCTAGTATATGGATACTATGTACCCAGGGCATAGGTACCACAGAGACCTACCAGGTGCTGCAGCATGTATTGTGCCACCCCTGGAAGGCCATCCAAAATGACACCACAGGTCTACTACTGCAGCCTGGGTAAGGTGGTGCATGCACCCCTTACTGTGATATAGGTTACCGATATCACTGCATATATACACACATATAAACCTATAAGTCACTCCTATGGCAGGCCTTATCAATCCTGAAGGCAGAGTGCTTGGTTCTTATGTGAGAGGGTGCCCCTGCATGAGCAGAGCCCCTCTGCAGCGTTCGGAGACCCTTCTCTGATGCTGTTTGTAGTGCAGCCTGACCATATACTCTTAAGTGCATTATATCCTCGCGGTACAATGCTAACTTTGGACTGGCTGCACCAAAACATGTCGTGTTTGGTGTCAAACATCTTGGAATACTACCCCCCGCCAGTTCTGGTGGCGGGGGTAGCATTCCACCCTTCTAGAGGGAGAGACATGTACACACCGGCCTGCCCGGTAACTTCTTTCCAGAGCCCTGGCATCACAAAATGGATGCCGCTGCCACAGACACGGGTCTGGCCTCCTGCTGCTGACTGAAACTCCGGCAGGGGAGGCCTGGACAATAGGTTTCCTGTCACAGGGAGGTGTAACCACCTCCCAGACAGGATAATGTGTATTGGGGCTGAGCGGGAGCACTCTCTGGTGCTCAGAAGTCCTGCACTGGGGGCACACTTGGTGTCCCTGTGCATATGCCAGTTCAAACCGGTTGCAGGGGCTACCTGCCCCTGCTCTGGCACGAAACTGGACAAAGGGAATGGGTGTAACCACCCCTCTTCCCTGACCCTCCCATAGGTGGGTCCCCAGAGTATGTCCAACCCCCTGACTTGGTATAAGTATGGGACCCCAGTCCCTAGGACTTTAGATTTACCTGAACAAAACTCTGATACAGAATCCTGGACCTTCGACGCTCTACTTTAAGATTAGAGGACTGAAGAATCTCCCTTGGGGTCAAGGAGTGACTCCCCTGCTTGGCAGGCACCTAAGAAACAATTGTCCGGTCTGCATCGCCGAAGCTCCCACCGGACGCCGAAGTTTTTGCATCACTAGAGGTAGATTTCCAGACTTCCCCGAGGCTGCCCTGAGTCCCCAGCAAAGGTGAGGCCCGTAGCTGTCGTGGGTAATGTGGAACCATGACCCCTGGACCCCGAGTACTTTTGCAAGTGCATCCTCTTCCTGGTCTCCCATGAAGTTGTGCTTTGGGCTTCGAGTAGCCCCCGCCTCCAGCACTAACTGCACTGAAGATCACTGGCCTCCACTCCACGAGTGTCCTGTGAGCCAGCTCCAAGTGCGTCCACTTGAGGCTCCTTTGCAGTCACTAGTCCGTTGGCTAGTGGGCCCTCCCGAAGGCAACTCTTCTTCTGCTTGGGCTTCCCTAGTTGCTCCAGACGTGCCCTGACTTACCCTTGCTGGGTGAGTCCCCCAGACCTTGCTGGTTTGCATCAACATCCTTTCTTTGTTTCTACAAGACTTGCCGTTGCCAAGGCTTGTTGGGTCCAATCTAGTCACCGACACCCCTGCAATCGACAGACGTCATGGGACAGCTTGAATCCAGCTCCTGATCATCGTCGATGCTTCCTAGACCTCGTGGCTGAAGAGTCAAGACGACCGCCAACCTACCTGAAGCACCCGACATCGGTGGGCATCTGCTCATCGCCTTCCTGGTCACTGGCTAGTGACCCAGACTCTGTCCCCTCTTCTTTCAGGTTCTTCAGATCTTCGATCCACCTTTGGATCCACCCGAACACTTTCGACTTGGTCGCCAGCAGCACTTTGCAGCAGATCACCATTGAAAACGACGACGAAACCCGACCCCGAAAGACACCTATGCACCCGGCTTCCCTGGGTGAGGTAACTCGAGTACTCCAGTGCTCCCGTGGGTATAGACTCTAGAACGACCTAGTTCTAAATGGGTTTGCTCCAAGTCCTCCTCTAAGTGTCCCTTTTCTTTAAAACTCCAACCGCGACATTCCCCATAGAAGTCAACGGCGGCTTGCGGCTGTGTTCTCACACTGCACGCGTCCCCCGTGGGTCCCCTGTGTCACTACCTTGGGTGGTTCCTTGAGGGCCAAGCACTTCTACAGGCTCTAGGCCCTGTGTCTAGCTCAGTCGTGGTTCTTATACCACTTTATTGGTATATGGTTTGGTACGCCCCTAGGGCTCAAACGTGTATTTGTGCTATTACTGTTGATAACTGACTTGTAACTTATGTACTTCGAACTCTAGCCTCATAAAGATACTAGAGGGGTGTGTTTAAGACTAAATACATATATTTTAAATATATACCTGGTGTGGTCCTCTTTCATTTGGTCACTCAAGAGATTATAGACTGGTAAAACAAGCTGCTTTACATTCCTTCAAGACTTAGCCTGAAGGCTGCTCTCCATAGCTACCACTAGGATAGCTTTCAATAAAGGTTGTCTTTAACCTATCTCCAATAAGGGGTTGTTTGGACTGGTGCAAGGTGCCCACTATAATTAGTGGACAGCATATACCAGGCCAACTTCTCACACCATCTACTCCAACGGCACAGTCCTGATACAAGCCAACAACGACAATCTAGAGTCCTTTGACGCCCCCTTACCATCTCTCCTGAATGCCCCCTCTCACGCACTCCTCCCCTTCCCGCCCCTACTCCTCCCCCTGAAGAACCGGACCCGCCATCAGAACTCACCCACCTTTCCGGTACTCCCTAGTAACCACACACGCCCTTCACCACGCGACATCACCCTCACCACCCCCAGGGAGAACATGACCCCTCTACTTCCCCCCTCCGGCTCTCACCCCCACCCGCCACCTGCCCTCCACCCACCTCAATCCACTTCGAACAACTTGAACACTCAAGCTCTGACTGCCAACCACCTCCCCAAACCCACATGCAATAAAACACCAACACCCCAACACGACCCCCGCTACCCTGCACTCACGGCCCCGCCTAGACCCCACACGGACAACACAACCACAACAAGGCTACCCAACACCCTGAGACTCTCTCCCCCCAGACCCCACACGGACAACACAACCACAACTAGGCTACCCAACACCCGGAGACTCTCTCCCCCTAGGCCCAACACACCCGCACAGGACCAGTCCCGGTACCTCAATGAATCAGAGACTGAGCAGCGACTCTCCCTGCTGGAAACCCAGATAGCAACTATAATCCAGGGCTTTAGCGAAATCCTAGATAACCTCGCCGCGCCCCATCAGCCTCTGCGTACCCGCCCTTTCCCCACCCATACACAACTAAGGACGTCCAAGGCTCCCCACCAGAGATGGATCTCTACCCCCCTCTCCAATCAGACACAGAGACCCAAAAGAGCTAGAGACGCAATGTCTGAGAGTGAAGCGGCAGACCTCGCATCCTCGTATGACAATCCTATTACTGTCACCCTCCAATCCAAAATCCAGGTGATCACCGGACTAGGAAGAGACCAAGCCCCTCCGAAATCCCCCAAACCCCCGACCACCCGCACTGTCATCCCCACGGCCCCCAGAATGAAGAAACCCAAAACAGAGACAACCCCCACCAACTGCATGCTCATAAACTGCAGATCAGCCACCAAACATGCCACAGAGCTAGCAGAATCCATCCTCACTCACGACATAGACATAGCATTCATCACCGAAACCTGGCTAAATGATTCCTCCCTACCACTCCTGGACACTCTCGTCCCCCCAGGCTTTACAATCACCAACAAAGATAGAAAAGACCAAAGAGGAGGGGGCATAGCAATCATCCACAGAGACAATATTTCCGTGATGGAAACAGACTCCTTCAACTACGACACCTTTGAATGCCTAACCATCAACATCAGCACTAGCAACAACAAAACACTAATCTGCCACCTTATCTACCACCCCCCAGGCAACTCCACCACTTTCACTGAACACCTGTCTGACCTGATTGCCCACTGCTCACTCCGAGATATGAATAACCTAATTCTGGGCAACCTCAACCTACACTGGAATGAAGAAAACAACCCGCTAATCCAGAACCTGAATGAGCTGCTACACAACAACAACCTTACCCAACACTGCACAGAGGAAACTCACAAAAAAGGAGCAATTCTAGATGCCATTATCGTCAAACGCGACACAGTTACGATAACCACTCCCTACCCGTGGACTGGTCAGACCATCACTTAATCCTCTTCCACCTCACTCAACCAATCACTCTCCATACCCCCGCCCAAGAACATCCCAAATGGACCAGAAACCTCACTCAGATCAACATGACTGACCTGGAGGAAAAGGTCAACTCCCTCCTCACTACCTCTGCGCATGATCTATCCACTACAGAACTCACTGCCCATTACAACACAACCTTGACATCCATTCTAGACCAAGTAGCCCCCCTGAAACTAAAAAAAACCAGGAACACCCCATCTAGATCCTGGTTCAACACGAACATTAACAAGGAAAGGAGACAACTTAGAGCCACAGAAAGACTATGGAGAAGCAACCCCTCCACAAGCCTACTCGAACAACTCAAAGCAGCTCAAAGAAAATACCAAAAACACATCTGCAGTGAAAAATCCACCTTTTTCTGCTCCGCCCTGGACAACGCAAAAAACAGACCCAATGAACTGTTTAAAATCATCAAGCAACAAACCTCCAAGCCCCCCGAATCCTCTATGCAGGCCTCCAAGGAATTGTGCGAACACTTCGCCAACTTCTTCGAAGAAAAAATTACCAAGATTGAGCTCTCACAAGACATCAACACCAATCCCGCCTGCAAAAGCCTGCCTCCAGTTACAATAGAAAGCACGTGCTTGAACCCCACGAAAACATGGAAGTCCTTCAACCCCATCCCGGAAGCCGAGATTCTCAAGCTAATCTCCACCTCCAAACCCGCCTCTCACGTCCTTGACCCTATACCCACCCAATTGACCAAAAAACTAAAACTCTCCATAGCCCCGTTCTGGTGCAGGATCATTAACAGCTCCCTGAGAACCGGCATCATACCTGAATGCCTCAAAGTCGGGCAAGTAACGCCACTACTAAAAAAAACAGGCATTGACTGCATGGACCTGAATAACTTCAGACCCGTCTCCAATATCCCCCTCCTATCCAAAATCCTCAAAAAATGCGTCCTCTCACAACTGACTCAGCACATGGACAACATCAACCTTCTTGATCCCCACCAATCGGGGTTCAGAAAAGGCTATAGCACCGGGACTGCGATCCTCAGCATCAGAGATGATATCCACAAATCCCTCGATATGTTTCAATGCTGCCTACTCATTCTCCTCGACCTATCGGCAGCCTTTGACACGGTTGATCACCAACTCCTCATCAAGGCCCTACAAGAAAGGGTAGGTGCCGATGAGGTGGTCTTACGCTGGTTCTCCTCCTTCTTACATAACCGTTCGCAAAGGATAAAAATCAAAAACTTTACCTCCGACCTACACCCCGTCAGCAGGGGTGTACCCCAAGGTTCAGTGCTCTCACCACAACTGTTCAACATATACATGGAACCCCTCACCACCATACTTAAAAATGCCAACATCCCCTTCCACCTATATGCTGATGACACCCAGATCTAGCTAGAAACCTCCTCCCTAGATGACATCCTCAGACTCAATGACACTCTAAAAGAAATCCAACACTGGCTGTCTCAAAATCACCTAAAACTCAATCAAGACAAAACGGAGATCCTCCTCATCTCCAACAAAGAAGAGAGCCCTCAAATTGCAGAATGGCTTAAAGCTATGGATGCTCTCAACGGTAATCTCACTCTGGCTAACTCCGTAAAATCACTAGGAATCACCCTAGACCCAAAACTTGACATGGCCAATCACATTCAAAACTCCGCAAAGAGTGCCTTCCTCAACCTGAAGCTTCTCAACAAAATTAAACCATTCATCCCTACCAAGGATCTCAAACAAGCCACCCAATCACTGGTGCTATCCAGACTCGACTATGGGAATGCAACCCTAACTGGCACCACAAAATCCCACCTAGCTCCCCTCAAAACAACCCTCAATGCAGCAGCCAGAATGGTCACTGGAATCAGGAAATACAATCACATTTCACCAGCACTAAGAGAACTAAAATGGCTCCCAGTCGAACAGCGTGCTAATTTCAGAACTGCCTGCCTCACGCACAAAGCCCTACACACAGGAAAACCGGACTATCTGGCCGCCAAACTCAAGAGGGCCGGTCAGACAAGAAACCTCAGGAACTCCAACACCCTTCTTCTCATCCCTATGAAAACACGCAAACAAAAAACTGCTGCTAGGCCCTTCGCCGGAAACGCGCCCAAAATCTGGAACTCCATCCCAGCAGATATCAGAACTATCTCGTCCTTCACAAAATTAAAAAAACACCTAAAAGCCCTCTTCCTCAACCGCTCCCTCCCGAATGGATAGCCGCCGCCTTAACGCTAACCCCGACTCCATTGCTCTCTGACTTTGTATCACAAAGACCTTCCTCAGCTCATTCCAAGACAATTTGTGCATACAATGAGGTTACCTCAGGACTCACGTACTACCTCAATAATGCATACAATGAGGTTACCTCAGGACTCACGTACTACCTCAATAATGCACAGCACACTTGGACTTCCGTACCTTTATGCATAAGACTGCTCTACTATATAACTCATGCGAAAAACTGTTGTAAAGCGATCCGATACCCCCGGGTCCGGCCAGCGCTATATAAAACTCCTTAAATAAATAAATTTTAAAAAACTACACCACTGGATTCAAGCTAGCCTGGCTGAATATGGGTGATGTCCTGAAACCGGTCCTAGTATGCTTGTTTCCAGTCCAGGGAGAACCTGGCTTAGCAGTTCGGGCTGGACTGTTCCCACAACGAGCAGGGGCAAGATTGATTTGCATATGGCTGGGTCCAAACTGGGGTAGTGTGGTGAGCAAAAGAATGTTGGATTTAACCAAGATCCTTGTGATTGGGGGTTAATGTTTTCATTGTCCAGCATTCTGTCCATCAATTGTTTCATTTGCATATATCGCCCTAAGTGGGAAAGGTATGCCCAGACGTGGGTCCCATGCTCCCTACACCCCTGGATTTGAGCTATCCTGGCTGAAGAATGGTGATCCCCTGGATTTATTCCCAGGATGCTTTTTTCTGGTCTAGGAAGGACCTGGCTTGGTTTTTTGGGCTGGACAGTTCCCACAAGGAACAGGGTCAAGACTGATTTGCATATGGCTGGGTCCAAACTGGGGTGGTGTGGTTAACAAAAGAACAATGGATTTAACCCAGATCCTTGTGACTGGGGGTGAATGTTTGCATTGTCCAGCATTCCATCCATCAATTGCTTCTTTTGCATATGTTGCCCTAACTGGCAAGGGTATGCCCCGACATGGGTCACTTGTTCACTACACCACTGGATTCAAGCTAGCCTGGCTGAAGAAGGGTGATGCCCTGAAACCAGTCACAGGATGCTTGCTTCAGGTCTAGGGAGAATGTGGCTTGGTAGTTCGGGCTGGATTGTTCCCACAAGGAACAGGGTCAAGACTGATTTGCATATGGCTGGGTCCAAACTGGGGTGGTGTAGTGAACAAAAGAACAATAGATTTATCCCAGATCCTTGCGACTGGGGGTGAATGTTTGCATTGTCCAGCATTCCGTCCATCAATTATTTCTGTTGCATATGTCGCCCTAACTGTGAAGGGTATGCCCAGACGTGCGTCCCGTGCTCACTACACCACTGGATTCAAGCTAGCCTGGCTGAAGAAGGGTGGTGCTCTGAAACCGGTACCAGGATGCTTGTTTCCGGTTCAGGGAGTACCTGGCTTGGCAGTTCGGGCTGGACTGTTCCCAGAATGAACATGGTCAAGACTGATTTGCATATGGCTGGTTCTAAACTGGGGTGGTGTGGTAAGCAAAAGAATGATGGATTTAACCCAGATACTTGTGACTAGGGGTGAATGCTTGCATTGTCCAGCATTCCGTCCATCAATTGTTTCTTTTGCATATGTTGCCCTAAGTGGGAAAGGTATGCCCAGATGTGGGTCCAGTGCTCACTACACCACTGGATACAAGCTAGCCTGGCTGAAGGAGGGTGATGCTCTGAAACCTGTACCAGGATGCTTGTTTCCGTGCCAGGGAGGACCTGAATTGGTAGTTCGGGCTGGACTGTTCCCAGAAGGAACAGGGTCAAGACTGATTTGCATAAGGCTGGGTTCAACCTGCGGTGGTGTGGTGAGCAAAAGAATGATGGATTTAACCCAGATCCTTTGTTTCTTTTGCTTATGTTGCCGTAAACGAGAAGGGTATGCCCAGATGAGGGTCCCGTACTTACTACACCACTGGATTCAAGCTAGCCTGGCTGAACATGGGTGATGCCCTGAAACCGGTCCTAGTATGCTTGTTTCCAGTCCAGGTAGGACCTGGCTTGCCAGTTCGGGTCTGGACTGTTCCCACATGGAACAGGGTCAAGACTGATTTGCATATGGCTGTGTCCAAACTGGGGTGGTGTAGTGAACAAAAGAACAATGGATTTAACCCAGATTCTTGTGACTGGGGGTGAATGTTTGCATTGTCCAGCATTCCGTCAATCAATTGTTTCTTTTGCATATGTCGCCCTAAGTTGGAAGGGTATGCCCAGACGTGGGTCCCGTGCTTACTGCACCACTGGATTCAAGCTAGCCTGGCTGAAAAAGGGTGATATTCTCAAACCGGTACTAGGATACTTGTTTCCGGTTCAGGGAGGACCTAGCTTGGCAATTTGGGCTGGACTGTTCCCACAAGAAACAGGGTCAAGACTGATTTGCATATGGCTGGGTCCAAATTGGGGTCGTGTGGTGAGCAAAAAACATGATGAATTTAACCCAGATCCTTGTGACTGGGAGTGAAGGTTTGCATTGTCCAGCATTCCGTCCATCAATTCTTTCTTTTGTAAATGTCGCCCTAAGCGTGAATGGTATGCCAAGACGTGGGTCCCGTGCTCACTACACCACTGGATTCAAGCTAGCCTGGCTGAAGAAGGGTGATTCACTGAAACTGGTCCCAGGACGTTTGTTTCTGGTCCAGGGAGGACCTGGATTGGCAGCTCGGGCTGGACTGTTCCCACAAGGAAAATGGTCAATACTGATTTGCATATGGCTCGGTACAAACTGGGGTGGTTTGGTTAGCGAAAGATTGATGGATTTAATCCAGATCCTTGTGACTGGGGGTGAATGTTTTCATTGCCCAGCATTCCATCCATCAATTGTTTCTTTTGCATATGTTGACCTAAGTGGGAAGGGTATGCCCAGACGTGGGTCCAGTGCTTACTACACCACTGGATTCAAGCTAGCCTGGCTGAAGATGGATAATGCCCTGAAACTGCTCCTAGGATGCTTGTTTCCGGTCCAGGAAGGGCGTGGCTTGGCAGTTCGGGCTGGACTGTTCCTACAAGGAACAGGGTCAAGATTGATCTGTATATGGCTGGGTCCAAACTGGGGTGGGGTGGTGTGGTGAGCAAAACTGTGAGAAGTTGGCCTGGTATATGCTGTCCACTAGTTGTAGTGGGCACCTTGCACCAGTCCAAACGACCTTTATTGATGATAGGTTTAAAGACAACCTTTATTGAAAGCTATCCTAGTGGTAGCTATGGAGAGCAGCCTTCAGGCTAAGTCTTGAAGGAGTGTTAAGCTGTTTTTTTTACCAGTTATAATCTCATGAATGACCAAATGAAAGGAGAACCACACCAGGTATATATATAAAATATATGTATTTATTACTAAACACTACCCAATAGTCTCTTTATGAGGCTAGAGGTCAAAGTTCACAAGTTACAAGTCAATTAGCACAGTAAAGTTGCACAATATACGATTAGCCCTAGGGGTGTACCAAACCATGTATTAAGAAAGTGGTATAAGAACCACGACTTAAGTAGACACAAGGCCTAGAGCCTGTAGAATCGCTGGGACCCCAAGGAACCCCCCAAGGTAGTGACACAGGGGACCCACGGGGGCTGTGTGCAGTGTGTGAACACGGCTGTGAGCTCCGTTAAAGTCTATGGGAAAGTCGCGGTTAGAGTTTTAGAGTTTAAGGACAGTTAGAAATGGACTAGGACCAAACTCTCTTGGACTTAGACAGTTCTAGAGTCAACACCCATGGGAGCACCGGAGTACTCGAGTTACCTCACCCAGGGAAGCCGGGTGCATAGGTGTCAAATGGTGTCGGGTCGCGTCATCGTTTTCAATGGCAGTCTGCAGAGAAGTGCTGCTGCCGGGAAGATGCGAAGTGTCCGAAGAGATCCAAGCCTGGATCGAAGATGAGAAGAAGCTGAAAGTAGAGGGGACAGAATCTGGGTCACTTGCCAGTGACCAGGGGCACGATAGTCGAATGCCCACCGATGTTGGGTGCTTCAGGTGAAAGAGGTGAAGTTTGACTCTTCAGCCACGAGGACCAGGAGGCGTCGACAACAACCAGGAGCTGGATTCGAGTTGTCCTACAAAGGATGTTGAGTGCTGTAGCATTGGTGTCCGGATTGAGCACAACAAGCCTTGGCAACAGCAACCCATGCAGAAAGGAGAAAGATGCTTCGGTACAGACCAGCAAGGTCTGAGGGACTCACCACTCAGTGGGGAGTCAGGGTACGTCTGGAGCAACCAGAAACGCCCAAGGAAAATCAGAGTTGCCTTCACAGGGACCCACCAGTTGACGGACCAGGGATCGCAAAGGAGCCTCAAGCGGAAATGCAAGAAGCAGGCCCACGGAACACTCGTGCAGTGTAGGCTCACAATATTCGGTGGAAATGGTGCTCGGGGTCTGGGCTACAAGTAACCGAAAGCAGAACTTCAAGAGACATCGAGAAGTTGATGCACTAGCAAATGTGCACAGTGTCCAGGAGTTCCGGTTCCACATCACTCGTGAGGGCTGCGGGTCTCAGCTTTGCTGGGGACTCGGGTCGGCCTCTGGGAAGTCTGAAAATCTTCTTCCTGGGCTGCAAGTACTTCGGAGTCCGGCGGGAGCTTCGGAGATGCAGACTCGCAAATGCTTTGTTGGTGCCTGCCAAGCAGGGGAGTCACTCCTTGACCCCAAGGGAGATTTCTTCAGTCCTCTAGTCTTGAGTAGAGCGTCGAAGTTCCAGGATTCAGTTGCAGAGTTTCATCCAGGGATATCTAAAGTCCTGTTGCCAGGGGTTCCTTACTTAGACCTAAGAAAGGGGTTGGACTAACTCTGTGGACCCACCTATGGGAGGGTTTGGAAAGAGGGGTGGCTACACCCATTTCCTTTGTCCAGTTTCGCGCCAGAGCAGGGGCTGGCAGCCCCTGCAACCGGTTTGAACTGGGGTATGCACGAGGACACCAAATGTGCCCCCAGTGCAGGACTTCAAAGCACTCTTGGAGTGCACCCACCCAGCCCCAATCCACTAAGGCCTGTCTGGGAGGTGGTAACACCTCTCTGTGACAGGAAACCTATTGTCCAGGCCTCCCCTTACGGAGTTTCAGTCAGCAGCAGGAGGCCAGACTCGTGTCTGTGGCTGCAGCATCCATTTTGTGATGCCAGGGCTCTGTTTAGCTGGTACCGGGTATACCGGTGCTGTCATGTATTTCCCTCTAGAAGGGTGGGATCATACTCCCACACCAGTAACTGGTGTGGGGGTATGATTCCAAGGTGTTTGACACCAAACACGACATGTTTCCGTGCAGCCATCCCAAAGTTAGCATTTACCGCGAGGATATAATGCACTTAAGAGTATATGGTCAGGCTGCACCACAGACAACCCCGGAGAGGAGATTCCGAGGGCTGCAGAGGGCCTCTGCTCATGCAGGGGCACCCTCTCACATATAACCAAGCACCCTACCTTCAGGATTGAAAAGGCCTGCCATAGGGGTGACTGATAGGTTTCTATGTGCAGTGATAGGAGAGATATAGTGAACCTATATCTCAGTAAGGGGTGCATGCACCACCTTACCCAGGCTGCTGTAGCAGTCCTGTGGTGTCATTTTGGATGGCTTTCCAGGGGTGGCACAATACATGCTTCAGCCCCTGGTAGGCCTCTGGGGTACCTATGCCCTGGGTACATAGTATACCATATACTAGGGACTTATAAGGGCACTCCAGAATCCAATCTGTGGTGTACCTAAAGTACATGGAATCCATTTATAAGAGAAAGCAGATAGGCTGGGGACCTGAATAGCAGGTTCCCAGCCAAACTAAGTCAAAAACCATCAAAACACCAGAAAAAAAGTGGTGGCAACCATGTAGTCAGATTCCACCTTCCTACAAAAACAATGATGGATTTAACCCAGATCCTTGAGACTGGGGGTGAATGTTTGCATTGTCCAACATTCTGTCCATCAATTGTTTCTTTTGCATATGTTGCCCTAAGAGGCAAGGGTATGCTCAGACTTGGGTCCAGTGCTCACTACACCACTGGATTCCAGCTAGCATGGCGGAAGAAGGGTGATGCCCTGTAACTGATGCTAGGATTCTTGTTTACGGTCCAGGGAGGGCCTGACTTGTCTGTTCAGGCTGGACTGTTCCCACAAGGAACAGGGTCAAGACTGACTTGCATATGGCTGGGTCCAAATTGGGAAGGTGTGGTGACAAAAGAACGATGGATTTAACCCAGATCCTTGTGATTGTGGGTGATTGTTTGCATTGTCCAGGATTCCGTCCATCAATTGTTTCTTTTGCATATGTCCCCCCTAAGTGGGAAGGGTATGCCCAGACGTGGGTCCCGTGCTCACTACACCACTGCATTCAAGCTAGCCTGGCTGAAAAAGGGTGATGCCCTGAAAATGGTCCCATGATTCTTGTTTCCAGTCCAGGGAGGAACTGGCTTGGCAGTTCGGGCTGGACTGTTCCCACAAGGAACAGGTCAAGACTGATTTGCCTATGGCTGGGTCCAAACAGGGGTGGTGTGGTGAGCAAAAGAGCAATGGATTTAACCCAGATCCTTGTGACTGGGAGTGAATGTTTGCATTGTCCAGCATTCCGTCCATTAATTGTTTCTTTAGCATATGTAGCCCTGAGTGGGAAGGGTATGCACAGAGGTGGGTCCTGTGGTCACTACAGAACCGATTCACAAAAGTAATTTGAGATGAAATCCTAGTTTTGGTATTCAAAAAGGACATTTATGAGTAGTAAAGTTAGGTTTTTGTTTTAGTTAAACATAAGATGTGATCTTAAGTTTAACTTAATTAAAACTTAAGTTTAACTGAGACAAAATCCTAACTTTACTACTCCTGAATGCTCTTTGTCAATACTGAAAGTGGTAAAATTACGATTTTGTCTCAGTTAACTTAAGACCAAAACTTAACTTTAACTGAGTCAAAATCCTAACTTTACTACTCCTAAATGCCCTTTGTGAATACCGAAAGTTGTAAAGTTAGGATTTTGTCTCAGATTACTTTTGTGAATTGGGCCCTACACCACAGGATTCAAGCTGGCCTGACTGAACAAGGGTGTTGCCCTGAATCCGCTCCCAGGATGCTTGTTTCCGGTACAAGAAGGACCTGGCTTGGCCTTTCGGGCTGGACTGTTCCAACAAGGAACAGGGTCAAGACTGATTTGCATATGGCTGGGTCCAATATGGGGTGGTGTGGTGAGCAAAAGAATGATGGATTTAAACCAGATCCTTGTGACTGGGGGTGAATGTTTGCATTGTCCAGCATTCCATCCATCACTTGTTTCTTTTGTATATGTTGCCCTACGTGGGAAAGGTATGCCCAGACTTGTGTCCCGTGCTCACTACACCACTGGATTCAAGCTAACCTGGCTGAAAAAGGGTGATGCCCTGAAACCGGTCCGAGGATGCTTATTTCCGGTCCAGGGAAGACCTGGCTTGGCATTAACCCTGGGCGTAGTTCGCGTAGTCGCGCTACGCGAAGCTACGCGAAGACGTCGGAGCGCTACGCGAGCTACGCGTAGCTTCGCGAGCATGCGTAGCTGCTTGGCGCGCCCGTTCGCGATGCGTTTTTCTTGCTCGGGAACGCGTTGTTCGTGTTCGGGACGCTGTTTGCGTGCTCGGGGGGGCGAACTTACCCATGCGGTCGCCTATGGGCGTGGCCATTTTGTTTTTCACTTGTCCCGCCCGTTCGCGATCCCTTATTTCCTGTTCCGGGTCGCGTATAGCGTGCTCACGATGCGCATTCCATGTTCGGGAACGCGTTGTACGTGTTCGCGACGTTTTTGCGTGCTCGGGGAGAAATATCGCGCAAACTTACCCATGCGGTCGCGATGGGCGCGGCCATCTTGTTTTACCACTCTATGCTATGGTTCTGGGCCTGCTTTTCTATCCTCCCTCAATCTTTGCAATCCTTAGTTTTTTACACTGTTTTTCAATTTTTCTTTATTTCTTACCTATCTCTCTCTCTGCCTAAGTCTATATTTTGCATTTTTTTCTACTTTTTACTGTGTTTTTTTACTTTTCAACTGTTTTATATAACTTTCTTCTTTAAGCTCCTACTTCTTCCCCTAACTTTATTTTTCCCTTCTAACTTTTCTTTTTCACCTCCTCCCACCCCAGAACCATGGCGAAGGGTAGCAGCAGCGGCTCAAAGGGCAAGGCGCGTGCGCCCATCTCCGCCTGCCTTGCGGCAGACTGCGCCCTGCAGGGGTGCAAGCCCGCCAGCTGTTTACGGAGGAGGAGGTGGCCGCCCTTGTTTTTTTTATTCAGCGCCACCTCCCCTTGACCTTGGCAGCAGGCGGCAGGCCAGGCTCCGGTTACCCGACCCAGGAGCGTCACCGCCGGTGGGCGAAGGTGCGTCGGGCAGTGTTTCGCTGCTCCGCGGTCCGGCGCACCCATAACCAGCTGGCCCACCGGTGGTCAGACATTCTTGACTGGGAGCAGGACCTGTTGGACCTGCTAGGTGTCGAGGTCGTGGGGCTTGGTGAGTAGCCAATATATATAGTAGTATAAGTATTGTGATTTGTGTATACATTTTTTACAAATAACAAGAATAATGCTGCTTACATTGCAGGTAAATTACGTTTCAAAATCTTCTGTGATTGTAGGACACAGGTGCTGGGCGGTACTCTTACTTTTTTGCAACTTTGCGCTCGCTTGTCATTATTATGTAAGAGTTTACTTTAGAGAACTTCAGTTAGGTAATGCTATTGCTAGAGAGACTGTAGTCCTTCCTTTGTCCTCCTGTCAAATAGTGGTGGATGGATTTGATACTAGGTTTAGTTACTATTAGTTGATAATTTTTGAGCGGTCTGCGTGACGCATCCTCTGTCACTGAGTGCTGCTTACCCCAGTCCTTAGTAGAACCTTTTGTAGTTTGTTTAGTGAGTGGTACTGGTAAGCTTAGCTTAGCAGTGTCAGTCAGCTGCAGAACATCAGACGCAACCAACCAACAATTTGGTGTATGCATTATGCACTGACTTTATGCATGTGTCCTCCTTCTCATCTATGCATTTTTGATGGAAAAAAAATGGAAATGCAGGCTTAATGAACAATTGGCCCGCCTGGAATAGGTGGGCTAGGTCAGGTGGTACTTAGGCTTAGCTAGTGTTCTGGATTTTATTTGAATCAATCAGAATGGAACACTGAATTAGTGTTCCCAAATAAGTAGACTGTCCGTGAAATCCCGCAAGCCAGTAGTCGATCGGATTAGATAGGTCAATTTTATTGCAATTTTTGTTTCCTAAAACGTTTTTTGAGCGTTTTTTTAGATAATTTATTTGTTTCACAGCAATCATTAATGTTTGTGTCTTTCTTTTTCTTTATTATATCTTACATGATCACTGATCTGCAGCACCCAGGGGCAAGAAGACGGGGTCCGAGTCGGCGGGACAACCACCAGAGGACCGCTCCTCTACCGAGGGCCCTGCTGCTGGTCCCAGTAAGTCCTCCAGTGGTTATATTAACAATTATATTGCCCTAACTTTTACTGGACCTTATTTTTTCAGAACTATTAATTCTGGCTCCACTCCCTAATTATATTTTTTACAAAAGATTCTTTGATCTTGACTTGACTATCTGTTTCTAAATTCTGGTTATCCCTGCCTCTAACTTCTAACTGCCTCTGCTATGAATGTCTGTACTCTGTACTACTACTATTAGTCTGTCGCTAAGCTTGCCCAGTTTGCATTGCCACTCTTTATTGTACGGTTTTGAATAAAACTCAGATTGACCAATACTAATAGCTCTAGCCACTGAGTCCAGTCCTTTCGGTTGTCCTCTTCTAGGCTTCTTAATCTTGAGGCTTTGACAATTACCACAAACAAAATGCACAACCAGATATTTGACTATTTTTGATAGGATATAGTACATACTACTTGGATTCTGCACAGCCCCATGCAGAACTATGCACAATGAAATAGGATGTTGGTGATGCGAGTTTGGAACTTGGACGTTCCTCACACCTCAGTCAGAAGTGAACCCACAATCCCCTGAACGACTAGCTAGTGTCTCATTAGGTCCCCGAACCCCCACCCGAAGATACCCAATGATTATGATTCCACAACCCAGAACATAACACCCTTTCGCTCACTCACTCGTGTAAGTCCACCACCACCACCACACCAAATACCACAGAGTCTATGTGTAAGTTCAAAAGGTTTATTTTCAAATAACAACCTCTGTATGTTGTTGTTCTATAAAATTCAGTGTACTCCAGCCAGCTCCAACAGCAAAATGCATAAGATTAAAACAATAAAAATTGTTGCAACAAGTGCATGATGATATAAGACAAAAGATCTGTGTGAATTCTGGGCGACTCCTCACCGTAGAACGTAGAATTACTGGTTACATGCATCATTCATAAGCTCTGCAAATCTCTGGATCGTAGAAGGGAATCCTCTGCCTGAGAAAAATGGTGCGTGTTAATGCAAGCATTTGTCAGTCCTGCCAAAAAACTGTAACATGTTACCTATGGCTAAGTAATACGGACTAACCGAACTCCATAACAAAGTGGCTTGTTTTTCGACCTCTTGTACGCAACGCTCAGACAGTAGCTGTATGTGCTCATGTGGGCTCAAAAGGCGTCTTACTGTTACTGCACAACAAGCTGCGAGGTAACATGCGCAAAAGACATGAAGCGAAAAATGGTTGCATGGCTCAGGCTAACTTTGCAAAGAGTAGAGTATAGTATAATAATGACCCTAGGGACCATAATAACACTACTAGTGTCTGTCTACTGACTGTACTCTAGTACCCGATTTGGACTATTGAATGTGATTTATAATAATAATATGTATGTATTAACTTTTTTTCAATCTTGCTAGTGAAAAAGAATAAATAGGGGGAGGTGTACAGGCATCTAAAAATGTGTCATGTTTTTTCTAGGCGTACTACCGACCACCAGTGCCGGTGGGGCCAGCGGCGATGGCGTTGCGGCCATTCCGGAGGGGGCAGGAGATGCAGCACCTGCAGGAGATACAGGGGTGAGCCAGCAGCAGTGGCGGGCGGTGGTAAGTTATATTCATGACTTATTGACATTGCACTAGCTGGAAGGGTGTGTGGAGTGGACTTCACTCACTGTACTGTTGTTGAGACTTATTAGGTATGAAGTTGTAGTGAACATTATACAACGGTTAATAAAGAAGACACCCTTTACTTAGCATGAGCAATGCAGTAGCAATAGCATTACCAGCGTGACTTCATTAACCAATGGCCTCTTATATCTGACTCCAACTCAGCTGTGAAAGTTTTATGGAGGAGACTAAAAGTCAGATCAGATGACCTTGATGGATGTGTTGAACAAAAAGGGAAAGAAGGGTGGAAGGAGGAAGGGCGGGCGAGATTTAATATGACGACTGGCAGAGAAGGATACGTTGGAAGCATGGATAGGTGGCTGATAGGAATCAGATGCATGTGTTGTTGAAGGATGGGTGGGAGGTGAAAGAAGAATGGATGCCTGCCTGGGTGGGTGGGCGACACAGTATGGGTGGATACTGTGGATAGCAAGAATCATCAGCGGTGTTTGGGTGAAACTCAAAGCCAAGGCAAGCAACGGAGTGAGTGGACGCATGCGTTGTTGTTGGTGAAACAAAGTAACGTTTGTGGAGAGATTAAGAAGAATGATTGACATTTACTTAGAATGGATGGATGCCTGTATGTATTCATCATAGACAGCATAGGTGGAGACTGTCACGGGATGCACAGTTTTAGGGAATGTTAAAGAAACCGCGCCAGCGTAGCAAAGCCGATGTGGGGAGGGGCAGGGTGGGGGGTAGTAGTAAACAATGTATTACGCGGGCAAATACAGGTAACTTTACTGTAACATACAAATAAATAAAGTGAATTTCATTGTGCGCACTGCACCGGCAAATGCGATGCAGTGTGCGCAACAAAATTAGTTTCATTTATTTATATGTTTACTTACCTGTAATTGGCCGTAATCCATAGTTTACTACCCCCATCCTGCCCCTACCCACGTCACCGCCCGGCCGAACTCCCCGAGTCCCACCACCGACCGCTACTGACCTTATGTCGTTGTCCCATATAAAAGCAACGATCATTGGATCAGATATATAATCTGCCTTTTGTAGTAGCCAAGGCACTGTGAAATTGAGCAATTGCCCTCCATGTAACAGAGAGAGTATGGCCAGTGCCACCCGTAATAGAAAAATACGAGCTTCCCCACCTGCAAACAGTAGTAAATCAAACTAATGTGACTCTGCGTCATGACTCGTATGTTTGTCTTGGGTTCAAGCATAGATGACCGAGCTGGCAATGCCGGCTACAACCAGGTTATGTCATTTCGCTAAACTAGAGATAAGAAGAACACTGGTGTACTGTGTACTGGTTGGAGTCCATAGTGCTAGAATAATGCCTGAAACTCCCACAAATGTTAGAGGCCGAGGAAGTGGGAGGATAGATAGATTATTACCACAAATGTTATGTACTGTGCTTCTTGCTAGTGCTACTGTGCCATTATGTGTTGAATTAATTTTGTGTTACTGTTTAGGTAAGAGTACTGGTTACAACAATATTCTTTTTCTTTCTTTTCCCAAGACAAACCATCGCGGAAGGAGTTGGCAGTCAGGGCCCGGCGCCGGAAACTGGAGGCCATATGCCAGGAGTACCGGCGGCTGGTGGCTCAGGCGGAGGAGGAGGAGGAGGCGGCAGCATCTGCAGCCTCGTCCGATGCCCCGGGCCCCAGCCAGGCCCCAACTCCAGCGGTACGGCGCCGCGGTCTGGTAGCCGCCCGCCACAATTCACTAGCAGCCAGCACTGCTGTCCCCCATTGTGGATGCCACTGCAGGGCATTCCGCAGGAAGATTCTCCTCCGGATGGCACGGCAAGAGGAGCAAATGGAGGAGCGGGTGAAAATCCTGGTGGACAAACACCTCAAAGCCCGCCGATTATAACATCGAGGACCCTGTTGCTTTGCCCCTTTTTATTCCTTGTTTTGGTGGGTGGGAATTGGGCGTTGGGGTTTCGGGACATTCTTTGGACTTTTTTCGTTTTGGACATTGGTTGGGGTTAGGGAGAGGGGTGGGTCAGGTGTGGGATAGTTTATTTTTGTTAGGGTAATAAATTATATTTATACTTAAACATACAATGTTAATGTTTTGTGGGGGGTTACTGTTTTACGAATTAACGTCACATTGGTTTCCTTGCTGCTGCAGGGCCGCAGCCAGTGTTTGATTTAAATAATCTGCCGATGATGTATAACAAACAGATAGATGCGATACCCCTCACTGAGTTATTTGTCCTACTAGTATTCTACCTCCCACCAAACTTATCTTACCTGTGATTGATGATGACTACGTTCGGCACAGCGATGGCTGCATGGTTTCCATAGAGAATGTAGAAGATGCCATGGTTGTGGTGGTAGTAGTAGAGTAGACACTGGCAGTAGTATTTACTAAAAAAATAAAAAGAGACAGTCACTTGCCTGAGAGCAACTGTGGGAGGAGTAGTCGAACGAAGTAAAATACAGTACAGAAGACGACTGCCAAACAAACAATATTGCAGTTGCAACTGCTAAAGTCAAATTAAACATAATGGTGGCGGGGACAGCCTAGTACAAGAAGTTATAAACTGTAGTTGTGCTGTCGAGTGAGTCACTTAACTTAACACAATCGTAATTCGTAACCTTTACTGCTGTGTGGTAGGAGTTTGATGATTAATCCAATTAATGACAGCAATTAATTATGATGTACTACTATTAGCCGGTGACGGCTTGCACATAGACTGAGCATGGGTGGGCAAGCAGAAGAAGCTCCTCGCCCTGCCTTGCAATTGAATTAGTGTTGCTTTCACCACATCTGCCCCAGCAAGCGTGTGATCAATTGGTGTACATTTTATGTAGTCACATCACACCTCAATATAAATCACAGCCCGGGGGAAGAGGGTTAGGGTTTGATGAATGGATGGGAAGGGGGTTTGGGGAAAGGTTTGAAAATGAAAAACAGTACGCATGGACAACAAAAGCAAAGCGCAATCTTGGCAGACGACCATGATCTTATCCAAAAAATCTATAAAGGGAGAAAAGGGAAATGCATGCGTTGATGATGAAGATTAGATAACTTGATGGTTAATGAGTAGTACTTAATAACTCCTACTAGACAATTAGACAGTACAGGGCACCAGTATATTCTATGCAATTTGCCTTGCCTGTAATATGCCCTCAGAGACCCAAATTCCATGTTGTACTGGGCTTACTTGTAAAGATAGCAAAGACAATTAAAAAACATTTGTAGGGATCAATTAGCAAACAAACACACAACACACAGTCATAATGATTGCAGAGAAAAAAGGATTCAAATTAATTAAAAGATGAATGATGAATGATACTAAAGTTACTGTATTATCATGCTAAAATTGTGGAGTTGAATCTCGTCCTTCCTCTTGGTCCTATCTTCCATGGACGCTCCGCACATCAATCTTGGTGGCCTTCCTGATGCCGATTGGTAAGGTAAATGTGAGTTGTGTCTCCCAGTATAGCAAGCACAGGGTAAAGGCCGGCCTGTAACGTCTAGATGGAAAAAAAAGGGGTATTGAGAAATCAATGAATAAAAAAAACATCATTTACGGTGGAGTCCAAGAAGAGAAGAGAGAACACTTTCAGAGTGAGGCGGCTTGGATATATCGTGTAGATTCTGTTTACAGCATTAAGCTACAACAACAACAGGACAGAACAGGCCCACCACAGCACCAGCCCGTGACCCAACCTCCATTTACCTTAATTTTTGACATAGCCAGACAAAAGGCATACACAGCAACTTAGCATTTTCCTAATTAAGTGACAAAATCAATGCGCCGCTGTCAGTCATCACTACACTCGACTACACCACTACATGGACATGTAGGTCTGCTGTGTTTACTACTTTCTTGTTGAATTGTTGTTTATGTTTACCTTATGCCACTTCATGAAATGCAGTTATTCCTTGAATCATCTCCGATCCAACTGAATGACTGCACGCAAAAAGATAGTATGGTCATTGTTAGACCTGGCACCATTGGCGTGGGTCTCCCTTCCATTTTTCGCTGTTGTCTCCTCTGTTTTACTGGTGTTAGATGCTCTGGGCGCTGTGCCACTGCCATTCAGTGTCACAGCGCGAATGCTCCCTGTATAAATATGTCTATGTGAATTGGTATATCCCTGATTGGCTTATTTGGGTTACCTGTTAGTCCCTAGTAGTGTGGCCTATGTGTGCCCAGGGCTGGTAAACCAAATACTGCTGGTGGGCCTGCAGCACTGATGTGTGCCACCCACAGAAGCAGCTTGTAAAGTGTGTCTCAGACCTGCCACTGCAGTGTCTGTGTGCAGTCCAGAACTGCCATCTTGGCTGTGAAGTGCAACCACTTCCCAGCCCCTGAACCTTCCCTTGGCATCCTGTAAGTCGCCCCTCGGGTAGGGTGCATTGTATGTGTAAGGTAGGACATGCCTGGGTGTGTGTAGCATGTCCTGGTAGTGAATTATGCACCATTTCGTTTTTCACTACTGTAAGGCTACCTGTTCCTCATAGGCTAGAATGGGCAGTTTGACTATTACATGCTATAGTCCTAACTGACCCCAGGGACATGGTAGAAAAACGAATTTAGTATGCCTGAGCTCAGAATATTAAAATACACCTTTTAGTGAAGTTTATTTTTATATTCTGTGTTTGAAAATACCACTTTTAGAAAGTAGGTATTTTCTTGCCTAAGCCTTCCAGTGTGCTCTGCCGTTATGTGTATTGGCTGTCTGGTTTTAGAGGGGCAGGACAGGCTGAGTCAGACCTTGGTGGAATAGAGAGATCTGCATTTAGAGTGTGGGGAAGGGTGGCTCTTTGATCTGAATAGGGCTGTGCCTGGCAAGGTGAATGCTGGCTCCACCTCCCACTGTGTGTCTGCTAGCAGACCCCCTCTTTCTGAAAGGAAGGATGCAGCCTGGTAAACAAAGTGCTCCAGGCCTGAGCAGAACTGGTTCTGGCTAGGTTCAGGGACTGGTAGCTTCAAGGATCAAAGGCTTTTGGGGTATAAATATCTGTGCTCAAACCCCCTATTTTTGTATTGCTTTTGGATCTGGAGAGGAAACTCTGTCCGTGCCACTGGAGGAATCTGCAGGAAGTGACTGTCCTTGTGCTTGTGTGTTTTTCTTGCACTGGCCTGCAGCAGTGACCACTGGACCTTGAAGAAGAGGAAAAGGAACTATTGAGAGAACTTTTATTTTTGTACAGCAATCACCCAAGGGCTAGGAAAAGAGCTAGCCTCCTGCTGGAGTCTCAGGCACAACAGACTCCACCACCAACCTCCTGCTTCCTCCCTGCGAGGACTGCTATCTGCTGAGGAGGCTCCTGTGAGTTCCAGGGCCTCTAGTTTGCATCAGAGAGAAGAGGGTAAGAAATCGACGCTAACGCATCTTTGCGGGCCGCTGCAGTCGAGAGCGCTGGGAAAATCCTCGCGCTGCTGCCGCCGAGGGCCCGCAACCCGAAACCATCGCTGACGCCCCTTTGCGAGCCGCTGCAGCCGAGACGCGCTGGAAAGATCATCGCGCTGCTGTCGCCACGCACTCGCAACCCTGACAGAAATCATCGCTTCGAGACATCGCAGTGCGGACGCCGTGCGTTCGCCACTTTGATCGCATCACACCGAATTTCGTCGCTCCTCGCGGAGCGTCTTGTCTTCGCATCGCCACACGATCGCACAGCGCAACAGGATCACCGCATCGACTTCTCCCACGCGGCAAGAAAGTCATCGCATCGGTGGTCCAGCGTGCAGAAGTTTGTCGCATCGTCTCCGCACGCATCCCGCAGATCGGCGCATCATCCTCCCTTGCGGCAAGGATTTCAACGCATCGCCGGCCTCGCGTGCCGAGAATCATCGCTACAGCTTCTTTGCGACACTTTGTTGGTTTTGCAACTAAACCCAGGTACTTTGTGAAAGAAAGGGTCGCAGAGACCACTGCTTTGAACTTGAACCTTATTTTTGCAACCTTTGAACTATTTTTGACAGCCCTTCAACAGCTATCCTATTTTTGACAGTATTGTGGCTTTTACAGTTATTGGTCTTGTGATAAATCTGCCTTTATATAAAGATACTTATTTTTTATAATAACTACTTGTGTGGTGTCCCTTTGTAGTGTTCCTCATTGTGTTACTGTGTATGATCATAAATGCTTCACACCCTGCCTCTGAGATAAGCCTACCTGCTCGTGCTACGTTACCACAGGGTTGAGCAGGGGTATTAAAGAGGGTAGCCCTCTCACTCTGACTTAGGAAGAAGGGTCCCTACTTGGACAGTGGCCCGCCATTGCCAACTAGAGACCCCCATTTCTAACATTGGTGGTCAGCGGTGAGGATCTGGACTTGCATTTATGATCGCATACAGTAATTATAGTGTACACTACTAGTGAGTGCAGACCATAACGTACCGCATACATTTTTTTTGAGAATTGTTTTTTTTTGCTTCTATATTGTGATTGATATTGCCGGTGATTTTTCACCCGCGCGCATTTTCTGAGAGTTTTTGGGATCCTATATTGTGATTGATATTGCCGGTGATTTTTCACCCGCGCCCATTTATTGAAAGTTTTTGATCCCCTATTGTGATTGATATTGCTGGTGATTTTTCACCCACGCACATTTCTGAGAGTTTTTGGGATCCTGTATTGTGATTGATATTGCCGGTGATTTTTCACCCGCGCACATTTATTGAAAGTTTTTGATCCCCTATTGTGATTGATATTGCTGGTGATTTTTCACCCACGCACATTTCTGAGAATTTTTTAGGATCCTATATTGTGATTGATATTGCCGGTGATTTTTCACCCGCTTACATTTTTTGAGAAGTTTTCTTCTGTCCTTTATTGATATTGCCAGTTATTTCTACAATGGGCAAGCCCAGATCCAATGCCTCAGAAGATCTCTCCTGGGAAGAAGAGAAAATAGAAACCTACAATGCCAAGCAGCTCAAATATTTTTGCAAGCAATTCACAGTCCCTATCACAGGTCTCACTAGGAGGGAGGAGTATTACAAGGCGCTGAAGGCCTGGCTAGAAGCCAGGGATGCCCCTAAGGATCTAGGAGAGCTTGTGGAGGGAGGAGAGCAGCAGGGCGATGTAGTAGACTTAGTAGGAGACCCAGCCCTTTCCAACCCGGGCTCTAGTGTGTCCGCTAAGGGTCTGTCCCCAGAAGAGCTGGAGGACAGGGAGAGAGATAGGCGGCATAATATGGAGATGGCTAAGCTTAAAATGGATGGTCACCGGGACCTAGAGAACAAGAAGTTAGAAATTGAGATTATGAGGATGAAGCTTGAGCATGAGAGAGTATTGAGGGAGTTGGAGATTAAAGCTAAGAGCATGGAAATCTCCCCCTCTGGTGGCAGCGTACCTGTAGTGCACCCTGAGAGTAGGGTGTATATACCCAAGGAGGTTATTAAAGATTTCCACAAAAGTGAAGATATTGGGCAATGGTTTGCCGCTTATGAAGTAGCCATGGTGTCCCACCGGGTCCCTGAGAAGGATTGGGGAGCAGGGTTGTGGGGACGCTTTGTGAGTGAGGGGAGGGATACCTTGTTGGACCTGCCCCCAGAAAGTAGGATGGTTTACGCCCACATGAAGGAAGCGTTGGTGACCCGCTATGGTTTGACCCCTGAGATGTATAGACAGAGGTTTAGGGTCTGTAAGAAGCTAGAGGGTACCACGTGGGTTGAATATGTGTCCTTTTTTTGCAGAGCCATGGAACGCTGGGTAAGAGGTAGCAAAGTAGAAACTTTTGCACAGTTTTATGATTTGATTGCATGGGAGCATTTATCTAGCAATTGTTTTCCTGAGCTACGCCAGCACCTAATTGATTGCAAGCTGACTAACCCTAGAAAGCTTGCTGAGGAGGCGGACCGCTGGGTGAGCACCCGGGTCCGCAAGGGTCCAGTGGGAGACGTCGCCAAAGGTGGGCAGGGTCCCCAGCAGAGGAGTGGGGGGACAAGGGTCAACAGAGGGAGTTCCCCCGAGGGCCCCAAAGTAATCCCCCAGGGAACCCAGCAGTGGTGTCCCAGCCCCCTCAAGAAAGGAGGACCGGGCCCCCACCAGGTAGGCCTGTTCCCAGGGGGCCCCCACGTGTTACAACTGTGGTCAAGTGGGCCACAGATATTTTGATCCCCAGTGCCCCCAAAGGGGGCCAGTGCACCCCCCGTGCACCACCCCGCCAGATTGCTAGTGTAGCCCTGGGAGAGGAGGAGATGGGTGCCCAAGAGGGGTGGGATCCCGTAGAATTGACCCTTGTCTCATTAGGGGACTTTGAGATGGTCCCCAAGCCTGCACTGCCTGCTAACACTAAAAAATACAGGCAGTGGGTGACCATCAATGGCCATAGGGTGGAGGCTCTAAGAGACACAGGGGCCAGTGTAACTGCTGTCAGCTCCCGGTTGGTGTCCAAAGAGCAGGTTGTCCCCCATGCATTCTACCCAGTAGTGTCCGCCGACAACTCAGAGAGCCAATGTGAGGTGGCTCAGGTTCCCTTTGAGTGGGGGGGTCTCAGGAACTCTTCAGGTAGCTGTGAGGCCCGCCATGCCTGTAGACTGTCTGCTGGGCAATGATTTAGAGGACTCCCCGTGGGCTACGGTGGAGAGGAAGGCTCACTTAGAGATGTTGGGTCTGCCTGAGTGGGCGTGTGCTACCACGCGGTCCATGGCAGCCAAGGAGGGTGTTGAAAAGGATCTGGAGCCTGAGAGTAGGGCCCAGATCCCTGCCTTAGAGAGAAGGGGCAAGGGGCGCGGGAAGCCGGCCCCCTTGGTTCCCACGGCCCAGGAAGAAGCAGACCCTGAGGGGGATGCCCTGGAGCCTACCGGGGAGCAGATCACCGAACTGGGGGACCTGCCTGAGCTGACCCATTGGCAGCAGGAAGGGGGACCCACCAGGGAGGAATTTTGTGAGCAGCAGAGAGTTTGCCCCTCTCTTGAGGGTATGCGGCGACAGGCTGCAGCCCAGGCAGAAGGTGACATGTCTGGTTCACATCTGATTTATTGGGAGAACAGTCTCCTGTATAGTGAGCCTAAGGTTGCTGAGCCAGGGTCAGCCCGTGTGCTGGTGGTACCCGAGTGCTTCAGAACCTTCCTACTGGGGTTGGCTCATGACATTCCATTGGCAGGACATCTGGGGCAGACCAAGACCTTTGAGAGGCTGGCTGCCCACTTTTATTGGCCCCAGATGCACAAGAGTTCAGACTCTCATTGCAGGACCTGTGAGACTTGCCAGGCAAGTGGGAAGAGTGGGGGAAGATCAAGGCCCCACTCCAGCCCTTTCCAGTTGTGAGTACCCCATTCGAGCGAGTGGGCATTGACATTGTGGGGCCTCTGGACCCCAAGACAGCCATGGGCAACAGGTTCATCCTGGTCTTGGTGGACCATGCCACCCGGTACCCTGAAGCCATCCCGCTCAGGACAGTGACGGCCCCCGTGGTGGGACGTGCACTGATGGGGATTTTCTCCCGTGTGGGATTCCCCAGAGAGGTGGTGTCTGACAGGGGGACCAACTTCATCTCCCAGTACATGAAGTCTCTGTGGAAGGAGTGTGGGGTAACGTATAAGTTCACCACTCCTTACCACCCCCAAGGTAATGGTCTGGTTGAAAGGTTCAACCGGACCTTGAAGGGCATGATCATGGGCCTAGAAGAGCCCCTGAGGCGTAAGTGGGACGTCCTCTTGCCATGCCTGTTGTTTGCCTACCGGGAGGTGCCACAGAAGTCCTTAGGGTTCAGTCCCTTTGAACTCCTCTATGGCCACCCGGTTAGAGGACCTCTGAGTCTGGTCAAGGAAGGCTGGGAGCAATCTCCCAGGAAACCTCCCCAAGATGTATTTAGCTACATGTTGGCCTTCAGGAACCAGACTCGGCGTTTCAGAAAAATTGCTGAGGCAAATCTGGAAGCCAGCCAAGAAGAAATGAAACGTTGGCACGACCAGAATGCCACTCTGGTCGAATTTCAACCTGGTCAGAAGGTTTGGGTACTGGCCCCAGTGGAGCCTTGTGCGCTCCAAGATAAGTGGACCGGTCCCTTTGAGGTGGTGGAGCGCAAAAGTCCAGTTACCTACTTGGTGGACTTTCAGTCTCCCAGGAACCCCTTGCGGGTCCTGCATGTGAACCGCCTAAAGCCCCACTTTGAGAGGTCTGAAGTGGGCATGCTTCTTGCCACAGATGATGGGGTTGAGGAGGAGAGTGAGCCTCTCCCTGACCTCCTGTGTGCAGAAGAGAAGGATGGGTCAGTGGAGGGTGTGATCCTCTCCACCACACTGACCCCTGAGCAGCAGAGAGATTGTCACCACCTGTTGGGGCAATTTTCTGATTTGTTCTCCCTGGTACCTGGTGTCACTGATTGGTGCGTCCATGAGGTGGATACCGGGGACAGTTCTCCTGTCAAGCACAAGGCTTACAGGGTAACTGACAGGGTCAGGGCTTGCATTAAGGAGGAGGTCTCCAAAATGTTCGCCCTAGGGGTGGTTGAGTCCTCTAGCAGCCCCTGGTCCAGCCCCGTGGTCTTGGTACCAAAAGCTGCGACGCCTGGTGCCACTCCTGAACTTAGGTTCTGTGTGGACTACCGAGGTCTCAATTCGGTCACCAAGACCGACGCGCACCCCATCCCCAGAGCTGATGAGCTCATAGACCGGTTAGGGGCTGCCCGGTACCTCAGCACGTTTGATCTGACGTCTGGGTACTGGCAGATCGCCTTAACGGATGGGGCAAAGGAGAGGTCAGCATTCTCCACACCAGATGGGCACTACCAGTTCCGTGTGATGCCCTTTGGGATGAAGAATGCCCCTGCCACCTTCCAGAGATTGGTCAACCAGGTGTTGGTTGGGCTGGAGGCTTTCAGTGCCGCCTACCTGGATGACATTGCAGTGTTTAGTTCCTCCTGGGAGGACCACTTGCGCCACCTCTGGGAAGTGTTGATGGCGCTGCGCAGAGCAGGCCTCACAATCAAGGCCAGTAAGTGCCAGATTGGGCAGGGTTCTGTGGTGTACTTGGGACACCAGGTGGGGAGCGGCCAGGTGGCGCCCCTGCAGCCCAAGATTGAAACCATCCTGACTTGGGAGCCCCCAAGGACCCAGACCCAGGTGAGGGCCTTCTTAGGACTCACGGGTTATTACAGGAGGTTTGTCAAGGGGTATGGCAACATTGTTGCACCCTTGACTGAGCTGACTTCCAAGAAGCGGCCAAAGATTGTGAACTGGACTGACACCTGTCAGAAAGCCTTTGATGCCCTCAAAACTGCTATGTGTACAGCACCCGTACTCCAGGCGCCCAATTTTGCTAAGGAATTTGTTGTCCAGACAGACGCTTCAGAGCATGGGGTGGGGGCCGTTCTGTCACAGATAAATGAGGAGGGACTAGACCAACCTGTGGCCTTCATCAGTAGGAGGTTACTTCCACGGGAACAGAGGTGGAGTGCAATTGAGCGTGAGGCATTTGCTGTGGTCTGGGCACTGAAGAAGCTGAGACCATACCTGTTTGGGACTCACTTCCGGGTTCAGACAGACCACAGGCCCCTCAGATGGCTGATGCAGATGAGGGGTGAGAATCCCAAGTTGTTGAGGTGGTCCATTTCCCTACAGGGTATGGACTTCACGGTGGAACACCGCCCTGGTACAGAACACGCCAATGCTGATGGTCTGTCCAGATTTTTCCGCCTTAGCGATGAGAACTTCCAAGGGGATGGGTAGTTCTCCCCACATTTCAGCTGGAGGGGACGTGTGTTAGACCTGGCACCATTGGCGTGGGTCTCCCTTCCATTTTTCGCTGTTGTCTCCTCTGTTTTACTGGTGTTAGATGCTCTGGGCGCTGTGCCACTGCCATTCAGTGTCACAGCGCGAATGCTCCCTGTATAAATATGTCTATGTGAATTGGTATATCCCTGATTGGCTTATTTGGGTTACCTGTTAGTCCCTAGTAGTGTGGCCTATGTGTGCCCAGGGCTGGTAAACCAAATGCTGCTGGTGGGCCTGCAGCACTGATGTGTGCCACCCACAGAAGCAGCTTGTAAAGTGTGTCTCAGACCTGCCACTGCAGTGTCTGTGTGCAGTCCAGAACTGCCATCTTGGCTGTGAAGTGCAACCACTTCCCAGCCCCTGAACCTTCCCTTGGCATCCTGTAAGTCGCCCCTCGGGTAGGGTGCATTGTATGTGTAAGGTAGGACATGCCTGGGTGTGTGTAGCATGTCCTGGTAGTGAATTATGCACCATTTCGTTTTTCACTACTGTAAGGCTACCTGTTCCTCATAGGCTAGAATGGGCAGTTTGACTATTACATGCTATAGTCCTAACTGACCCCAGGGACATGGTAGAAAAACGAATTTAGTATGCCTGAGCTCAGAATATTAAAATACACCTTTTAGTGAAGTTTATTTTTATATTCTGTGTTTGAAAATACCACTTTTAGAAAGTAGGTATTTTCTTGCCTAAGCCTTCCAGTGTGCTCTGCCGTTATGTGTATTGGCTGTCTGGTTTTAGAGGGGCAGGACAGGCTGAGTCAGACCTTGGTGGAATAGAGAGATCTGCATTTAGAGTGTGGGGAAGGGTGGCTCTTTGATCTGAATAGGGCTGTGCCTGGCAAGGTGAATGCTGGCTCCACCTCCCACTGTGTGTCTGCTAGCAGACCCCTCTTTCTGAAAGGAAGGATGCAGCCTGGTAAACAAAGTGCTCCAGGCCTGAGCAGAACTGGTTCTGGCTAGGTTCAGGGACTGGTAGCTTCAAGGATCAAAGGCTTTTGGGGTATAAATATCTGTGCTCAAACCCCCTATTTTTGTATTGCTTTTGGATCTGGAGAGGAAACTCTGTCCGTGCCACTGGAGGAATCTGCAGGAAGTGACTGTCCTTGTGCTTGTGTGTTTTTCTTGCACTGGCCTGCAGCAGTGACCACTGGACCTTGAAGAAGAGGAAAAGGAACTATTGAGAGAACTTTTATTTTTGTACAGCAATCACCCAAGGGCTAGGAAAAGAGCTAGCCTCCTGCTGGAGTCTCAGGCACAACAGACTCCACCACCAACCTCCTGCTTCCTCCCTGCGAGGACTGCTATCTGCTGAGGAGGCTCCTGTGAGTTCCAGGGCCTCTAGTTTGCATCAGAGAGAAGAGGGTAAGAAATCGACGCTAACGCATCTTTGCGGGCCGCTGCAGTCGAGAGCGCTGGGAAAATCCTCGCGCTGCTGCCGCCGAGGGCCCGCAACCCGAAACCATCGCTGACGCCCCTTTGCGAGCCGCTGCAGCCGAGACGCGCTGGAAAGATCATCGCGCTGCTGTCGCCGCGCACTCGCAACCCTGACAGAAATCATCGCTTCGAGACATCGCAGTGCGGACGCCGTGCGTTCGCCACTTTGATCGCATCACACCGAATTTCGTCGCTCCCTCGCGGAGCGTCTTGTCTTCGCATCGCCACACGATCGCACAGCGCAACAGGATCACCGCATCGACTTCTCCCACGCGGCAAGAAAGTCATCGCATCGGTGGTCCAGCGTGCAGAAGTTTGTCGCATCGTCTCCGCACGCATCCCGCAGATCGGCGCATCATCCTCCCTTGCGGCAAGGATTTCAACGCATCGCCGGCCTCGCGTGCCGAGAATCATCGCTACAGCTTCTTTGCGACACTTTGTTGGTTTTGCAACTAAACCCAGGTACTTTGTGAAAGAAAGGGTCGCAGAGACCACTGCTTTGAACTTGAACCTTATTTTTGCAACCTTTGAACTATTTTTGACAGCCCTTCAACAGCTATCCTATTTTTGACAGTATTGTGGCTTTTACAGTTATTGGTCTTGTGATAAATCTGCCTTTATATAAAGATACTTATTTTTTATAATAACTACTTGTGTGGTGTCCCTTTGTAGTGTTCCTCATTGTGTTACTGTGTATGATCATAAATGCTTCACACCCTGCCTCTGAGATAAGCCTACCTGCTCGTGCTACGTTACCACAGGGTTGAGCAGGGGTATTAAAGAGGGTAGCCCTCTCACTCTGACTTAGGAAGAAGGGTCCCTACTTGGACAGTGGCCCGCCATTGCCAACTAGAGACCCCCATTTCTAACAGTCATCATCATGGTGTGGTACGTGTTGTCCAACTACAACTCAGTCTGTAGTGACTCCAATTAAGTCCATATTCCATATTAAAAAATTGCAACAGATATTGGCCTGCACCTGCAGTAGTAGGAGTACAATTTGGTTATTAAACAACAAGAAGGGAAACCTTGACTGTCACTGACTTACTTGAGTCACTTTGTAGATTAACTAGTAGAGTAGAGTTCGACTTCATGCACAACATCTAGTACAAACAACAGCAATCGCTCAGAGTCTGCAAGCATCCAATGCATTCCATCATTACCTGTCTTGCTCTTCTCTTTGGCTGTCAGATCATCAGATGCCTAGTTCTGACATTTTTTTTTTTTTTTTTTTACGGGGCAGTGGCCTCATCATTACTCCAGTCCACATTCATTTTGAGTGTTAGGCGCTGTTTCGGTTTTCGTCTTATTCATCTGTGGCACTTTGTCACAGTTTAAGTTGCTTCCCATGGTCAGCACTGTGATGATGGGCCGCGGCCTGTGTAGCGCTCATTGCTGGTCATTTGAGTTTGCACAAATGTCAGCAAGTTTCTTCGAAGAGTCTCTTGTCTTTCTCTGCCAAGTACCTTCTGTCCTGACAGTGAGGACCTTTGGATGCCTGCTGAGGCTGTAGCCTTCGGACACTGATGAGTTTCGGCTCGAAAACAAAACGGAGGATAGCTATAGTAGTCACGTTTCACTTCTAATGGAGGCGGGACTGGTAAAGGCAACATTTCTTGTACTAATGTCTGGCTTGATGGAAATGTACTTGTGCGAGACAGGAAGATGAAGCAGGACTCTGAAGAGTGGACAGTTAAATGCACAGACGTGCAGCTCCAATAGGGAAATAAAAAGAGAAGACGGTGGTGATGGTTTTGTTGTGATTTGATTTGAACCAGAAAGACAGATACACAGACACATAAAGGAAGGAAGAAAGCAACAATTTGAAAGCCTAGTTGTCAGGGAAGAGGAGCTCGTCCTCAAACTCTGGTGGTTCGGACAGAAGTAGGTCCTGTAACGCACTATTTACGTCATCCAAGTCGCTCTCCTCTTCCTGCTGTGATTCACGTATTTTGTAATCCGGTGGTATAAAGTGCTGATTCATTTTGATCATGGTTAACCTCTCCACGCTTTGGGCCGAGAGACTGGTCCTTTTCGAAGTTACAATGGCACCAGCAGCACTGAAAACACGCTCAGAAGAGACACTTGCGACAGGGGAAGCCAGATACTTTATCGCCAGCCTGCTGTGCACTGTCCATTGGCTTCTTTTCCCATACCAATACACCAATGGGTTTCGATCCATGAAGACCTCTGTTGGGTCATCCAGATAGGCCTGGACCATCCGCTCAATGTTCAGGGGTGCTCCGATGTGCTCGGCCTGTTTTGCCTTTGCATCAGCACTGGACTTACCATACCCCTGCTGTAGAAACCAATCAGTTGCACATTGTGCTGTGGATGATCCTGTTCTTGATGTTATTGTTGGTGTAGGTGACTGCTGGGAGGCAAATGCACTGCCCTCAGGCTCCGAAGTAGAACTTGACTCTGGATGCCCTGTAGTACTGGTTATGGCCTGGGGTGGGGGCCTGTAATTAACAGCCGTTCGCTTTCGAAAATAGTGGCTTCCTTAGCTATCAAAGTTTTGTAGTTGGCAACATCCACTTCCGAAAAAGGAATTACTGCCTTGCTGTTCAGAAATACTTTGTACCGTGGATCCAAAATTGTGGCACTAATGTAATGTGGTTGTGACAAAATTTTATTTTTAATCCTTGTATTTGCCGATAAGCGAGCGGCTAAGGTCTCCGCCAAATGATATGCGTCTTGTTTGTCATCCACACCTGCGTACGTTTCAGACACATCCTTCAGCTGTTGCTCTAGCATGTGCAACAATGGGATAGCGTGGCCCATAGTACAGTCCTCCCTGCTGACTTCACGTGTGAAGATCTCAAAAGGAAGTAGCATCTCAGTCAGGCATTTAATGAGGTCCCATTGAGCCATCTCAACGGTCATGCCTCTCACAGTAGGTTCCCCTAATCTTTGCATGACATAAGCATTGAGTGGTATGTACAGTTCAAACAGACGATCAAGCATGTAATAAGTTGAGTTCCAACGTGTTGGCACCTCCTGGATCAGTGCTTTGACTGGCATATTATGCTCACGTTGAATGACCCTCAGCTGCTTCCGGGCTTTAAAAGAATGGCTGAAATGTGTGCATATTCTTCTGCAGGTGACCAGTAAGTTGCTGACTTTTGATTCATTTTTCAAAAAGTCTTGAACAACAATGTTAATGCAGTGTGCCAAACACGGGACCCTGAAATAGCCACCATTGCGCATGGCCAAAACTACATTACTGCCGTTGTCCGTGGCAACAAAACCAATCGTAAGCCCTCTTGGGCGCAGCCACTCAAAGACCTTGGTGTTAAACTCTTCCAAAATGTTTGCAGCAGTATGAGATTTCTCCATGGCAAACATGGCTACAGTTGCATGTTTGCGAGTGGCATGAAAAATCTCTGCAGTATCAACACCAGCAGATACCTGTTCTCTAACCCCCGCAAAACTGATCCAGTGTGCAGTGATGCACATGTAATCTGTGGCTTGGCAACTGGTCCACATGTCTGTAGTCAGGTGGATACTGTGAACAGCACTCTGCTTCAAGGCCTTTCCTAGCAATTCCAGCACGTCGTGATGTAGTGCTGGAACTGCAACTCTGGCAAAATAGTAGCGGCTGGGAACATGCCATTTTGGGCAGATGGTTGACACAAATTCCACAAAACCCAACCCTTCAACAAAAGAAAAAGGGAGAAGGTCCAGTGCTAACATTTTAGCCAGCTTCGCATTGTACAAACGTGCTATTGGGTGGTTGCGTTCGTACTGCCCCTCACCCCCAAACATGCTGATAATGGTAGGCTGCATGGTTTTCCTTTCTCTTAGGCTCAACGCACTTTTGGTAGTGCGGACCTGGTACTTCTTGGTGTCTCCGGCTGACTCTTACTCTTGTGCCACTGAGATGTTGCTGAAGATGTGTGCAACGTTAAGACTGCACTGCTGGGGTCAGGGACACCTTGTGTACCACTACCAGAGAGAATGTCTCCCTGTCCTTCCTCTTCCACCGTGATCGGATCTTCTTCTTCTACTCCTTTATCCCCACCAACACCAATGGTTGCAGTTTTTTTTATGGCGCGAAGGTGGTCTTCCCAGCTGATCAAGTGGTGTTTTTTCAGATGGGTCATTTGGCCTCCGGTTCCATAGTTTGTACCAAGCTTACCACGACTAACAGAGGTATTACAAATGGAGCATATAGCAATGTTCTCCTCCTTTTCGCTAACCGTAAAGAAGTCCCAAACTGGGGAGCTTAACTTTGGCCTCCTGCTGGAGGTGCCACTTCCAATGCCGGATGATCTGTAGGGTGTGTGTTGAATTTGACTCTGTGCTGCTGTACCACTACCTACTCCTACAGAGGTGGTGGTTGTGCTGGATGTAGGTCGCTGCCGGGCCTTTGCTAATGCAAATATGGAAGCTGAAGGTCGTGTTGGTGTTACCTGTGGAGGTATGCGTGCTACATCCCTCGCAGCGATTTTGGATAGAGTAAGAATGTTGGTCTCCATCTCCTCGGGGCCGGGAGTGATGTTCGTGATGACTGGCTCGTCGTCATCATCATCATCATCTTGCTGTTCTACATCGACCTCCATAAGTGTAAGGCTTTCTGGAACCTTCCTTTTCCCTAGCTTGGTCTTGGAACGTGGCTCCCTCTCAGACTCAGTTTGTGGCTTCCAAGTGGCATCTAGATCATCAGAAGGGGGCTTGGTGAAGAACTTGATGGACTACCCTCCTTTTCCTTGCTGGGGATTTGGAAGACAATGGATCTTCTGAATGAGTGGCTTCTTCTTCTACCTCTGCATGAGGCTCAATTTCCTGAACTGCCCCTACTTCAGGAGGAACAACAACTACTATTGCGGGCGGTGGTTGCGGCTGTTGTTGTTGACCACTTATCTGCTGTGTTTCCTCCTGCGTTGATTGGGTACTACTTTGAGATAGCGATAAGTTTATCTCCGGCTCAGCATCACTGCTTTCCACCATTAGGCTGGCTACCTCTTCCCCACTCATGTGCTTGGGCCTGGGTTGGTGGGTTGGGTCCACTGATGCGGAGGTGCTGCCCCAGCTTGCCCCCGGACACCGCTGCTGCAGGCGCAATTCTTTTTTTCCCAAAAGGTATTGGCCGGCACACCAGACTTCAGTGTCACTTGCTTCTTCTGTTCCTTCTTCTTCTCAATAGCAACTTTCTTGGTACTGGAGGACCTGGTACCTGCTTTCTTTGGGCCCATCTTCTTCAGATGTCAGCAGCACTCAGTTGCAGAGATGTCTGGTCAGGTCACACGTCACGTTGTGTTGTGTGTACAGCAGCAGGATGTCTGTCTGGAAGTGCAACAGGCAATGATGAGAGACACACCTCCTCCTCAGTCTTTGTGCACTTAAAAGCAAAAAAGCCAGAACATCAGTCAAACATAGCACAAATCAAACAAATAGAATATAGAACTTAGTGTGTGGTGGCCTCAATTATTACATTTCAGAAACTCTGTGAACAACAACACACAGTGTAGCCATTTATGAGACGTTGACAACAAGGCCAGGGCTTTCCTGGCTACTGTGTAGTGCTAGTGTACACTCTGGAAGAATAAGAATAGTAAAGAACAAAAACTAAAATGTACTGGAGCATGTTTGGCCTAAATTTGTGCATCACGTGGGATGTATTATATAGCAGCATCAGGGAGCTGCAGCTGGCAATGGGGATGGATTTGGAAGCAGTAAGACAAGAGGAACAATGGAAAGACACGCAGGCCTATGTGGCAAAAACAGCACACTAATAACTACCACAACAAAATGGCCCCCAGAAACATGGTGACTCACAGGCACAAGGCACGGCAAACAATGAACTCAAGCAGGCCTATATATGGGCAGACAAAGGATGCCTTATAAAACACACTCAGCTTTAATGCAAAAACTAAAATCCACATGGCTAAAAACACTTTGGAAAGTTAGACAACCACTACAACAACACAATTATAATTACACAGTACACACGCAAAAAAGGCATTTATTTAACACACCCAAAAAGTGAAATAGTCAGACCCTCCAAAAAAAACACATTTCGCAATTCAATTGAATCAATTTAATGCCATCCATGGCCTAAATGATGTCAAAATTCCACAGACTACACAGAAACAGTTTTATGCACCCATGGTGACTACCTACCTCTGGGCCTACTGGCATACTGGGCCGCAAGCTTGGAGGCCTATGGCAAAAGCACAGTGGCTGGTTTAACAAAATGGCCGCCGCCCACATGGACAGGCCACCAAAAATAACAAAAAAGTGAAGACAAAGGACAGGACCAGGCAGTTGGAGACTCTGGGCAACTTGCTACCTCTTGGAAAAAATTGTAAAACAAAAAAAAAAATGACTCCTTGCTCACCAAACTACATCTAAATGACAACCTGAGGAGTTTTTGGTGCAAAATGAACTAAATCAACATTTTCGAGAAGGTTTAATGATGCTCGAGAGATATTGTTCGGCAGATTGTAAATTCTGCGTGTTCGGCATCGCGATCGTCACAAAATGTCGTTATCGTGCGCGCGAAAACGTACATTGAGCGCGCGAAGAAGATAAAAGTGTAAGTCCGCGTTGTCGCGCAGTGCGGACTTGCCCAAAGTCCGCGAGCTGAACGCCCAGGGTTACCTACTGGCTGAAAAGGCCTATTTATTTAACAAACACCCAAAAAAATAAAATACGCCCCAAAAGCCACATTTTGCAAATCAATCCAATGCCATCCATGGCCTAAATTATGTTACAATTCAACAGACAACACAGAAACAGTTTTTATGCACCCATGAGGATGACTACCTCCGGGCCTACTGGCACACTAGGCCGCAAGCTTGGAGGCCTATGGCAAAAGCACAGTGGCTGTTCACACAAAATGGCCGCCAACACATGGCCAGGCCACCCAGAACAACAAGAAAAGGAACAAAAGACAGACAATGCAGGCCTATGGCAAAAGCACAATGCCTGGCTTTACAAAATGGCCGCCACCCACATGGCCAGGCCACCCAAAATAACAAAAAAGTGAAGACAAAGGACAGGACCAGGCAGTTGGAGACTCTGGGCAACTTGCTACCTCTTGGAAAAAATTGTAAAACAAAAAAAAATGACTCCTTGCTCATCAAACTACATCTAAATGACAACCTGAGGAGTTTTTTGTGCAAAATGAACTAAATCAACATTTTCGAGAAGGTTTAATGATGCTCGAGAGATATTGTTCGCCAGATTGTAAATTCTGCGTGTTCGGCATCGCGATCGTCACAAAATGTCGTTATCGCGCGCGCGAAAACGTACATTGAGCGCGCGAAGAAGATAAAAAGTGTAAGTCCGCGTTGTCGCGCAGTGCGGACTTGCCCAAAGTCCGCGAGCTGAACGCCCAGGGTTACCTACTGGCTGAAAAGGCCTATTTATTTAACAAACACCCAAAAAAATAAAATACGCCCCAAAAGCCACATTTTGCAAATCAATCCAATGCCATCCATGGCCTAAATTATGTTACAATTCAACAGACAACACTGAAACAGTTTTTATGCACCCATGAGGATGACTACCTCCGGGCCTACTGGCACACTAGGCCGCAAGCTTGGAGGCCTATGGCAAAAGCACAGTGGCTGTTCACACAAAATGGCCGCCAACACATGGCCAGGCCACCCAGAACAACAAGAAAAGGAACACAAGACAGACAATGCAGGCCTATGGCAAAAGCACAATGCCTGGCTTTACAAAATGGCCGCCACCCACATGGCCAGGCCACCCAAAATAACAAAAAAGTGAAGACAAAGGACAGGACCAGGCAGTTGGAGACTCTGGGCAACTTGCTACCTCTTGGAAAAAATTGTAAAACAAAAAAAAAATGACTCCTTGATCACCAAACTACATCTAAATGACAACCTGAGGAGTTTTTTGTGCAAAATGAACTAAATCAACATTTTTGAGAAGGTTTAATGATGCTCGAGAGATATTGTTTGCCAGATTGTAAATTCTGCGTGTTCGGCATCGCGATCGTCACAAATTGTCGTTATCGCGCACGCGAAAACGTACATTGAGCGCGCGAAGAAGATAAAAAGTGTAAGTCCGCGTTGTCGCGCAGTGCGGACTTGCCCAAAGTCCGCGAGCTGAACGCCTAGGGTTACCTACTGGCTGAAAAGGCCTATTTATTTAACAAACACCCAAAAATATAAAATACCACCCCAAAACCCACATTTTGCAAATCAATCCAATGCCATCCATGGATGCCCGGCCTACATGATGTTTAAACTTTAAATTCAACAGACACCACAGAAACATGCGCCCATGGGTACCTCTGGCTCTAGTCCGGGCCTACTGGCTGAAATTCCAATCAAAGAAAAACAACTAGGCCCCTGCCGAAACTACAGGCCACAACAATACATTTTAAAAACTATGGAAATCCCACAAAAAAATGTAGGTACAAACAAGCCCCAATCAAACAAACAAGTACACCAATTCTCCAACTTACTTGTAAAATCTCAAATCCAAGAGTCCTCAAATCCAATCCAATGATATGATGCAGCAGACAGACACAAAAAGTGATCCTTCCAGCTCCAAATCCAAATGAAAGTGAACAGCACATGGACAAAGCACTGGGAGGAGCCTGCTGGACAGGAACAGGAAGTTTGAGAATCAGGGGCACTTCCTTCCTCTTGGAAAAAAAGAAAAAGGACTCCTTGCTCACCAAACTACATCTCTAAATGACAACCTGAGGAGTTTTTTGTGCAAAATGAACTAATTCATCATTTTCGAGAAGGTTTTATGATGCTCGAGATATATTCTTCGCCAGATTGTAGTTTCTTCGTGTTCGGGATCGCGATCTTACCAACACTGCCGCCGGAAGTCAGATCGCGCGTCCGAATGACGTGTTCGCGTTCGCACACTCTCGCGGGATCGTGTGGCCGGATTCCAAATCTCGTGGCGCCCGCGAACGGATAGGAAGTCGCGTCGGCGAACGCAGAATCACGGTAGGTCGTTACCGCGCGCGCGAGAACGTATATTGAGCGAGCGAAGAAGAAAAACAGCTACGCTATGCCGCAAATTGCGTAGTGCACGGTAACTTCGCGTTCTACGCGAATCGCGAAGTTACCGAAACTTCACAAATTCCGCGAGCGTAGCGTAGTTCACCGCCCAGGGTTAGTCTAAAGTGGGGTGGGGTGGGGTGGTGGGCAAAAGAATGCTGGATTAAACCAAGATCCTTTTGATTGGGGGTGAATGTTTGCATTGTCCAGCATTCCCTCCAATTGTTTCTTTTGCATATGTCGCCCTAATTGGGAACAGGATGCCCAGACGTAGGTCCCGTGCTCACTACACCACTGGATTCAAGCTAGCCTGGCTGTAGAAGGGTAATGCCCTGAAACCGGTCCCAGGATGCTGTTTCTGGTCCAGGGAGGACCTGGCTTGGCAGTTTGGGCAGGACTGTTCCCATAAGGAACAGGGTTAAGACTTATTTGCACATGGCTGGGTCCAAACTGGGGTGCTCTGGTGAGCAAAAAAAATGATGGATTTAACTGAGATCCTTGTGACTGGGGGGGAAATGTTTGCATTGTCCAGCATTCCGCCCATCAATTGTTTCTTTTGCATTTGTTGCTCTAAGTGGGAAGGGTATGCCCAAACGTGGGTTCCGTGCTCATTACACCACTGAATTCAAGCTATCCTGGCTGGAGAAGGGTAATGCTCGAAACCGGTACCAGGATGCTTGTTTCTCGTCCAGGTGGGACCTGGCTTTGCAGTTCAGGCTTGACTGTTCCCACAAGGAACAGGGTCAAGACTGGGGTGGTGTGGTGAGCAAAAGAATGATGGATTTAATCCAGATCCTTGTGCCTGGGGGCGAATATTTGCATTGTCCAGCATTCCGTCCATCAATTGTTTCTTTTGCATTTGTTGCTCTAAGTGGAAAGGGTATGCCCAGACGTGGGTCCCGTGCTCACTACACCACTGGATTCAAGCTAGCCTGGCTGAAGAAGGGTGATGCCCTGAAACCAGTCCCTGGATGCTTGTTTCTGGTCCAGGGAAGACCTGGCTTGGCAGTTCAGGCTGGACTGTTCCCACAAGGAACAGAGTCAAGACTGATTTGCATATGTCTGGGTCCAAACTGGGGTGGTATGGTGAGCAAAATAATGATGGATTTAACCCAGATCCTTCTGACTGGGGGTGAATATTTGCATTGTCCAACATTCTGTCCATCAATTGTTTCTTCTGTATATGTCGCCCTAAGTGGGAAGGGTATGCCCAGACGTGAGTCCCGTGCTCACTACACCACTGGATTCAAGCTAGCCTGGCAGAAAAAGGGTGATATCCTGAAACCTGTTCTAGGATGCTTTTTTCTTGTCCATGGAGGACCTGGCTTGGCAGTTTCGGCTGGATTGTTCCCACAAGGGACAGGGTAAAGACTGATTTGCATATGGCTGGGTACAAACTGGGGTGGTGTGGTGAGCAAAAGAACACTAACGCTAATGATATGCAGAGTAGGCATTCTTGTGCAAAAACACACAAAAACACCATTTCATGATATTCTCAACGACCAGCCAGATCGGCGAAGCGATCTCAAAACAGGTGATAAGACGCATTAGCAGCAGTGATTTAACACCTGCCTTTTACTGGTGTTAAGCAGGACGACAACCTGCAGTATGAAAGGGAGCGCAGCCCAGAGCCACATCTGAAGACCAACAGATGCCATGGAGCCAATGATCATGCAGCTCGGAGACCCAAGAGGGCCACAACACCCACCGCCACCACCCCGGACCACCCCCCAGACTACCACCTAGGCAGAGCAGAAGAAGACAGCGGACGTTCCTAAAACGCACCAGCCTCAGACACTCAATGCCAGAGGACGCCATTGCCCACTACAGGCTCAAAGGACAACCATCCTCCTCATCCTGACCCACATTGCCCACAGGCTGACGGCACCAACACAGCGGACAACCAACATCCCTCCGCAGACAAAGCTGCTGGCTGTGCTGCACCTGTTTGCCTCTGGAACCTTCCAACCAACAACTGCCAGAGTCGGAGGAGTCTCACAGCCAGCCCCATCAAACTTCCTCACACATGTCTTGGATGCATGTCCACAAAAGCAACGGCGGGCCCCTGTATCCGCACCACACGCCAGTCCCAATTCGTAGTGTTCCTGCGCAACCAACCCCAACGCCAGCCGTTGCCTGACACCTCTGTGCTCCAGATCCAAGATTGTAGTTACTGAAATGGGGGTGCGCCAGGTCATGAAGAAGTCCAGTAGTCAACAGTAGTGTAAAAACAGTTCTTTATTACAAATACATAAACCAACAATACGAAAAGCTCAGCCAACGAATTCCATTCCCAACGGGGAACTTCATCAGGGCAACGTGTGGATTCAATTAACTGCATATGCTGCAGAAACTCCCCAATACAATTCCATATTCCGAAAGTCAGTATTCAGAAACCTGTTGGATAAATGGTGACAATGGTTAAGCGTCCGTATAGTCACAAACGCAATCTGGTACAGTGTATTGCACTTGGACAAACCAGAATGCTAACAGGTATGATAAATCCTGCATAAAAAGACTGTGACAGAAGTTTGTGGGGGCGTAACCTTCGTAGGAAAGAAAAGGAAGGTTACGACTACATGAACTTCTGTAACGGTCTTTTTATGCAAGATTTATCATACCTGTAAGCATCACGGTTTGTATCAGCTTGATACCCCTGCACCTTCACTTCCCCCACACTGCGCAGGAACAGCTGGAGACCAAGCAAGGGAACTATGCCATAGCTGGCTTCCCGCACGTGTTGGGGGCAATTGACTGCACACATGTACTACTTGTGCCCCCTGCCGACACTGCACACAATAACCGCAACAGAAACCACACGCATCCCATCAATGTGCAGGCAAAAGTGGACCACCGGGGCCTGTTCACGAATGTCGTCGCAAACTTACCAGGCAGTGTGCATGATTCCTACATCTTCCACAAGTCCTTCACCAACCAGCGCTTTGAGGATGGCACCTATGGAAATGCACTGCCCGTCGGTAAGTACCAACTGAACACACCACACACTTCAACTCCACAATCATACAACTCACATCTGTGGGAATGCATACGTTACAAAATCACATACAACATGCCAATCAACATGCCCAACTACCAGACATGACAACACAAGTAACTGTGGAAACCGTGGCCAGTCATGTAGACAAACCATCCACGGCATGGCACCTCTGCCACACAATTGCAGAATGTGGGGAGAGGTTGGAACCAAGTATGTGCGAAGGAGGCAAGTGACCCATCAATAAGAATGTACACAATGCCAAGTTTGGCGGTGATGTGCTGGACAGACTTCAGTATGCAGAGCACAGACATGTCCATGTGGACATATACTGCTGTTTTTTATAGTGTTGTGGACAGTGGCCGCAAACAGGTTACCTCAGGCAGTGTGGAAGACCTTGGACATGTACCTTTGTCGTCCCCCCTGTAAGCGTGAGCGGAGTGGCCTTGGCCGGCGTATGTCGTGAATAAATAGCCCGGGGCTCTGGGCATGGTTCAGTTCCGGGATGGCCACCAAAGTAACTACTGCGTGCGTCTCTGTGTCCGCCATATCCTGTCCATAGGCCTACACACACGTGGCCGACCACCTTCAATGGCCAGATTTACACTGGAGACGAGGTGGCTACGTCCCAAGCCAACCCGCGCACATCTCGTCATGGCATGCAGGGTCGTGTCTGCCAGGGCGGCGCCCCCCACCCAGCCACGAGACCGGTGGTGCCTGCACGATCCTGTGCGCCTGCTGCAACTCAGCCCTGGTCCCCAGACCAGTCTGCCGCCCAGCGATGACTGGCCGCCCCTGCACACACAGGCCTCAATGCTCACCTGCTGCCACCGGCATGTCTCCAAGAGGGCCCACCACGTGCCGGTGCAACCTCCTCAGCCGATCGCTGGATTCCACGCCACAGGCCCCCAGCGCACCCTGCAGCACCACACCGCGGAGTCATGTGTGTGCTGAGTGCTGCCTTCGGCGTACACTGCGCTCCAGCAGGGCCCTCAATTCAAATCGAATCTTGATTGGCAGGACGGCATATCGAGGTCTACGCATCATCGCAGGCTGCACACCTGCTCAGCTCTTCAGGAGCCCCTACCTCAGTGCACCGCAAGTCACCGTCCCGTGGCGGTAGGCCCGTGCTGGCCGCAGTGCATCGGGTGCCACCAACTCTGTGCACCGCAAGTCCTCGTCCCGTGGCGGCAGGCCCGTGCCGGGCCGCAGTGCATCGGGTGCCACTAACCCAGTGCGCCACAATTCATGGACCCTTTATGATTGAGTCTCGTGGTGCGGACGCCATCATGTCACCTCCGGCAGTGGGGAATGTGATGTGGTAGGCCCTTTTTATTGGCAGGGTCACATGTCCTGTGACCCCTGTGCTGGATGGGTGTGGTGTGGGTGTAAACCAGCCCTCAGGGAGTGGCTGTGGCATGCTGACAACTAGACCAGTGATCAGCAGATCACTACAGGGAAGACCTGGGACTTGTAGCTTTGTCCCCCCCCCCCTGTAAGCGTAAGCGGAGTGGGCTGGGCTGGCGTATGCCAGTCCAGCGTAGGGGTGTGAACAATGAGCCCGGGGCTCTGTGCGTGGTTCAGTTCTGGGCTGGACAAGAAAGTAATTAATGCGTGTGTCTCTGTTGTAGTGTCGGCGCCACCCGGACCGCAATCGGCAATGTTGCACCCTGTGACTCAAGTCCCACAACATGAGCAACATGGACATAAGGGGGAATCACTGACCCTACATTCATCCATGCTTTCATACTTGAATGATCATAGCCATGACACATCTGTGTGAAACTGAATGTTTTATTCACATTCAGTGGAGTGTTGAAGCTGGAGCAGTACAGGGCCATGCAAACCCCACTTTACATTGTTGCCCCGTGGAGGGCTAGCCAGAGTCCTTTAGGGAATGACAAGTTCATCGGAAGAGGAAGAGTTCAGTCCGCAGTCTGATTGCTGTGTCATTGGTAATCAAACAGAATATGGCAGTCCATGTCGAGGTCCAAGGTGAGTGTCGCAGAGTGTATCGGGGGACAGTGGAAGGTGATGATGCAGAGGGACGACCAAGCAGAAACAGGCCATATGGCGGAGATGAATGGTACCGCTTCCTTCTTACCACTAAGGCAGAATCATCGGCATCTTCGTCCTCTGATGTTTCATGTGCCTCACATGTGGGTGGTGGTGTTTTGTCAGCAGCACTGTGTGGCACTGACACATCAGGTGCAGGAGGTGGAATGTCTGCTGCACTGTGTGGCAGTGACACATCAGGGGCCGGAGGTGGATTGTCTGCCGCACTGTGAGGCACTGACACATCAGGGGGCGGAGATGTGGATGTAGAAGCAGCAGCAGCATTCATCAGCGCCAAGCCTTGTGGCAGCAATGCTATGATGAGGATCTGCAGGGCATGGAAGATCCCAGCTACATCTTGCTCGTGTGCAGCTGTGGCAGCCATTCTTTCTGCCTGCATCCGCTCCCTGTTCTCCATGATCCTCCCCATGTGTCCCAACTCCCGGCTGACATCGTTGGAGCCACTCTGACTAGACAGTTGTCCTTGTCTCAGAGTCAGGACTCCAGCGATGTCAGCCATGGATCGTTGGAGAGCATGGAGCGGACTGTGGGTGTCCGTTAGGGACTCTAAGTGGTCCCTGCTGGGACTTAGACACCCACGTATGGCATCTAGTTTGGCTGCCATGAGGTCGCACCCCACCCGCACCTGATCAGCCATCTTCTCCTGGCACCCTAACACACGGCGTTGGAAGGCCATGTGTTGTTCGTGGGGGTCCTGGGAGTCAGTCGTGGTGGTGGGTGCTTCCTGCTGTGTGGTCTGTGCAGGGGGTGAGGTCTCCTCGATGCAGCTGGGCTGCCCTGCTCCTGGAGGTGAGGTGCCGAAGCTGTGTATGAGCTCTTGGAGGGCGTCGGTGTCGAAGGTGTGGAGGTCCTCTTCGTCATCAGTGAAGAGCTGTTGGGTCTGCTCTGCAGGAGGTGTTGATTCTCCCTCTGCAATGTGAAGGGGAGATGCTGTTTAACATTGTGTTTACATGTATGTTGACGCATTGTACAAGTTTACATACAGACTGCATGACAATGTACATTGTGACTGTTTGGGAGGAGCTGCCTATTTGATGCGGGACAGTGGACATTTCGACAACATCACGGATGTGTGTTTGGACTTGTACATTATCATCTCACATTTCCCTGCTATGCCAAATGTGATTGGCCAGTTTCTACACACAAGCGGCACCAGTTGTGTCCTCTGTTCTGTTGTGAACGTGTTGCAGTTTATACCACATTGTTGTCAATGTTCATGTGCTCTGAATGTCATATGTGTGTGCTGCATTTTGGGAGAGTCGCCCCTGCAGCTCTGATTTTGCTGGCCCTTATCCCTTTCAGGCGGTGTGCCTTTGACTTCTGTGCTTATACAGTGCTGAGATGTTGCATACTTGGGCTCTTGGTGGGAGTTGGGACTCTGGGGCATGGTTTGTCCGCAGATGTGTTGTTGACATCAGGGGTTGTTTGTGCACGTGGATGTGTCAGAGTGTGACCTGCTCCTTTACGGATGTGGTCCACACTCAGCCACCTCAGTGTCGTGGCGTGCAACACGTCATGATGTATTGACTGCAGCCATGCTATTCGTCATGCAGTGTCACTTGCATTGTCAGTGTGGCTCACAGACACGCCGCTTTGCTGGGTTTGGCACATGTGCATGGGTTGGTTGTGAGATTGGTGATGTGTGGGAAGGGTCCCCTCTGGGCACATAGTCGACGGGGGCCTACTTTCTGTTTCTATGTGTGCTGCAGTGTGCCAAGGGGATCAGGGACATGATCCAGAGTCATTGTGGGTGTGCACTGTGCTATACTTAATTGTGCATGTGTGCCATTGTGCCCATCTCCCCCCGTCCCCCAGTCCCTGGTCGTTACTCACCCTGTTGCTGTTGTGTCAGGTCATGTTGAGCAGTGTCCGGTCCCCCAACTCCTGCCACCGTCTCCCCACTGATGACTGTGGACACCATTTCCTCCATCTCATCCAGCTCCTCCTGTGGCGCTGGACTCCCACCTCCAGTATTCATTGCTGCCTTCTGGTTGTTGCCGAGTTTCTGCTTGGTTTTGCGCTTCACATCATTCCAGCGCCTCTTGAGCTCTTCCATTGTCCTCCTCAGCACTCCGACTGCATTCACCTTGTCCAGGATGGACTGCCATATTCAATTTTTTGTTGCCAATGACACAGTGGAGGTGAAGAACAGTTGTTGATGGTGTTCTACCACCTCTGTTATCAGGATCCTGTTTTCCTGCGGACTGAACTGAGTCTTCCTCTTCTTCTTCTCCTTGCCCTTGCCCTTCCCTGACCCCGAGGTCCCAGGCTGGTCCTCCGTGGGGCTTGTGGGGTTCTGGTTGTCCTCTGTACTTGCTCTGGCTACCTCCATTGTGCTTCGCAGTTGTTTTGGTTTTGTTTGTGTTTTTTTTTTTTCCTGCTTTTATAGTGATTTTTCCCGCCTGACGTGTGTGAATTGCAGGCCTGGCGCAGCTTATCGCTGATTTTTTTATCACGGTTGGGCCCATCGCCACTTTTTTCAAGTTCGGCTTTAGATTTTTATCGCAGTCCCGGTGATTTTATCGCGGACATTTGACGCGTTATCGGGAAACTATCGCATGTTACTGCCGTGTTGAGAATATGACGTTAACACAGAGTTATTTTCCCGCGATAGACGGCGATATGAAAAATTGCTTTAAACTATTTTGGCGATGATTATCGCACGTTCTTGAGAGTATCCCCCTTAGCGCCAGTGCAGGCACCCTTGCACCAGAGTGCAAGGGTGTCTGCGAGCAGGGAGGTTTGTTTACGTGTAGGAAGGAGATCCTTCCTACACATAAACAAACCTAAAATGCCATTTTGTAACTTCCATGTGTTCTGCTTCGTGCAGCACACATGGAAGTTACAAAATGGCATTTTGAAAAACGGTTTGTTCATGTACAGGAAGGGACACCTTCCTGTACATGAACAAAGCATGGCATTTTCTTTTTCCATGTGTGCTGCACAAGGCAGCACACATGGAAAAGCAAAAACGAGGAGAAATAAAGCATTTCTCCTCGTTTCGCCACTTTAAGACCAGGATTTTTTGGTCTTAAGTTCGGTGCTGCCACCTATTATTGGCAAACTTGATAATAGGTGGCAGTGTCGACTTCAATGGGTGGTGCGGTGGAACGTCCACCGCAACACCCACTGCACGCCCCCTTTCACACTATGTTTAGCGCGAAAGGGGCCCTATTATCAAGGCAGCGTTAAGCCACTTAGCATGGCTTTAAGCCACGTTAAGTGGCTTAATGCTGCCTTGATAAGAGTGCGCTGACCCTATCGCCACCACAACGTCACAAAAAGTGACGTTGAGGTGGCGATAGGGGCTTGATAATATGCCCCATTGTGTATGCCGCTCTAGCCTTTAATAGGAAAAATGTAGGGCCTCATTTATGAAAAGTGACACATCGCTGCGAGAAAACAGAGATGCGTCACTTTTCATTGCGCCCTCCTTGCGACACCAATGATGCGTCATATTTACAGTATGACGCATCATGTTGCAAGGAGTTACAGATACGTCAGTATTTCTGACGTATCTGTAGGCGCAAAAATGACGCATTGATGGAGTGTGTCACAAAAGTGACGCAACTCCAGCAATGGGTCATTTACACATGGGCAAGTCCCTCATTAAATGTGCCTGCGTCAGTCTTACGCCTGCCATGAGGCAGGCGTAAGATATTGACGCATTTGCGTCCTAGAAGTGGCGCAGTGAAATCGTATAGATTTCACTGCGTCACTTCTACGACCCTTTCTTGCGCAGGAACGCCGCCCCCGGCATACATTATACCTGGCGCAGGTATAATGTGGCGCAGGGGTTTACAAAGCGACGCATCTACCTAGATGCGTCACTTTGTAAATATGGCGCAACAAGGCGCATTTTGTACGCCGCTGGTGCGTCACAAAAAGTGACGCACCGACGGTGCAAAAGTGACGCAAGGGCTCATAAATAAGCCCCTTAGGGGCAGATTTATGAGCCCCTTGTGCCACTCTTGCGCTGCCGTTGCGTCACTTCTGTGACGCAGCGGCGGCGTAAACCATGCGCCACGTTGCGCCCTATTTACAACGTGACGCATCTAGGGAGATGCGTTACGTTGTAAAGCCCTGCGCCACATGAAACCTGTGTCAGGTTTCATGTGGGCAATCCGGCGCGGGGGGGGGGCGTTCCGGCGCAGTAAAGCCTTGGAAAAGTGCCTGAGTGAAATCTACAAGATTCCACTCAGTCACTTTTCCGATGCCGCTGCGTCAAAACCTTGCGCCTGCTTGAAGCAGGCGTAAGGCGTGACGCACCACGTTATGTATGGGCAGGCCACAAGCATTGCTGGAGTTGCGTCGCGCTTGCGACACGATTCCAGCAATGCGCCACCCTTCCGACGGGAGATGCGTCATGCATCTGTTTATCCTTGCGCCACGATGCGCCGCATTGTAAATGCGGCGCATCTGTGGGGGCGCAAGGGTAAACTTGCGTGACGCATCTTACCTGGCGCATCCCTGCTGATTTGCAGGGATGCGCCAGTCATCATAAATCTGCCCCTTAGTCTTCTTTGTCACAGAATGAGGGGTTGTTTTGTAATTCCATAACATGGGGGCATATTATCAAGAAACGGCGTTAAAATTATCGCCGGTTTAGCGGCAGAAAACTGCCGCTAAAGCGGCGATAATGGGCTTGATAATATGCCCTGGAGAATTCCAATAGAAGCCCATGTTCTGGTGTCAACATGGGCTTCTATTGGAATTCTCCAAGGCATATTATCAAGCCCATTATCGCCGATTTAGCTGCAGTTTTCTGCCGCTAAACCGGCGATAATTTTAACGCCGTGCTTGATAATATGCCCCATGTCTCTTACTTCCTTCCTCCAACTCAACCCCTGTCCCAACGCCAACTGAATACATTCACCCAAAACCCGATTGTATCTCTCGACTGCACCATTCTCCTGGGGATTGTATACCGATGTTTTGTGGTGCTCAATTCCCTCATGCTTAAGAAATGTTTTAAATTCCTCACTGACAAATTGTGTCCCATCATCAGACATCACTGTTCCTGGACACTCTTCCCTCCGGAAGACTTCTTCACAAAACGCCACCACGTAGAGGGATTTAACCTCTCTGACAAATGCAACCTCTGGCAATTTGTAATAATAATCTATTAAGACTAAAGCAAACCTGCTATCAGGACCCAAACACTCAAAAGGTCCGCAAATATCAATAGCAACCTTTTCCCAGGGTCTTCCAACAAACTTCACTGGAGCTATGGTGGTTTCTGACACTGTGTGCGTTTTGTCACTACATATGCATGGGTCACAGTTCTGAATGTACCTCTCTATATGCTCATCCATACCTGGCCACCAAAAATTGTTGCAAGCTTTCCACTGCATTGCACAAATTCCACCTTGGCCTTGGTGCAATAAATCTTGGGGGGATATTAGCAACAACTTGCGATAATTATCGCAAACCGCGCTTAGCGCGGGTTTTTTTATTGCCGCCTATCGCTGGATATTATCGCGGAGATAACACGCTATTAGCAACGTTTATCTCCAATGCGATAAAATATCCAGCGATAGCGGTGAAATGCGTGAATATCGCTGGAAATCCAGCGATATTCACGCATTAACGCCATGGGGGACTTAGCCTGACAATCCACCTCCCATACAACAAACAGGTAAGTCATGTTTTTAGCAGGTGTTAAATTCTAGCGATATTCGCGCTTAGCGCGAATTTTTTTATCGCTTCGCCTGCGTTGCTAATAGGGGGAAGTTGTGTTAGCGACTGTTTTCAGTCGCTTTTAGTTGGGAACGCCTACCTTGCATGTCATTAGCGATAATTATCGCTGGCATGCAAGGCGATGGGAAAACGGGCCGCTATCGCCAGAAAGCTGTCGCTAACACCTATTAGCGACAGCTTGCTGATAGGGCGATAAAAAATCGCCACTTTAGCATCAAAAAGTGCCGCTAAGGCGGCGATAAAGCCCTTGCTAATATGCCCCTAAGAGCCTTTGATGCAGGGTGATAGCTGCAACTTACCTGTCACATCTCCTGACCACCACATCTACTACAGACAATTCATCCCACGCTGGAATGTACTCATTCAGCCTCACTTTATCTTCCTGAGATAAACTCTTCAGGTTGGGTAACTTGTCAATTTCATCATATCATCATTGACAACTTCCTTCAACAATTCATCCTCTCAAATCGCCCCTTTACATGTAGGACCAATTTCCGCCACCAACTAATCATCTTTCTTACAATTGGAATCACAATATAAAGGCAGGTGAGACTAACAATCTGCGCTCATGTTCTTGTGGCCCAGTATATATTTGATTTGGAAGGAATATTCCTCCAATCTGTATTACCACTTTGCAACTCTTCCTGCCCCTTTTGTGGTAAACAAATCAAAACGTGGCCAATGATCAGTTCTGAGTTTAAGTTGAGTTCCCCATACAAATGTGCTGTAATACTGCACGCCCAACCTACATGCAAGGGCTTCCTTCTCAGTGACTGAATATATACTTTCTGCACCCTTTAATGTGCGCAATGCAACAGCCACAACTCTTTCCTTGCCTTCATGCTCTTGCATAAGAACTGCCCCCAAACCATAACAACTGGTGTCTGTAACCACAATGGACCTCTTTGCCGGATCTAAAGACACCAACACATCAGCTTCTACAATAGCCATCTTGATGGCATCGAGGCCAGTTGACACTCATCTGTCCACTCATTCTTAGTCCCCTTTTTTAACAACGTATGCAAAACATGTGCCTTGTTCGAGAAATGCTCCACAAACTTGGGGGATATTCTCAAGAACGTGCGATAATCATCGCCAAAAAAGGCTAACGCACGTTTTCATATTGCCGTGTATCGCGGGAAAATAACTCTGTGTTAACGTCGTATTCTCAACACGGCGGTAACATGCGATAGTCTCCCAAGAACGCGTCAAATGTCCGCGATAACATTACCAAGACGGCGATAAAAATCCAAACCCGAAAGCAAAAAAAGTCGCGATGGGCCCAACCGCGATACAAAAATCAGCGAAAAGCAGCACCAGGCCTGCAATTCACACACGTCAGGCGGGAAAAATCACTACAAAAGCAGAAAAAAAAAACACAAACAAAAACAAAACAACTGCGAAGCACAATGGAGGTAGCCGGAGCAGGAACAGAGGACGAGCAGAACCCCACAAGCCCCCCGGAGGACCAGGCCAGGACCTCGGGGTCAGGGAAGGGCAAGGACAGGAAGAAGAGGAAGACGCGGTTCAGTCCGCAGGAAAACAGGATCCTGATAACGGAGATGATGAAATACCATCAACAACTGTTTGTCACCTCCTATGTGTCATTGGCGACAAAAAATGGAATATGGCAGTCCATCGTGGCCAAGGTGAATGCAATCGGAGTGCTGAGGAGGACAATGGAAGAGGTCAAGAGGTGCTGGAATGATGTGAAGTGCAAAACCAAGCAGAAACTCGGCAACAACCAGAAGGCAGCAATGCAGACTGGAGGTCCCGTCCAGCGCCACAGGAGGAGCTGGACGAGATGGAGGAAATGGTGTCCACAGTCATCAGTGTGGAGATGGTGGCGGGAGTTGGGGGACCGGACACTGCTCAACATGACCTGACACAACAGCAGCAGGGTGAGTAACGACCAGGGACTGGGGGGACGGGGGGAGATGGGCACAATGGCACACATGCACAATTAAGTATAGCACAGTGCACACCCACAATGACTCTGGATCATGTCCCTGATCCCCTTGGCACACTGCAGCGCACCTAGAAACAGCAAGTAGGCCCCCGTCGACTATGTGCCCAGAGGGGGCCCTCCCCACACATCACTAATCTCACAACAAACCCATGCACAAGTACAAACACACATCCGTGATGTTGTCGAAATGTCCACTGTCCCGCATCAAATAGGCAGCTCCTCCCAAACAGTCACAATGTACATTGTCATGCAGTTTGTATGTAAACCTGTACAATGCGTCAACATACATGTGAAAACAATGTTAAACTGCATCTCCCCTTTACATTGCAGAGGGTGAATCAACACCTCCTGCAGAGCAGACGGTACACCTCTTCACTGATGATGAAGAAGACCTCCCCTCCATCGACACCGAAGTCCTCCAACAGCTCATGGACAGCTTCGGCACTCCACCTCCAGGAGCAGGGCAGCCCAGCTGCATCGAGGAAACCCCACTCCCTGCACAGACCACACAGCAGGAAGCACCCACCACCACAGCTGTCTCCGAGGACCCCCACGAACAACACATGGCCTTCCAACGCCGTGTGTTAGGGTGCCAGGAAAAGATGGCTGATCAGGTGCGGGTGGGGTTCGACCTCATGCCAGCCAAACTCGATGCCATACGTGGGTGTCTAAGTCATATCAGGGACCACTTACAGTCCTTAACGGACACCCACAGTCCGCTCCATGCTCTCCAACGAACCATGGATGACATCGCTGGAGTCCTGACTCAGAGACAAGGACAACTGTCTAGTCAGAGTGGCTCCAGCGGTGTCATCCGGGAGTTGGTACACATGCGGAGGACCATGGAGAACATGGAGCGGGTGCAGGCGGAAAGAATGGCTGCCACAGCTGCACAGTAGCGTGATGTAGCTGGGATCTACCATGCCCTGCAGATCCTCATCATGGCATTCCTGCCACAAGGCCTGGCGCAGATGAATGCTGCTGCTGCTTCGACATCCACATCTCCGCCCCCTGATGTGTCAGTGCCTCACAGTGCGGCAGCCAATCCACCTCCGGCCCCTGATGTGTCAGTGCCACACAGTGCGGCAGCCAATCCACCTCCGGCCCCTGATGTGTCAGTGCCACACAGTGCTGCAGAGAAAACACCACCACCCACATGTGAGGCACATGAGACATCAGAGGACGAAGATGCATATGAATCTGCCTTACTGGTAGTAAGGAAGCGGTAGCATTCTTCTCCGCCACATGGCCTGTTTCTGCTTGATTCTGCCCTCTGCATCATCACCTTCCACTGTCCCCCGATGCACTCTGCGACACTCACCTTGGACCTCGACATGGACTGCCATATTCTGTTTGGTCACCAATGACACAGCATCAGTCTGCGGACTGAACTCTTCCTCTTCCGATGTACTTGTCATTCCCTGAAGGACTCTGGCTGGCCCTCCACGGGCCAACAATGTAAAGTGGGGTTTGCATGGCCCTGTACTGCTCCAGCTTCAACACTCCACTGAATGTGCATTAAACAATCAAATTCACACAGATGTGTCATGTCTATGATCATTCAAGTATGGAAGTATGGATGAATGTAGGGTCAGTGATTCCCCCTTATGTCCATGTTGCACATGTTGTGGGACTTGAGTCACAGGCTGCAACATTACCGATTGCGGACCGGGTGGCGCCGACACCACATCAGAGACACACGCATTAGTTACCTTCTTGTCCAGCCCAGAACGCAACCACGCCCAGAGCACCGGGGTCATCGTTCACACCCCTACGCTGGACTGGCATACGCCAGGCCAGCCCACTCCACTTACGCTTACAGGGGGACGACGACAATGCTACATGTCCCAGGTCTTCCCTGTAGTGATCTGCTGATCACAGGTCTAGTTGTCAGCATGCCACAGCCACTCCCTGAGGGCTGGTTCACACCCACACCACACCCATCCAGCACAGGCCTCACAGGACATGTGACCCTGCCAATAAAAGGGGCCAGGCGCACATGCCCGAGGCCATTTCCACTATCTAGCTGAGTGTGTCCGTGTGGTCATTATTTATGCATGAGGGCCTAGGGCCCTACCACATCACATTCCCCACTGCCGGAGGTGACATGATGGCGTCCGCACCACGAGACTCAATCATAATGGGTCCATGACTTGAGGTGCACAGAGTTGGTGGCATCCGAGGCACTTTGGCCGGCACGGGCCTACCGCCACGGGACGGTGACTTGAGGTGCACAGAGTTGGTGACATCCGAGGCACTTTGGTCGGCACAGGCTTACCGCCACGGGACAGTGACTTGAGGTGCACAGAGTTGATGTAATCCGAGGCACTTTGGCCAGCACGGGCCTACCGCCACGGGACGGTGACTTGAGGTGCACAGATTTGGTGGCATCCGAGGCACTTTGGCCGGCACAGGCCTACCTCCACGTGGCGATGACTTGCGGTGCACTGAGTTAGTGGCACCAGAGCTGAGCGCGTGGGTAGCCTGCGATGATGCGTAGGCCTCGATATGCCGTCCTGCCAATCAAGATTCGATTTGAATTGTGATCCCAGCTGGACCGCAGTGTACGCCCAGGGCAGCAGGCTGCACAGACATGACTCCGCGGTGCGGTGCTGGAGGGTGCGCTGGGGGCCTGTGGCGCGGAATCCAGCGATCGGCTGAGGAGGTTGCACCGGCACGTGGTGGGCCCTCTTGGAGACACGCCAGTGGCGGCAGGTGAGCATTGAGGCCTGGGTGCGCAGGGGCGGGCACTCATCGCTGGTTGGCAGACTGGTCTGGGGACCAGGGCTGGGGTGCAGCAGGCGCACAGGATCGCATAGGCACCACCGGTCATGGCGGCGCCCTCGTGGCTGGGTGGGGGGAGTGAAGGTGCAGGGGTATCAAGCTGACACAAACCGTGATGCTTAAAGGTATGAGTAATCCTGCATCATGAGACCGTAACAGAAGTTAGTGTGACCGTAACCTTCCTTTTCTTTCCTACGAAGGTTACGACCACACGTACTTCTGTTACTGTCTTTATGTGCAGGATTTGTCTTTCCTGTGAGCATTCCGGTTTGTCCAAGTGCTATACACTGTACCAGATTAGGTTTGTGACTATACGGACGCTTGACCATTCTCACCATTAGTCCAACAGGTTGCCGGATACTGACTTCCGGAGTATGGAATGGTATTGGGGAGTTCCTGCAGCATATGCAGTTACATGAATTCACACGTTGCCCTGATGAAGTACCCCGTTTGGCGTTGGCTGTGCTTTTCGTATTGTTTATTGGTGTATTTGTAATAAAGGACTGTTTTTACACTACTGTTGACTACTGGACTTCATGACCATGCGCACCCCCATTTCAGTTACTACAGTATTGGATCTGGGGCACAGTGGCTTCTGGCAACGGCTGGCGTTGGGGTTGGTTGCGCAGGAACACTACGAATTGGAACTGTCCTGTGGTGCGGATACAGGGGCCCGCCGTTGCTATTGTGGACATGCATCCATGACATGGGTGAGGAAGTTTGATAGGGCTGGCCGTGAGACTCCTCCGACTCTGTCAGTTGTTGTTTGGGAGGTACCAGGGGCCAACAGGTGCAGCACAGCCAGCAGCTTTGTCTGCGGAGGGATGTTGGTTGTCCGCTGTGTTGGTACAGTCAGTCTGTGGGCAATGTGGGTCAGGATGCGGAGGATGGTTGTCCTTTTGTGCCTGTAGTGGGCAATGACTTCCTCTGGCGTTGAGTCTCTGAAGCTGGTGCGTTTTGGGAACGTCCGCTGTCCTGTTCTGCACTGCCTCGGTGGTAGTAGGGGGGTGGTGGCGGTGGGTGTTGTGGCCCTCTCGGGTCTCCCAGCTGCACGACCAGTGTCTCCATGACATGTGTTGGTCTTCAGGTGTGGCTCTGTGCTGGGCTCCCTTTCATACTGCAGGTAGTCGTCCTGCTTAACACCAGTAAAAGGCAGGTGTTAAATCCCTGCTGCTAACGCGCCTTATCGCCTGTTTTTGGGTTGCATCGCAGATCTGGCTGGTCGTTGAGAATATCGCGAAGTGGTGTCTTCGTGTGTTTTTGCACGGAAACGCCTACTCTGCATATCAATAGCGTTAGTTGTCTCTCTCATCCGTGGCGATGTTTTTTGCGGTAGCTATCGCTGGAAAACTGGCGATCTGGGCAGTTTGCACCAGCTTGAGAATGGGGCGATAATTCTTTTGCTGCGCTAAAGTGCCGAAAACTCAGCGATAAGTCCTTTGGAATATGCCCCTTGGAGTAATACTTTGCAAGACCCAAGAATTACTTTAGTTGTTCCTTGTCTTTGGGTGGTTGCACATTCTCGATCACTTCAATCAACCTCAACTTAGGTTAGGTAATGTATGCCCTAAGCACTCACCTTCTTCTCTCAAAAATTTACATTTACTCAACTCTACAGTCAAACCAGCCCCTTCCAACCTGTCCAACACCTTCTTCAAAACAACATCATGCTGACCCTTGTCTTCACCCCGCACCAGTATATCATCTTGGAACACCGAAACCATTGAAAATCCACTTAGCACTTCTACATTGCCCTTTGAAACATGGCAGAAGCTGACACTAAGCCGAAGGGCATACGTTTGAATTGATATGCTCCTTCTGGAGTGATAAATTACATAAGATATTTAGGGGGATATTCACAACATTCGGCGTAAACTAACACTAACCTCAGATAGCGTTAGTTTTTTTATCGCCGTGTACCGCGGAAATTTATCGCCGTGTTAGCGGCGTATTCCCAACTCGCCGCTAACAGGCGATAATTTCCACTACCGGGTCAAATGTCTGGCATTAAGGTTAGCGTCATGGCGATAAAATTCGTCACGCTAACGTGAAAAAAGTGGCGATGGGCCAATTAGCGACCAGGAACGGCACGCTAATCAGCATCAGCGCACCTTTTTTCACATTCGGCGTGCAAAACCACTATAAAATGCCCGCTATGCAGCCCAAACAAACAAAAAAAAGGAAACATATGAGAAGAACCATGGAAGAGCCTGGACCCAGCACAGAGGCCAACAACAACCCCACAAACACCCAGGAGGACCAGCCAGAGACCCAGGGGAAGGCCAAGGAGAAGAGGAAGAGGAAGACGCGGTTCAGTCAGCAGGAAAACCAGGTCCAGATTGCGGAGGTGACAGAACACCAACAACAACTTTTTGTCAGCTCCACTGTGACATTGGCAACCAAAAACGCAATATGGCAGTCCATCGTGGCCAAGGTGAATGCTGTCGGAGAGGTCAGGAGGACAGTGGACGACTGCAAGAAGCGCTGGCATGATTCCAAGTGCAAAACCAAGCTGAAACTTGCAGCCAACCTGAAAGCAGCAATGCAGACTGGAGGTGGGAGTCCAGCGCCACAGGAGGAGCTGGATCCGTTGGAGGAACAGGTGTCCCAAGTCATCAGTGAGGAGATGCAACACGACCAGACACAATAGCAACAGGATGAGTACCAACCAGGGACTGGGGGGACGGGGGGAGATGGGCCCAATGGTGAGGAACATGCACAGGCTCCGACTGCCTGTCTGAGCACTGAACAACAGTGCTCAGACCAATCACAAGGCCCGCATAGCAGTGTTGTGATTGGCAAGGGGAGCCTGTTTGCGCTTCCTGCTTCAAGCAGGAACAGAAGAGGACGACACGAGATGAGGCCGCAGTCCGGGAGCAAGGTAAGCCATTTTTTTCATTTATTTTTCTATCCCATCCAACACCCGCCTCACCCGTGATACTTGGTGGCAGCCGCCACTGGAAGAGTCAAGAATCCAGTGTGCAGCCCTTGCCAGGTATTTAATACCTTCCCAATATTTATCAGCACCCATCTAAGGGATGAACCCCAGCCAAAGTAGTTTGAAGCCATCAAATATTATTCAACGTAGACTTGCCAGGCATGAACCTGCTCTGATCTGGACGAAAGGGGTATCTCTTGAAACCTTTGCTACAGATAGTTTCAGCATTCTATGTGAGATGCAATAGTGGCTGTCATATTGTCTTTTTACTGCATAAGTGAATGATGTAATTGAGGTACCGGGGCACTAGAGGTATAAGACAGTATCACTCAAAACCATTGGTCCTGAAAGTGGTTAGTCATCACTAAATCATCCAAAGGAAAACTGCAAAGATAAGCAGGGCAGGCTGACAGGCTGTTACTTGTAAAGAATTGCCTCTGATTTAGAACAATGTTTGTATGAAGATGTTTATATCTTGAGCAGCCGGGACCCACGGAGCCTAACTTAGGTGTACCGAGGGCACACCGCCTCCCACTAGTGTTGGGAATACCGGTCCCCCTACCAGGCCCGAGCAGCTGCCACCAGTGAAACCGAGTGTTTCTACATTTTAGCCGCAATTTGCGACCATCGTTTCATTCCTCCCCACCTTAGCGCGTGGGCTGTGATTATTTGTTGACACGTGGCCTGATTTTTGCCACTCACTTTTTATTCACTGCATTCACCTCTGGTCCTGAAGAAAGCCCCCCCTACATCTATTACTGGGGCTGAAACATGTAGACCATCTTTTTTGACAACAGAGATCAATTACACTCTTATTGTTGTCTACCCCCCGTTTTTATTCATACCCCGGGCCGCCACAATTAAACAATTTTTTGAATATCTAGGCAAGGATTCCCGGAGGTATTCTTAAATTAGCACCACACTTCATCACACTCTCACACCACACCAGCTCCGCTGTAATCAGGCGTTGTAGCACAACCGGGCGGCATTCGGCCGCCTGGTTGGGACCCCGATGATGAAGCATGACACCAACTAGGTTGGTGTGTGAGGGGTCTTTTAAAAGAACCTGATGGTTCTCCTGCACTGTGAGCCCCCAGTGTTATTTATTCAGGTACTGGGTACATCCACATTGTTCATTGGCTATATTCAGGGGAGAAGGACATGACCGCTCTTACTCCTCGCTCTCACATTTGTTGTTGACAGATGTTTATATCCACCCACGAACTGCTGCCCTCCAAACGGTGAAGCACGGAGAAAGATTCAATTTCTCAGTCAAAAATTCAGCTGGGTACTTATTTTTCTGCATAGTGGGAGCTGGTGCCAGCTAAGTCGATGCTCACCATTTCCAACAGACACCAAACACTGTAGCAATGTACACAAGGGGGCATATTCTCAAGGACTCATCGCCTAGTTAGCTGCACTTTATCGCAGCCAAAGTGGCGATAAATTTATCGCACCATTCACAAGCTGGTGTTAACAGCCCATAACACCATTTTACCCGCGATAGCAGCCGCAAGAAACATCACCACAGATGACCCCCGCAACTATCGCTAATGAGAGGCAGAGTAGGTGTACCCGTGCAAAAAGCTGCGAAAACACCACTCCGCAACATTCTCAACGACCAGCCAGATCGGCGATAAGACCACAAAACAGGCGATAAGGCCCGTTAGCAGCAGGAAACTAACACCTGCTCTGACCTGGTGCAAAGTCGGACCACAGCCTGCACCACAAAATGGAGCCCAGCCCAGAGCCACACCTGAAGGGCAACAGATGCCATGGAGCCACTGATCATGCAGCTCAGAGCCCCAACAGGGCCACAACACCCACCGCCACCACCCCCAGGACCCCGGGCCCCCCGGCCAAAGACATGGCACATCAACTACACGGAATCATGTACCAAATAATCTGCCTGATGTCGCACAATCACATTTGGTGGCATGCATGTGTCGTCACAAAAATGAGCATTACACATCCACCTTCGATGTGAGACTCCTCCGACTCTGTCAGTTGTTGTTTGGGAGGTACCAGGGGCCAACAGGTGCAGCACAGCCAGCAGCTTTGTCTGCGCAGGGATGTTGGTTGTCCGCTATGTTGGTACAGTCAGTCTGTGGGCAATGTGGGTCAGGATGCGGAGGATGGTTGTCCTTTTGTGCCTGTAGTGGGCAATGACTTCCTCTGGCGTTGAGTCTCGAGGCTGGTGCGTTTTGGGAACGTCCGCTGTCCTGTTCTGCACTGCCTCGGTGGTAGTAGGGGCATGGTCTGGGGGGGGGCTGGGGGTGGTGGCGGTGGGTGTTGTGGCCCTCTCGGGTCTCCCAGCTGCACGATCAGTGTCTCCATGACATGTGTTGGTCTTCAGGTGTGGCTCTGTGCTGGGCTCCCTTTCATACTGCAGGTAGTCGTCCTGCTTAACACCAGTAAAAGGCAGGTGTTAAATCCCTGCTGCTAACGCGCCTAATCGCCTGTTTTTGGGTTGCATCGCAGATCTGGCTGGTCGTTGAGAATATCGCGAAGTGGTGTTTTCGTGTGTTTTTGCACAGAAACACCTACTCTGCATATCAATAGCGTTAGTTGTCTCTCTCATCCGTGGCGATGTTTTTTGCGGCAGCTATCGCTGGAAAACTGGCAATGTGGGCAGTTTGCACCAGCTTGAGAATGGGGCGATAATTATTTTGCCACTTTTGCTGCGCTAAAGTGCCGATAACTCAGCGATAAGTCCTTTGGAATATGCCCCTTGGAGTAATACTTTGCAAGACCCAAGAATTACTTTAGTTGTTCCTTGTCCTTGGGTGGTTGCACATTCTCGATCACTTCAATCAACCTCAACTCAGGTTAGGTAATGTATGCCCTGAGCACTCACCTTCTTCTCTCAAAAATTTACATTTACTCAACTCTACAGTCAAACCAGCCCCTTCCAACCTGTCCAACACCTTCTTCAAAACAACATCATGCTGACCCTTGTCTTCACCCCGCACCAGTATATCATCTTGGAACACCGAGACCATTGAAAATCCACTTAGCACCTTCTGCATTGCCCTTTGAAACATGGCAGAAGCTGACACTAAGCCGAACGGCATACGTTTGAATTGATATGCTCCTTCTGGAGTGATAAATTACATAAGATATTTAGGGGGATATTCACAACATTCGGCGTAAACTAAGGCTAACCTCAGATAGCGTTAGTTTTTTTATCGCCGTGTACCGCGGAAATTTATCGCCGTGTTAGCGGCGTATTCACAACACGCCGCTAACAGGCGATAATTTCCACTACCGGGTCAAATGTCGGGCATTAAGGTTAGCGTCATGGCGATAAAATTCGTCACGCTAACGTGAAAAAAGTGGCGATGGGCCAATTAGCGACCAGGAACGGCACGCTAATCAGCATCAGCGCACCTTTTTTCACATTCGGCGTGCAAAACCACTATAAAATGCCCGCTATGCAGCCCAAACAAATAAAAAAAAATAAAAAAAGGAAACATATGAGAAGAACCATGGAAGAGCCTGGACCCAGCACAGAGGCCAACAACAACCCCACAAACACTCAGGAGGACCAGCCAGAGACCCAGGGGAAGGCCAAGGAGAAGAGGAAGAGGAAGACGCGGTTCAGTCAGCAGGAAAACCAGGTCCAGATTGCGGAGGTGACAGAACACCAACAACAACTTTTTGTCAGCTCCACTGTGACATTGGCAACCAAAAACACAATATGGCAGTCCATCGTGGCCAAGGTGAATGCTGTCGGAGAGGTCAGGAGGACAGTGGACGACTGCAAGAAGCGCTGGCATGATGCCAAGTGCAAGACCAAGCTGAAACTTGCAGCCAACCTGAAAGCAGCAATGCAGACTGGAGGTGGGAGTCCAGCGCCACAGGAGGAGCTGGATCCGTTGGAGGAACAGGTGTCCCAAGTCATCAGTGAGGAGACGGTGGTCGGAGTTCCGGGACAGGATACTGTGCAACACGACCAGACACAATAGCAACAGGGTGAGTACCAACCAGGGACTGGGGGGACGGGGGGAGATGGGGGGCATGGTGAGGAACATGCACAGGCTCCGACTGCCTGTCTGAGCACTGAACAACAGTGCTCAGACCAATCACAAGGCCCACATAGCAGTGTTGTGATTGGCAAGGGGAGCCTGTTTGTGCTTCCTGCTTCAAGCAGGAACAGAAGAGGACGACACGAGATGAGGCCGCAGTCCGGGAGCAAGGTAAGCCATTTTTTTCATTTATTTTTCTATCCCATCCAACACCCGCCTCACCCGTGATACTTGGTGGCAGCCACCACTGGAAGAGTCAAGAATCCAGTGTGCAGCCCTTGCCAGGTATTTAATACCTTCCCAATATTTATCAGCACCCATCTAAGGGATGAACCCCAGCCAAAGTAGTTTGAAGCCATCAAATATTATTCAACGTAGACTTGCCAGGCATGAACCTGCTCTGATCTGGATGAAAGGGGTATCTCTTGAAACCTTTGCTACAGATAGTTTCAGCATTCTATGTGAGATGCAATAGTGGCTGTCATATTGTCTTTTTACTGCATAAGTGAGTGATGTAATTGAGGTACCGGGGCACTAGAGGTATAAGACAGTATCACTCAAAACCATTGGTCCTGAAAGTGGTTAGTCATCACTAAATCATCCAAAGGAAAACTGCAAAGATAAGCAGGGCAGGCTGACAGGCTGTTACTTGTAAAGAATTGCCTCTGATTTAGAACAATGTTTGTATGAAGATGTTTATATCCACCCACGAACTGCTGCCCTCCAAACGGTGAAGCACGGAGAAAGATTCAATTTCTCAGTCAAAAATTCAGCTGGGTACTTATTTTTCTGCATAGTGGGAGCTGGTGCCGGCTAAGTCGATGCTCACCATTTCCAACAGACACCAAACACTGTAGCAATGTACACAAGGGGGCATATTCTCAAGGACTCATCGCCTAGTTAGCGGCACTTTATCGCAGCCAAAGTGGCGATAAATTTATCGCACCATTCACAAGCTGGTGTTAACAGCCCATAACACCATTTTACCCGCGATAGCAGCCGCAAGAAACATCACCACAGATGACCCCCGCAACTATCGCTAATGAGATGCAGAGTAGGCGTACCCGTGCAAAAAGCCGCGAAAACACCACTCTGCAACATTCTCAACGACCAGCCAGATCGGCGATAAGACCACAAAACAGGCGATAAGGCCCGTTAGCAGCAGGAAACTAACACCTGCTCTGACCTGGTGCAAAGTCGGACCACAGCCTGCACCACAAAATGGAGCCCAGCCCAGAGCCACACCTGAAGGGCAACAGATGCCATGGAGCCACTGATCATGCAGCTCAGAGCCCCAACAGGGCCACAACACCCACCGCCACCACCCCCAGGACCCCGGGCCCCCCGGCCAAAGACATGCCACATCAACTTTACGGAATCATGTACCAAATAATCCGCCTGATGTCGCACAATCACATTTGGTGGCATGCATGTGTCGTCACAAAAATGAGCATTACACATCCACCTTCGATGTGAGACTCCTCCGACTCTGTCAGTTGTTGTTTGGGAGGTACCAGGGGCCAACAGGTGCAGCACAGCCAGCAGCTTTGTCTGCGGAGGGATGTTGGTTGTCCGCTGTGTTGGTACAGTCAGTTTGTGGGCAATGTGGGTCAGGATGCGGAGGATGGTTGTCCTTTTGTGCCTGTAGTGGGCAATGACTTCCTCTGGCGTTGAGTCTCTGAGGCTGGTGCGTTTTGGGAACGTCCGCTGTCCTATTCTGCACTGCCTCGGTGGTAGTAGGGGGGTGGTCTGGGTGGGGGCTGGGGGGGGTGGCAGTGGGTGTTGTGGCCCTCTCGGGTCTCCCAGCTGCACGATCAGTGTCTCCATGACATGTGTTGGTCTTCAGGTGTGGCTCTGTGCTGGGCTCCCTTTCATACTGCAGGTAGTCGTCCTGCTTAACACCAGTAAAAGGCAGGTGTTAAATCCCTGCTGCTAACGCGCCTTATCACCTGTTTTTGGGTTGCATCGCAGATCTGGCTGGTCGTTGAGAATATCGCGAAGTAGTGTTTTCGTGTGTTTTTGCACGGAAACGCCTACTCTGCCTATCAATAGCGTTAGTTGTCTCTCTCATCCGTGGCGATGTTTTTTGCGGCAGCTATCGCTGGAAAACTGGCAATGTGGGCAGTTTGCACCAGCTTGAGAATGGGGCGATAACTCTTTTGCCACTTTTGCTGCGCTAAAGTGCCGATAACTCAGCGATAAGTCCTTTGGAATATACCCCTTGGAGTAATACTTTGCAAGACCCACGAATTACTTTAGTTGTTCCTTGTCCTTGGGTGGTTGCATATTCTCGATCACTTCAATCAACCTCAACTTAGGTTAGGTAATGTATGCCCTAAGCACTCACCTTCTTCTCTCAAAAATTTACATTTACTCAACTCTACAGTCAAACCAGCCCCTTCCAACCTGTCCAACACCTTCTTCAAAACAACATCATGCTGACCCTTGTCTTCACCCCGCACCAGTATATCATCTTGGAACACCGAGACCATTGAAAATCCACTTAGCACCTTCTGCATTGTCCTTTGAAACATGGCAGAAGCTGACACTTAGCCGAAGGGCAAACGTTTGAATTGATATGCTCCTTCTGGAGTGATAAATTACATAAGATATTTAGGGGGATATTCACAACATTCGGCGTAACTAAGGCTAACCTCAGATAGTGTTAGTTTTTTTATCGCCGTGTACCGCGGAAATTTATCGCCGTGTTAGCGGCGTATTCACAGCACGCCGCTAACAGGCGATAATTTCCACTACCGGGTCAAATGTCGGGCATTAAGGTTAGCGTCATGGCGATAAAATTCGTCACGCTAACATGAAAAAAGTGGCGATGGGCCAATTAGCGACCAGGAACGGCACGCTAATCAGCATCAGCGCACCTTTTTTCACATTCGGCGTGCAAAACCACTATAAAATGCCCGCTATGCAGCCCAAACAAACAAAAAAAATAAAAAAAGGAAACATATGAGAAGAACCATGGAAGAGCCTGGACCCAGCACAGAGGCCAACAACAACCCCACAAACACCCAGGAGGACCAGCCAGAGACCCAGGGGAAGGCCAAGGAGAAGAGGAAGAGGAAGACGCGGTTCAGTCAGCAGGAAAACCAGGTCCAGATTGCGGAGGTGACAGAACACCAACAACAACTTTTTGTCAGCTCCACTGTGATATTGGCAACCAAAAACGCAATATGGCAGTCCATCGTGGCCAAGGTGAATGCTGTCGGAGAGGTCAGGAGGACAGTGGACGACTGCAAGAAGCGCTGGCATGATGCCAAGTGCAAGACCAAGCTGAAACTTGCAGCCAACCTGAAAGCAGCAATGCAGACTGGAGGTGGGAGTCCAGCGCCACAGGAGGAGTTGGATCCGTTGGAGGAACAGGTGTCCCAAGTCATCAGTGAGGAGACGGTGGTCGGAGTTCCGGGACAGGATACTGCGCAACACGACCAGACACAATAGCAACAGGGTGAGTACCAACCAGGGACTGGGGGGACGGGGGGAGATGGGCCCAATGGTGAGGAACATGCACAGGCTCTGACTGCCTGTCTGAGCACTGAACAACAGTGCTCAGACCAATCACAAGGCCCGCATAGCAGTGTTGTGATTGGCAAGGGGAGCCTGTTTGTGCTTCCTGCTTCAAGCAGGAACAGAAGAGGATGACACGAGATGAGGCCGCAGTCCGGGAGCAAGGTAAGCCATATTTTTCATTTATTTTTCTATCCCATCCAACACCCGCCTCACCCGTGATACTTGGTGGCAGCCGCCACTGGAAGAGTCAAGAATCCAGTGTGCAGCCCTTGCCAGGTATTTAATACCTTCCCAATATTTATCAGCACCCATCTAAGGGATGAACCCCAGCCAAAGTAGTTTGAAGCCATCAAATATTATTCAACGTAGACTTGCCAGGCATGAACCTGCTCTGATCTGGACGAAAGGGGTATCTCTTGAAACCTTTGCTACAGATAGTTTCAGCATTCTATGTGAGATGCAATAGTGGCTGTCATATTGTCTTTTTACTGCATAAGTGAGTGATGTAATTGAGGTACCGGGCACTAGAGGTATAAGACAGTATCACTCAAAACCATTGGTCCTGAAAGTGGTTAGTCATCACTAAATCATCTAAAGGAAAACTGCAAAGATACCAGGGCAGGCTGACAGGCTGTTACTTGTAAAGAATTACCTCTGATTTAGAACAATGTTTGTATGAAGATGTTTATATCCACCCACGAACTGCTGCCCTCCAAACGGTGAAACACGGAGAAAGATTCAATTTCTCAGTCAAAAATTCAGCTGGGTACTTATTTTTCTGCATAGTGGGAGCTGGTGCCGGCTAAGTCGATGCTCACCATTTCCAACAGACACCAAACACTGTAGCAATGTACACAAGGGGGCATATTCTCAAGGACTCATCGCCTAGTTAGCAGCACTTTATCGCAGCCAAAGTGGCGATAAATTTATCGCACCATTCACAAGCTGGTGTTAACAGCCCATAACACCATTTTACCCGCGATAGCAGCCGCAAGAAACATCACCACAGATGACCCCCGCAACTATCGCTAATGAGATGCAGAGTAGGCGTACCCGTGCAAAAAGCCACGAAAACACCACTCCGCAACATTCTCAACGACAAGCCAGATCGGCGATAAGACCACAAAACAGGCGATAAGGCCCGTTAGCAGCAGGAAACTAACACCTGCTCTGACCTGGTGCCAAGTCGGACCACAGCCTGCACCACAAAATGGAGCCCAGCCCAGAGCCACACCTGAAGGGCAACAGATGCCATGGAGCCACTGATCATGCAGCTCAGAGCCCCAACAGGGCCACAACACCCACCGCCACCACCCCCAGGACCCCGGGCCCCCCGGCCAAAGACATGCCACATCAACTACACGGAATCATGTACCAAATAATCCGCCTGATGTCGCACAATCACATTTGGTGGCATGCATGTGTCGTCACAAAAATGAGCATCACACATCCACCTTCGATGTAACAAATGAAAATTTATTCAAAGAAACACAGAACAGAAATGAAGACACATGGCGCTCCCCTTGGGACAATGCGTAGGTCACAGCCTGCAAGACAAAAATCATGATGAGAATGTGTGTCTTGCGCACATCAAAGGACAGAGAGAGAGAGAGCGAAGGAGAGAGAGAGAGGAAGAGAGGGAGCGAGAGAAAGACGGACAGAGAGGGGGAGCGAGAGAAAGATGGACAGAGAGGGGGAGCGAGAGAAAGACGGACAGGGAGGGGGAGCGAGAGAAAGACGGACAGAGAGGGGGAGCGAGAGAAAGACGGACAGAGAGGGGGAGCGAGACACAGATAACAGAAGAGATGGACAGGGAGAGAGAGTGCCGACAATGCGCACCCAGGCCACACTGCCCACCTGCTGCCACAGGTGTGTCTCCAACTACGTGCCTGTATGTAGTGCAGTTCACCAGGTCACACATCTGAAACAGATCCGTCATCTGAAACAGAGTCCAGACACATGAATGGCAAAGTACATACAATTGCACAAGACATCATCGCCTGTCTGCCCCTGTGCACCCAGGCAGATGTACCCCAGCCCCTCCTGCTGCCCAGCGGTGCATGCCCGCCCCTGCGCACCCAGGCCTCACTGCTCACCTTCCGCCCTTGGCGTGTAGTAATGATGGCCTACCACGTGCCGCTGCAAGCCACATGCCCGGGGCCCGCAGACATGGCACCCTCCACATCATGCAGCCCCGCTCCGCAGGCCACCAGGTCTCACATATGATTCTGGGTCTTGATTTTGCCATGGCAGAAGACATACCAGTGCACCGGGCATCATCGCAGGCTGCATCCCCGCTCAGCCCTTGAGGTGCCACTAACTCTGTGATCCGGGATGCGACGCCACATGGCGGTAGGCCCACACTGCCCGCTGGCTCTGGCCTACACTGCGGTCCAGCAGGGCACTCAAATCCTGAGCAGTCCGGACGGCCTGGACGGGGCATCATCGCAGGTTGCACACCTGCTCAGCACTTAAGGTGCCCCTACCTCAGTGCACCCAAAGTCACCGTCCCGTGGCGGTGTGCCTGTGCCGGCCACAATGTTTCCGGTGCCACCAAGTCTGTGTCCCATAGTCATGGACCATGTATGATTGGGTATCGTGTTGCGGACGCCATCATGTCACCTCCGGTCCTGGGGAATGTGATGTTGCAGGACCCGAGGCCCTCATGCCTACATTAACACCACACGGATGCACCCAGATAGAGAGTGGAAATGGCGTCGAGCACGTGCGCATGGCCCTTTTCATTGGCAGGGTCACATGTCCCGTGACGCATGTGCTGGATGGGTCTGGTGTGGGTGTAAACCAGCCGTGAGGGAGTGGCTGTGGCATGCTGACAACTAGACCTGTGAGCAGCAGATCACTACAGGAAAGACAGGGGACATGTAGCGTTGCCATCCCCCCCCCTGTGAGCGTAAGCGGAGTGGGCTGGCCTGGCGTATGTCAGTCCAGTGTAAGGGTTTGTATATGACCCCGGGGCCCTGGGCGTGGTTCCGTACTGGGCTGGACAAGGAAGTAACTCATGCGTGTGTCCCTGTTGTTGTGTCAGCGCCACCCGGACCGCATTGGGCAATGTGTCACCCTGTGACCCCTGTTCTACGACATGAGGCACATGGATGAAGAGGAGTCCAGTGAGCCTACATTCATCCATACTTCCACACTTGAAAGACCATAGACATGACACATCTGTGTGAATATGAATGTTTAATGTACATTCAGTGGAGTGTTGCATCTGGAGCAGTACAGGGCCATGCAAACCCCACATGACGATGTTGTCCCGTGGAGGGCCAGCCAGGGTCCTTCAGGGAATGACAAGTCTAAAGGAAGAGGAAGAGTTCAGTCTGCAGTCTGATTGCTGTGTCAATGGCGATCAAACAGCATATGGCAGTCCATGTCGAGGTTCAAGGTGAGTGTCGCAGAGTGCATCGAGGGACAGTGGAAGGTGATGATGCAGAGGGCAGTACCAAGCTGAAGCCAGACCTATGGATGAGATGCATGCTGCCGCGTCCTTCTTACCACGAGGGAAGAATCATCCGCATCTTCTTTCTCTGCTGTTTCATGTGCCTTACGTGTGGGTGGTGGTGTTCTGTCTCCAGCACTGTGTGGCAGTGACACATCAGTGGCCGGAGGTGGAAGGTCTGCCGCACTGTGTGGCACTGACACTTCAGGGGGCGGTTATGTGGATGGAGTGGTGGCAACAGCATGCATCCGTGCCAGGCCTTGTGGCAGCAATGCCATGAGGAGGGTCCTGAGGTTATTGAGGCACGCAGCTACCTCTCGCTGGTGTGCAGCCGTGACAGCCGCTCGTTCCGCATTCGCCCGCTCCATGGTCTCATTAACCTCCGCATGTTTCCCAACTCCCGTGTGACATCGCTAGAGCCACTCGGACTGGACAGTTGTACTATTCTCTGAGTCAGGGCTCCAGCGATGTCATCCATGGTCCGTTGGAGAGCATGGAGCAGACTGTGGGTGTCCGTTAGGGACCGTGAGTGGTCCCTGATGGGACTGAGACACCCACGTATGGCATCTAGTTTGTCTGCCATGCGGTCGAAGCCCAACCGCACCTGTTCAGCCAGATTCTCCTGGCACCCCAAAACATGGCGTTGGAAGGCCATGTGTTCTCCGTGGGGGTCCTGGGAGGCAGCAGTGGTGGTGGGTGCTGCCTGCTGTGTGGTCTGTGCAGGGGTGGGGTCTCCTCGTAGCAGCTGGGCTGCCCAGCTCCTGGAAGTGGGCTGCGTAAGCTGTCCACGAGCAGTTGGAGGGCGTCAGAGTCGAAGCTGTGGTCGTCCTCTTCGTCTCCAGAGAAGAGAGGGTCGGGCTGCTCTGCAGGAGGTGTTGATTCTCCCTCTGCAATGTGAAGGGGAGATGCAGTTTAACAATGTGTCCAAATGTATGTTGTCGCATTGTACATGTTTACATACCGACAGCATGACTGGGTACATTGTGGCTGTTTGGGAGGAGCTGCCTATTTGATGGGGGACAGTGGACATTTCGACAACAGACGTGTGTGTGTTTGTACTTGTACATTATCAGCGCACATTTCCCTGCAATGCCAATTGTGATTGGCCAGTGTCTGCACCCAAGCGGCACCAGTTGTGTCCTGTGTTCTGTTGTAGGTGTTTTGCGGATTGTAGATGTGCTCTGCATGTGATGTGAGTGCTGCATTTTGGGGAGTCGCCCCTGCAGCTCAGATTTTGCTGCCCCTTATCCCATTCATGAGGTGTGCCTTTGACTTCTGTGCTTGTACAGTGCTGACATGTTGCATACTTGGGTACATTGGTCTCTTGGTGGGAGTTGGTGGTCTGGGGCATGGTTTGTCTGCAGATGTGCTCAACTTAATTGTGCATCTGTGCCATTGTGCCCATCTCCCCCGTCCCCCCAGGCCCTGGTTGTTACTCACCCTGTTGCTGTTGTGTCGGGTCCTGTTGAGCAGTGTCCGGGCCCCCAACTCCTGCCACCGTCTCCCCACTGATGACTGTGGACACCATTTCCTCCATGTCGTCCAGCTCTTCCTGTGGCGCTGGGCTCCCACCTCCAGTCTGCATTGCAGCCTTCAGGTTGTTGGCGAGTTTCAGCTTGGTTTTGCGCTTGACATCATTCCAGCGCCTCCTGACCTCGTCCATTTTCCTCTTCAGCACTCCGACTGCATTCAGCTTGTCCACGATGGACTGCCATATTGTATTTTTTGATGCCAATGACACAGTGGAGGTGACGAACAGTTGTTGATGGTGTTCTGTCACCTCCGTTATCAGGATCCTGTTTTCCTGTGGACTGAACTTCGTCTTCCTCTTCTGCTTGTCCTTGCCCTTCCCTGACCCCGAAGTCCCAGGATGGTCCTCCGGGGGGCTTGTGGGGTTCTGGTTCTCCTCCGTACTTGCTCCGGCAACGTCCATTGTGCTTCGCTGTTGTTTGGCATTTGTTTGTCTGTTTTTTTCTACTTTTATGGTGATTGCTCCCGCCTGACGCGTGTGGATTGCAGGCCTGTAGCCGGGTTTCGCTGATTTTTGTATCACGATTGGCCTCATCGCAGCTTTTGTTGCGTTAGTGTTTCGCATTTTTGCGGCGTGGCGTTGATTTTAACGCGGTCAGTTGACGCGTTATCTGGGGACTATCGCATGGTACCGCCGTGTTGTGAATACTTGGTTAACAAGGCGTTAATTTCCCGCGATAGACTGCGATGTTGAAGGTTGCGTTAAGTTACTTTTGCGATGGTTATCACACGTTCTTGAGAATATGCCCCAAGGTTGTTAAAGTGATTACAGGCATCAGCTAAACTACTACTTTCTCTGCACAAGTTAGTAGGCTAAGAATCACACAGTGATGAATTGAAATAACCCATCTGTAAAATGTCAGCAACAACTGCCAAGAAAGTAATGTTACTACAGATAGAAATCTTTATTTTATTCAATCCGCTTGCGTTTGAACTAGTTTTCAGTCAAACATTTTCTTTTCCCTGGTAGTCTATTTTGAAAACATTTTTTATTTCCTAAAGACAATTATTCCCTATGGCAGTCTGCGGAGCTTCCATTAGCCCCTTCCCATCAGTGATAACAGCATGCTGCACATCTTGTGTCTGCCACTGATGGAGGGAGAGCCCAGCAGGAAATCAACAAGTCACCGGAGAGTGGACATTTCTCGTAGACAAAATCATTTCTAAATTTGCACGGTCTGCAACCTCACTGGACAAACATTTATATTAAATGGTCAACTGAAAGTCAGGTAAGATTGTTGTGCACCTTCTGCTACTGATTACAATAACAATAGCAACAACGATAATACTATTGTTATTAATATAATTTCAAGCATTATTGGTATTAATAATGAGAATAACAGAAGTACTACTAAAATGTTTCGAACTACTAATTATTCTACTACTACTATTACTACTAATACTACTACAAATAATAATAGTAATAATAATAATGATATTAATAATAATAATAGTAATAGTAATAATGCTGTTAGCAGCGAAGCTCAGTTTCGTAGAGGTTAGAGTACTGTTGAGCAATTCTCAAGGCTATAATTTCTAAGTTTTAGAAGGTAAAAATTTACACTAGGGGCCAATTCACAAAAACATTTATGAGTTAGGGAAGGAATACTTAAGGAGTGCTCTTCTATGTATTCTTAAATGCCTTGTGAATCAGGACCAAAATGTACATCTTAGGGCCCAATTCCGATGTTGTTCGGAAGGCCTCCAAATCGGATTTGGCTTTCCCAGATCCGATTCGTAGCCCTTGTTTACGACCGAATCGTACACAGGTCCGAACGACCAAGTACGATGCGAAGATCACATACGCGCCGACTGAATCGTTTCCGGGACCCGAACCTGTCCGTACGAATCGTTCGTAGCTGATTTGTGCCGCGCAATGGAGCCGTATTCCAACTGAGCGAGTACGATGCACGATTCGGACAGCCGCTTCGTCTCGGTCTCAACGGCTGTCAGAAGCGTACTTCGGGGGCCATAGCAGGCCCCCCTTCACCCAGGGCACTCCAAATCTGTCACGGGGTGTGCCCATGGGTCCCCCCGATCCAGGCATGCACAGTGTGGCGGGCACCATGGGGTGCCCGCCACAGGGTGTATGCTTTTCCCCACCCACCCCTTTTCTGCTATGGAGCCTGTGTACGCGTCTACACGGGCTCCCATCGAGTTCAATGGGAGTCCGAGCGAACTGAACCCGTAAGCATACAGCAGCATCGTACTCGCTAGTGCAGATTCACGGAGCACGTCTCGCTTGGAAAGCCCTCCGGATCCGAGTCATACGGAGGGCTTTCCTAGGGAGATCGGAATCGGGCCCTTAGTAGTAAAAGTGGAAAGAGCGCACAGTGCTTTTCATGTGCATTACTTGTCTGTGAATATTCTCTGAATATTTCCATTTTACCCCAATGTTAGATGTTTTGAGGTTGGCTCAGAAAAGAATATGAGTAAAAGAGTCCTATAGGAGTACTAAGTTATGTCCTTCAAAATACATTTGAGAATAGTTCCCACTGTCTATATATATTTGGGGATAGGTAATAATGTGATGTCTTTTTTAGAGATGTGCCTGTTGCTTTACAATATGGCGTAACTGTGTGATTTCAATGAATTACGTACCATTTTCTGTTAGAGTAAGAGTATATGTATCCCAGTTGTACCCCATTGAGTCAGAGGACCCGTGCTTCTTTTTTAACCCCCGTGGGTAAGTCCCAAACCGCTTGGCGGATTGAGCTGAACAAGTGAAAGTGTCAGTGTAATGTTATACGGCAAAGGATCGTGGCATATTGTACGTATTTCGACTAAAATGCGGGATTCACTCAGGAGTAATTTGTTCACCGATTGGAATGTGTATTGAATCAGCACGGAAACTAGCAGTAGCCAGTATTTTTGGGGAAAGTAAATCCGAATCAACAGGTTTGAGCTCACTTAGGGCCTTATAAGGATGGCGGGCGGTAGCAGTGCTGGGACCGGCCGCCAGACTTGCGATGGTCCCGCACCACTGATTAGGATGCGACCGCCACCCCGGCGGTCGCATCCTGCATATTTGACATTGCCGCAGGTGCTGCTTAGAGCAGCACCCGCCGCAATGCCAAAATGGCATGTTGTGCATTACCATGCACAACGTGGCAGGCACCGCGCGGTGCCTGCCACCTTGTGCATGGCAATGCAGTGGGGTATCATGGGTACCACCCAAGTGCAGACCCCCACCCCCCCACCCCCTGTGGGCCCGCAACGGGCCCCCACAGCGATTCCCGCCAGCCTTTCCATGGCGGCTTTGAAAACCGCACATCCTAATATAGATGGCGGTGCCTTCTAGGCACCGCCACCATATTAGGCCCCCAGTCCGCGGAAAAGCGGCGGACGCACTTTACGTCCGCCGCGATACCCCCGCCATAATAATATGGCGGGGGTAAATCTAGTTGGGATGGCGTGCGGGTCGCGACCGCCGAGCCGGCGGTGGTGATCCGCACGCCATCCTAATGACCCCCTAAGTGATGTAAGTTTGCAATTTGGCAAACTTAAGGAGCAATTTTACAAATTAGAGAACTTACATGAAAAAGAAATCAGGAAGTGACAGGGTGGCACATTCTTTCAAAGTTATATTGATTTAGGAAGGGTACCAAGAGGTCACAGAATATACACTATACCACAATATGAGAATCCAGATCCTATTCTCTTAAAAGAATGGACAGAAAATGCAGCAGTCTCTACCATGGCCATGGTACAAATACAAATCAACTACGTATGAAGTGATAGGGAGAAGCTGTTGAAAGAAATCAAAGATTTGAAAGATACATTGACACAAAACAATGACAAAGACAAAATAGAGGAACAAAGGGAACAGATAAAAGTAAGATTAGTGGCTTATGAAGAGGATATCACACAATGCAAACAAAAGAAATTTGAAAAAGACAAACAGGACTATGACTCAGGGAGAATATTGACATTTGCCAAAAGGTATGAGGTACCCAGAAGAGAACTTTACAAACTGAGAAATCTCACCACAAAGGAGGCAAGGGAGACTTTTTGAGTCAGAGCTTGGAAGAGATACTGATATGTCTGAGAGTGCAACTACAAATATACTATGATTAGCAGACTTTTAAGACAAATGCAAAGGAGGACATATGGAAATCAATCAGTTCAAGAAAAAGGCAATTCAGAAGGAAATCCATGAGGAGCAGAAACAAAGAGAAAAAGCAACAAAGGAAATACACCATACAGATAAACGAGGAGCAAACGAGGAGAGAAGAAATAATGACAATACAGGAAAATGCCATTATCAGTCTCAGTAATCGCATCCTCACAGAAGCAGAGGAGTCACTATAAAAACTGGGATTGCCATTTTTTCCCACTACCAGATTTGATTTCACTCAGGCTAGAATTGACTTATTCAAATTCATTAGAAATTTTAAACTAAAGAAGATACATTTATAAGGTGAAGGTAAGAGACCCAAGATGGGGAGTACTGTGATGCAACCTATTAACATTCTAACTGGTGATGATTTTACAACATTAGAAATTATGAATGAAGTTTTGCCATTTAGTTATGATTCCCAGATGAATGAAAGCACAGGGGAAGTAATGTTGGAAAATGCTGGAATCACACAAAGCAATGGATACAGTAGTTTCAAAACTCCATCCAAGTTTGTTCCAGCTGTGCCTCACGATGCTATAGATACTTTTCAGGATATTGTCAGCAAAGAGTTGAAGCAGTTAAGACAAAAGCCTAGACCAATCGGTAAATTCAATCTGATGAAGTAAGAACAGAAAGCCTTGAATGATCTACAGAAAGACATGAATATAGTAATCAAGCCATCTGATAAGGGTGGCAATATTGTCATCATGTCAAGGGAATATTACAAACAGGAGGCTTTAAACCAATCAGCGGACAGATGTTATGAACTCATCCAAAAATGTGAATATGTAGTAGCAATTGAAAAATGTGAATGATGCTTGCTGACTGGCGTAAGAAACGGACATTGGAATATGAAGAATATATATTTTCAAATAATGAGTATCCTCACGTAACCACCTTTTATCATATCCCAAAGATCCACAAGCACACTACTTGACCTCCAGGTAATCCAATCATCTCTTCTACAGCAATCGTGTTGAAAAATGCAACTATCTATTTAACATTATTTGTTCCCTTTTGCCAAAGAATTGCGCTCATAAAGAAGATATGCCAAGGAATTTTTGAAAAAGATTGATGGTATTGAGTAGGTGGATGACTTTATCATGATAACTCTAGACATCACCAGTCTATATATAAGTGTCCCACATTTGAAAGGCATTGAAACTGTCTTACTTTCTTAAGAGAAGACCTCTCAAATACTATCAACATAACCAGATGATATTAGATCTTCTAAAATTTTGCCTGCATGAAAATATTTTCCTATTTGGGGGACAATATTATAGGCAAAGACAAGGGACTGCTATGGGCACCTGATTAGCCCCAGAAACACAAATTTGCTTGGGGTCTGTGGGAGAAGCAGGAGGCCTGGGCAGATCTCCTGAGTGAGTGGACGGAGCATGTCATATTGTGGGTGCATTACACTGAGGACTTACTTGTTGTCTGGAAAAGAGAATGGGATAAAGCTGCAGAGTATTTTTCCATTTTGAATTGGAATTACCTCAATTTATAATTTGCAGCACACATGAGTAAACAAGAGTTCCATTTCCTTGATTTAACTCTAACTACCAATGATGATACCATCTGTAGCACACTATTTAGAAAACCAATAGCAGGAAACAGTATTTTACATGACACCAGTAATCACCCCAGGAGTTGGAAATGAAGCATCCTCTACAGGGAGTTGCTCAATGCTAAACGCAATTGCAGCAATAGAGAGAATTTTGACAGAGTTCAGATGGAAATGACTCAAATATTTGTAGTCAGAGTGTATCCTGTCTCAGTATTGGTGTCAGCTAAAGAGAGGGCCAAGCAATATTAACATCAGAATTTCCTAGTGGTTAAAAATAAACCCCAAGAAGAACATAAGGTGGTTTATAACTAGATTTTCAACAGATACAGCTGCGATTTGTAGGATCTTTCACAGAAATGGACGTATTTTGAGGTCAGATAATATGAATGGCCACACATTAGTTGTACATCTACAAATTACATATTGGAGAAGTACTTCCTTGAGGGACCTGTTAGTCCATAGCCACTTTACATCGAAGGCTAGTTTGCAACTAGATATGTCTGAGACATGATTTTATCACTGAATGAATTGTAAAGTATGCAAAAACGGTGGGAAGGTCAATTCATATAAAATACCAGGCAAGAAAGGAGCAATTAAAATGACAAAATAACTCAATTGAAATTCAGACTATATGGTGTATTGCTTGGTGTGTCCGTGTGATAAACAATATATTGGCGGTACTGTACACCCCACCAAGAAAGGCATTTTAGAACTGTGCTTGCAATAACGAAGGGAGAGCCATCATACCCATTGGCAAGGCATTTTCAGGTGGTTCATGCTCTTAATTGTAATCTTCTGAAATTGTATTGCCTAGATATGGCAGTCCCCAAGTAAAAGGAGGCATAAGGGCTCTAATGCTGCGTAGACTGGAGTCTAGGTTTATCATTAACCTACAGACCAAGACCCGCAATGGACTCAATAGTGATGAGGAAGTGGCTCTTCAGTTTGGCTAGTGGAGACACTTCCAATTAAGGATGATAAAGAGAATAGTAGAGCCAGGCAATAACGTATAGAACTCACAGTGAAAATATAGTAGATAGCAATTTATGAAGAAATATTATGCCCGTTTTTATCCTGTCCGAGCTTGGTCAGTCCGATTACCTTCCAGTACTTTTTTTATTGGTCTTCATTGCTATGTTTTGCTGTTCTATGTTTTTGGTTCTATTTCAGTTTTTTGTCTTAACATATGTGGCAGAGGAATAAATCATATAAGAATATTTTGTGAGGATCTCCTAGGTTGGGATATTAATGATATGAATTTTTATTTCATTGTATTTTGTGGTTATTTAAAAAAATGTAAATTATTAATTGGGAAATCTTATGGGGAAATCTTTCAAGAGTAAAGTGTGTTGCTGTTTATAGGAGAAGGATCATAATATTGCTCAAATGAAATTGACAATTATAGCAGCAGATGTAGGCCAGTTAAGGCCAGGATTGACATTGGATAATGAATTATTGATGTTTAGATCCATGAATGGCACTTTTACAGGAAGCACTAGCACCTTGTAGCTAGGTAATAATGTGATGTCTTTTTTTAGATGAGCCTTTGCTTTACAAAGTGGTGTAGCTGTGCAATTTCAATGAATTACATACAATTTTCTGTTAGAGTAAGAGTATATGTATACCAGTTGTACCCCATTGAGTCAGAGGACCCGTGCTTCTTTTTTAACTCCCTTGGGTAAGTCCCAAACCACTTGGCGGATTGAGCTGAACAAGTGAAAGTGACGGTGTAATGTTATTACCATTATCAGAAAGCAAAAACAGAGTTCACAATTTTGAATTATCTATGAATTACATACAATTTTCTTTTAGAGTAAGAGTATATATATATATATACCAAAAGATACTCAGCAATACAATCATATGGCACTTTGAACAGACCAAGATGGCCAACATTTGCATTCACTCTGTATTCTTTTGAATCTTTCTCTGTTTTTATACCACAAAGGTTTGAATTTTAAAGAGGGGAGGTATGCATGACACAAACACAGTGATCATGGCGTGGAGCCGAAATATTTGTTTGTTTGTTTGAGCATGGTGAATTAATAGCATTGTAAATATATGTGGGAATCCACTCCGACACCACTGAATACGAGTACCCACCTCAACAGGGTCTGCAGCAACAAGTTGAACTCTTGGAGGATGATACATATATATGTATATGTATATATATATATATATATATATATATATATATATATATATATATATATATATTACCTACTGGCGGTCGCCAGTAGGTAGTTACAATTAGAACCTAGTTTCAATAGGAAAAGCATTTTTTGATTTGCCAATAACTTTGGAGTCGTTTGACGAATCTTCGTAAAATTTTCAAAACTAATGGGGCGCTCCTGTCAGCTCCTGTCCTGAAAGTTTCGGGGTGATTCGTCAAGCGGGGCCGAGAATAAAGGGGGGTCCCAAAGCGCGTTTTCCCCATGTTAATTTCCATAGGAAATTTTGGAACAGGCTACAGGCCGAACTGCTGAACGGAATTACACCAAATTTGGCAAAAAGGTAGCTCTTGGTTCAGAAAGCGCCCTTTTTTTAAATGGTGTAAATCCGTTCAGTAGTTGCTGAGCAATTTAAAGAATAAAAATATCGATATCTGAACATCGAGGATGAGTCACGACTCCTCCCGAGCACAAGCTGATTTCTGATTGGCTGCCAACACTCCAAACCAGAATGTGTTGGCAGCCATCTTGTGACTCGGTAACCGAATCACAAGAAACAGGTTGAAAAAAGATGGAAAAAAGAAAAGGGGGCAGGGTAGAAACACCCTGACCCCCTAGGCCTGCTCAGTGGGTCTCACAAGGACCCCCAGGCCCAACATTTTTTTACATTTTTTTTTAAATCGACTGAAGTCGCGCAGGGTGCGCGAATCCAGGCGAGATAATTTAAATAAAGGAAGCGATTCGTTGTACTTGAGCCCCCGGGTGGGCCAGGTCCCGGGGGCAATGGCAAATTATGGAGCGGGGGCTCGTGGGGGGCCTCCGCAGCCCCGGGGACTGCCACCTCCCGGGGCACTAAATATTCAAATCTGGGGGTCCGTTACGGACCCCCGGCCCCAGGGACCCCCACCTCCCCGAACTTTGTTGAAATTTGGTGGGGGGGCCTCGCAGGCCCCCCAAGCCCCAGGGACCGCCACCTCCCCGGGGCTATAAATAATAATTAGTGTGGGGATATCAAGCCCCCCCCACACTGCCCCGGGGACCACCACCTCCCCGGGGCTTTAGAAATTATGGGAAGGGGGCCCCCTCCTGGAGCCCTTGATGGCCCTGGGGACTGCCACCCCCCAGGGCCGGCTCCTGCAATGTCCCGGGGTGCCCACCCCAGGACATTGCTGTTTGCTATGGCAGGGCGGGAGCACGGCTCCCGCCCTGTCGTAGCAAAACCTGCTTTATTTTTTGGAAGCGAGAGCAGGAAACCTGGTATCGCTTCCAAAAACCACAGCAGAATTGCTTTTGCACAAGGGGAGCTGCATGTCAGCAGCTCCCCTTGTGCAAAAGCAATGCCAGCTCCCACAGGAGGCGGGGAGCCGGCGGGACCGTGGGGGCATTGGGGCTCCCCCCACAGTCCCCATCAAAGAGGCCAGGCCCCGGGGGATGGGGTGCCCGGGGCCAGGAGTGGCCCGTGAGGGGGGCCACGCGGCCCCCCTCCTGTTTATTTATTAAAAAATAAATGGCAGGGCCCTGGGGGGTGGGGTCCCCGGGGCTGAAATCGGCCTGGGGAGGGGGGACGCGCCCCCCTCCCCTATTTGTTTTTGATTTTAAAAAGAGGCCATGCCCCTGGTGATGGGGTCCCCGGGGCAACTGATGGCCTGAGGAGGGGGGCCACGTGGCCCCCTTCTTGTTTTTTTTGTTGGTTTTTTTAAATTGTTGCAGGCCCCGGGGGATGGGGTCCCCAGGGCGAATACGAAAAAATTGAAGGGGATCGTTTTTTGTTTGTTTCGAGTTTGGAGTCGTGACTCAAGCGCGGCCCCCCATGTAATCGCGATGGAGTCGCGAATTCATCTTAAATAAATAATTAAGTGGAATATAATGTAGAAGGTAGTGTTGTATTTGTGAAGATGTTTTAAAAAGGTACTGTGATTGAAGTTAATGACAAGATTACAATTGATAGAGTTGTTAAAAATATATAAAAATAAAAATTAATATTTAAAGTTGAAAAGTGTGTTGTGTGTTGTAGTACATTGAGTTTGTGCTTTTGTCTTGTGAATTTGCGCTGGGTGCGCGAATCCCCTAAAAATTTAAAAAAAAATATGTATGTCTAAAAAACAATTATAAGCTGTATTATGTTGTAGGGTGGGTCAAAAAAGAGCCCTTGTTTTCATTGTGACTTTTTGTAGCTACATGTAAGTGCCGATGCAGAGCTTTAGGTTGTTGAGAAAGACTTTATCGCCGCTTTAGCAGCACTTTTTGCCGCTAAAGCGGCAATTTTTTTATCGCCCTATCAGCAAGCTGTCGCTAACAGGCGTTAGCGACAGCTTTATGGCGATAGCGGCCGGTTTTCCCAACGCCTTGCATGCCAGCGATAATTATCGCTAATGACATGCAAGGTAGGCGTTCCCAACTAAAAGCGACTGAAAACAGTCGCTAACACAACTTCCCCCTATTAGCAACGCAGGCGAAGCGATAAAAAAAGTCGCGCTAAGCGCGATTATCGCTAGAATTTAACACCTGCTAAAAACATGACTTACCTGTTTCTTCAATGGGAGGTGGATTGTCAGGCTAAGTCCACCATGGCGTTAATGCGTGAATATCGCTGTATTTCCAGCGATATTCACGCATTTCGCCGCTATCGCTGGATATTTTATCGCATTGGAGATAAACGTTGCTAATAGCGTGTTATCTCCGCGATAATATCCAGTGATAGGCGGCGATAAAAAAAAACGCGCTAAGCGCGGTTTGCGATAATTATCGCAAGTTGTTGCTAATATCCCCCTCTGTTTCCCTGATCTGTGAAGTGTACTCCATCACTCCTGTAGATGACATCCATATCAAAACGTAGATTGTTGTTATATATGGAGCCCATCGTATGGTTTCTAAGGTAAGCAGAAACAGCTTTATTGACATTCTTTCTAGCTTTCTCAATCTGTGGACAGAATTGATTTGACCACTTCCATTTCTGTCTTTGGCATATGTTAGAGTATACAAAAACAGTTTGAGGTAAAAGCAACATCAATTGTGCAAAGGTGTCCTGCATTAGCATTTCCAGACCTACCCAGTCAATGTGCCTAGGTCATTTCCACCACAGTGCACAAGCATGAGGTCAGGGGGTTGGAGATGCAAAAAGGTTTTAACCAAAGGCATCAATTAGTGCCAATTTAATCCTCTTTGTGCAATCCATTTAAAATCCACATTTTGTAAATCGAGGGGCATATTAGCAAGACCGGCGATAAAATTATCGCCGTTTTAGCGGCAGGAAACTGCCGCTAAAGCGGCGATAATGGCTTGCTAATAAGCGTTATAGAATTCAATAGAAGCCCAGGTTAGATGTTCTGCACATCTAACCTGGGCTTCTATTTGAATTCTATAACGCATATTAGCAAGCCCATTATCGCCGTTTTAGCGGCAGTTTCCTGCCGCTAAAACGGCGATAATTTTATCGCCGGTCTTGCTAATATGCCCCCGAGTTTTTTGTCAATACCTCTGCGTTCAGCATACCTTTTGCACCAGAAAACATAGCTGTGTCCAACAATTCACACTGTAAGCATCTTGAAGGGGTCTGGAAGTAACAAAAAGATGTCTGTAGCTGAGGTAGTCAGTTGGTAGAATGAGAGGTATGTAAAACGGTGGACAAGATGCTGTTTTTTTAAAAGTAGAGAATTGATTGGCTGTTTAAGAACATTGTACATTGAAAAACAGGGTGCATTTTACTTTTTTTAAAAAGGACGGGGCATATTAGCAAGGGCAGTATCGCCACTTTAGCTGCACTTTTTGCCGCTAAAGCGGTGATATTTTTATCGCCCTATCAGCAAGCTGTCGCTAACAGCTGTTAGCGACAGCTTTCTGGCGATAGCGGCCGGTTTTCCTTTCGCCTTGCATGCCAGCGATAATTATCGCTAATGACATGCAAGGTAGGCCTTCCCAACTAAAAGCGAATGAAAACAGTCGCTAACACAACTTCCCCCTATTAGCAACGCACGCGAAGCAATAAAAAAAGTCGCGCTAAGCGCGATTATCGCTAGAATTTAACACCTGCTAAAAACATGACTTACCTGTTTCTTCAATGGGAGGTGGATTGTCAGGCTAAGTCCACCATGTCGTTAATGCGTGAATATCGCTGGATTTCCAGCGATATTCACGCATTTCGCCCCTATCGCTGGATATTTTATCGCATTGGAGATAAACGTTGCTAATAACGTGTTATCTCTGCGATGAAATCCAGCGATACGCGGCGATTAAAAAAAACGCGCTAAGCGCGGTTTGCGATAATTATCGCAAGTTGTTGCTAATATCCCCCCAAGTTTCTTATTGGTTAGTAAAATATATTTGAAAGGTACAATAGAAAGGATAAGGTCATATTTTGCAAAGTCAACCACATCTGCTGTTTGCATTTGCAACATTGTGTGGTGAATTTGAAAATATGGTGAACTTGTGACCCGTCAGTTAAGTTGAGTGTTCCATGACCTGTTACTATGGAAACTGGCATTAAGCAGGTTGGGGGTAGGGTTGAAACTTAACTGTGGACTTAAAATGTGAATTTGTAATTTAAATTTAAGTAATATGTTATTACAGTAACATTTCCCAAGTCAGTACTATCTTTGGAAGTGGTGTGTTATTAAAAAATAGTTGAAAATGTATTTGTAATATCTTTTTTAACTCCCGTATGGATTCACTGCTCCATTGCGTTGGTGCACGGTGGAGTCGCGACTCCCAAAAAATACCAGGAGCAGATTGGGCACTTTTAGAAGTCAGTTGGTAAGGGTTAATATGTCTAACCAATAGAAATGTGTTTTACAATTTAAAATAATCAAGGAAGCAATGTGATTTGTTACTTACATGTATTTGTGTGGAGAAAGAGAGGGAAACTTTGCCATTACTGGTTTTACCTTGCTGAGACTGGTGCATTATATTGATTGTGTGCAAAAGAAAATCCTTTAAGAGTTTGTGATATTTTAAATTCAACAAATCTATTTGGAAGGTGAGTTATACATTTGTGAGGTTTATTTTTAAACTTTTAAAATTATTCAAAAACTGTGTTGTTTGAAATATATTATTAAATGTAGAGATGTGTATTGTAGTTTGTTTTGTTGTACTCAAATGTTGTTTAAAAAAGATTCTGTATAGTAATATGTGTATTTTGCAAGATGGATTACTGATTATGGTACTTTGTTTTAGTGTCTGGTTATGTATATTTGTAGTATACCGCATAATTTTAGTTGTTGGTTTAAATTTGGAGGTGGACTATGTCAAGTTCTAAGGTGTGCATGGACTTCTGTCTCTAATATGTTTCTACTTGTATATGTATTTTCATATGTCTTATACATTTTAACGTGCATGATGTATAACAAAGAACTGTTGTTGCTTTTTATGCGGTAGGGTCAAGAGTGTGAGTACTAGTAGAATGGTGAACATGTAGCAGAAAAGTGTGGTTTGAAAGATGCTCACATAAGGTAATATTAATTAGACTTCTTTCTTCTAGTCTGTAGAAAGGTATAGTTGAATGATGCTGCATAATTTTAGATAGAATGGTGAAGATGCAGCACAAAAGTGTGGTTTGAAAGATGTTCATATAAGGTGTTATTAATTAGGCTTCTTTTTCTAGTCTGTAGAAAGGTATAGTTGAATGATGCTGCATAATTTTAGATAGAATGGTGAAGATGCATCACAAAAGTGTGGTTTGAAAGATGCTCATATAAGGTGTCATTATTTAGGGTTCTTTTTTCTACTCTGTAGAAAGGTTTAGTTGAATGATGCCGCATGATTTTAGATAGAATGATGAAGATGCAGCACAAAAGTGTGCTTTGAAAGATGCTTATATAAGGTGTTATTAATTAGGCTTCTTTTTTCTAGTCTGTACAAAGGTATAGTTGAATGATGCCGCATAATTTTAGATAGAAAAGTGAAGATGCAGTAGAAAAGTGTGGTTTGAAAGATGCTCATATAAGGTGTTGTTAATTAGGCTTCTTTTTCTAGTCTGTAGAAAGGTATAGTTGAATGATGCTGCATAATTTTAGATAGAATGGTGAAGATGTAGCACAAAAGTAATCCACCAGATATTACCCTTGCAGGCATGTAATCATCCAGGGTCTAGTTATGTACTTTCCCTACAGTCATGCAATCATGCAGGCTGTACCTATGCAGTCATGTAATAACCTACACACTACCCTTGCAGTCGTAGAATGACGTCTGCCCTTCTGTTGCATTCATCTATTCACCTAGGCAGTACTCAATGACTCATCGATCCCTTCAGGTGTTATTTTTACACTTATCCATGCAGTCAATGTGTATGTTTGCACTCATGCAATTAGCTAGTCACTATCCATCTTCTCCTGCAATTATCCAGTGATTACCGTTGCACTCATACAATCACCCAAGCACTACTTTGGAATCACTCAGGCAGATGTAGTACGTGTCTCAGTTTCTAGGTTTTACTATATTTCAGAAATATTGTATAGAAATTTCTTTTAGATATCATGATGATTTGAAAAGGTAGAGACATATGTATGCGTGCTTTTAAGAATATGGCCAGTCTTATAGATGAGTCAGGTAATAGACTGCTGCTTTATACTTGGCTAGGCCCAACTCTCATGCAGTTATAAAAACACCCAAGTACTGGTCATGCAGTCTTACAATGATGCAGGCACTACATATGCAGTGCTGTAATCACTCAGGCATTACTGCTGCACTTATGCAATCATTTAGGCACTATCTATGCAGTTATGCAATCACTAAGGTATAACTCATGTACTTATATAATCACCCAGGCACTACTGTTGCACTCCTTGAATCACGGAGGCACTACCTTGCTACTCTTGTAATCACTCAGCCAGTAGTCATGCTGTTTTGAAATCACCCAGGCACTACTTATACAGTCTTTTATTTACTCAGGGTCTACCTCAGTAGTCCTGCAATTACCCAAGAAGTACTCATGCACTTATAAAATCACCCAGTCACTTGCTATGTAGTCATGTAAATCCCTGCACATTATCCCTGCAGTCATGCAATCGCCGAGGGGTTACCCATGTACTCCTTTAATCCCCTTGTACTCTTTCAATCACATACGCACTTTTCTTGTACTTATGTAATCATTCAGCCAGTACTCATGTACTTTTACAATCACCTAGTCACTACCTTTGCACTCCTGTAATCAGTCAGGCAGTACCTTAGTAGTTCAGTAATCACCTAGGTGGTACTCATGAACTTATAAAATCACCCACTCACTTGTTATGTACTTCAGTAATCCACCAGATAGTACCCTTGCAGGCATGTAATCATCCAGGGTCTAGTTATGTACTTTCCCTACAGTCATGCAATCATGCAGGCTGTACTTATGCAGTCATGTAATAACCTACACACTACCCTTGCAGTCGTAGAATGACGTCTGCCCTTCTGTTTCATTCATCTATTCACCTAGGCAGTACTCAATGACTCATCGATCCCTTCAGGTGCTATTTTTACACTTATCCATGCAGTCAATGTGTATGTTTGCACTAATGCAATTAGCTAGTCACTATCCATCTTCTCCTGCAATTATCCAGTGACTACCATTGCACTCATACAATCACCCAAGCACTACCCATGGAGTTTCGGAATCACTCAGGCAGATGTAGTACGTGTCTCAGTTTCTAGGGTTTACTATATTTCAGAAATATTGTATACAAATTTCTTTTAGATATCATGATGATTTGAAAAGGTAGACATATGTATGCATGCTTTTAAGAATATGGATAGTCTTATAGATGAGTCATGTAATAGACTGCTGCTTTATACTTGGCTAGGCCCAACTCTCATGCAGTTATAAAAACACCCAAGTACTGGTCATGCAGTCTTACAATGATGCAGGCACTACATATGCAGTGCTGTAATCACTCAGGCATTACTGCTGCACTGATGCAATCTTTTAGGCACTATCTATGCAGTTATGCAATCACTAAGGTATAACTCATGTACTTATATAATCACCCAAGCACTACTGTTGCACTCCTTGAATCACGGAGGCACTACCTTTCTACTCTTGTAATCACTCAGCCAGTAGTCATGCTGTTATGAAATCACCCAGGCACTACTTATACAGTCTTTTATTTACTCAGGGTCTACCTCAGTAGTCCTGCAATTACCCAAGAAGTACCCATGCACTTATAAAATCACCCAGTCACTTGCTATGTAGTCATGTAAATCCCCAGACATTATCCCTGCAGTCATGCAATCGCCGAGGGGTTACCCATGTACTCCTTTAATCCCCTTGTACTCTTTCAATCACAAACACACTTTTCTTGTACTTATGTAATCATTCAGCCAGTACTCATGTACTTTTACAATCCCCCAGTCACTACCTTTGCACTCCTGTAATCAGTCAGGCAGTATCTTAGTAGTTCAGTAATCACCCAGGTGGTACTCATGAACTTATAAAATCACCCACTCACTTGTTATGTACTTCAGTAATCCACCAGATATTACCCTTGCAGGCATGTAATCGTCCAGGGTCTAGTTATGTACTTTCCCTACAGTCATGCAATCATGCAGGCTGTACCTATGCACTCATGTAATAACCCACACACTAGCCTTGCAGTTATAGAATCACCCAGGCCCTACTGTTGCATTCATCTATTTACCTAGGCTCTACTCAACGACTCATCTATGCTTTCAGGTGCTATTTATACACTTATCTGTGCACTCAATGTGTATGTTTGCACTCATTCAATTAGCCAGTCACTATCCATCTTCTCCTGCAATTACCCAGTGACCATCTTTGCACTCATACAATCACCCAAGCACTACCCATGGAGTTATGCAATCACTAAGGTATTACTCATGTACTTATATAAACACCCATGCACTCTGTGAATCATGTAGTCACTACTCATGCACTTATATGATCAGCCAGACACTACTGTAGCAGTCCTTCTATCATGGAGGCAATACCCCTGTACTTATGTAATGACTCAGCCAGTAGTCATGCTGTTATGAAATCACTCAGGCACTTCTTTTGCACTCTTTTATTCACTCAGGCACCACCTCAGTAGTCTTTCAAACACCCAAAAAGTACCCAAGCACTAGTTATGTACTATCCCTGCAGTCATGTAATCATGAAGGCAGTTTGTATGTTCATAAGAATTCACCCAGGCAGTTTGTTTGCACTCCTTTATTCACGGAGGTAGTATCTCAGTAGTCCTGCAATCACCCAAGAAGTACTCATGCACTTATAAAATCATTCAGGCATTGCCTTTTCACTCCTGTAATCAGTCAGGTAGTACCTTACTACTTCTGTAATCACCCAGGTAGTACTCATGGTATTATAAAACGTTGAATACATATTTCTTTTAGATATGATGTTGGTTTGAAAATGTAGAGACATATGTATGCATGTTTCTAACAATATGGAGAGACTTGTAGTTGAGTCATGTAATTCTCTGGTGCTTTATATTTTGCTAGGCTCAGCACTTAAGCAGTTATAAAAACAGTTAAGTACTACTGATGCAGGTTGCTAATAATGCAGGTAGTACATATACACTGCTGTAATCACTCAAGCATCACTGTGGCACTTGTGCAATCACCCAGGCACTACCTATGCACTCATGTAATCAGCAACGTATTACCCATGCTGTTTAGTCTTTCTACATCCCTGTTGCCTCTTTGTACACCTCTGTTTATTGTTTCTGCAGTTGTTTTCTTTTTCTGTACATATCTTGCTTCTTCTTTTTGGACACTTTATGTCTCTTTCTGGACCCTTGATTCATATTTTTGCACACCTTTTGTCCCTTTCAACACCTCTGTTGCTTCTTTTTTCTGCAGTACTCTTGCTTCTTTGTACACCTTCGTTGCTTCTCTTTTCATCACTCATGACTCTTTGACTCCCCTGTTTGCTTTTTCCACTTCCCTCTTGCCTTTTTCTGCATCTTTGGTCCTTTTTTCTGCACTTCTTTTGTTTTTTTCTGCACCTCTGTGCATCCCTTTTGTGTCTTTCTGCACCCCACTTACTCCTTTTTGTATGTCTGTTATTTCTTTACGCGCTTTTCAGATTTTTTTTAACTTCTCTAGCTTGTTTTTCCACCTCTCTTCCCTCTATGTATACCCTTCTTTCCTCTTTCTGTATTTTTGTTACCTCTTTCTGCACTTATAACATGTTTCAAGTGTAACTCGCACCATACGTCAGGATGTATCACTCAGATACTGCCATAGTAGTACTCCAATCACCCAGGTAGTACCTATGCACTTATAAAATCAACGAGGTACTTTCTATGTACTTTTGGAAAGCAGAAGAGAAATGTTTTAGTTGTGCTCTGTGCTACTGTTGGATATGTTGTGATGTCTTCTAATTGTAGGAATTCTGCAGTGTGTCACATACATTCGGAATGCAAATAAAAATATTATTTCATTTATATTTCATAAACTTTGTATATAATTAGTTTATTAATATTAAATGATTTAACAAGTGTATTTAAGCTTTTCTTTCTTTTCAGATACTGACCATTATTATTACTAAAGATTAATTTTGACAAGAAAAGCTGAAAAGAAAAGAAAAGAAAGAAAAGAGTCATTTAAAAGAAAGAGAAAAGGAGAAATCAGACAAAGTACAACATGTGACATTGAAGAAAAAGGCTTCTGGTAAGAGAACTAAAGATTTAGTTAAAAGAGTTTTAAAGAAGATTACAAATTCACAAAATGGAGGAAAAAAGAGAAGTAGTACAACCATTCAGAAGGAAAAGAAAAAAGGAGATATTTATAGAAGATCATGGGGCATATTATCAAGGAATAGCGATATTTATCGCTAACCGCGCTTAGCGCGAATTATTTTAACGCCGCCTATCGCTGGAAAATATCGCTGAGATAACACCCTATTAACAAGGTTTATCTCCATAGCGATAAAATTTCCAGCGATAGCGGCAAAATGTGAGAATATCGCTGGTGAAGCAGCGATATTCTTGCATTAACGCAAGGATGGATTCAGCCTGACAATCCACCTCCTATACTTTAAACAGGTAAGTCATCCTCAGTAGCAGGTGTTAAAATCTAGTGATAAACGCGCTTAGCGTGATTTATTTTATCGCTTCGCCTGCCTTGTTAATAGGGGTTAGTTGTGTTAGCGACTGTTTACAGTCGCTTTTAGTGGGGAACGCCTACCTTGCATGTCATTAGCGATAATTATCGCTGACATGCAAGGCGATGTAAAACCCGGCCGCTAACGCCTGAAAGCTGTCGCTAACGCCTGTTAGCGACAGCTTGCTAATTGGGCGTTAAAAATATCGCCGCTTTGGCGGCAAAAAGTGCCGCTAAAGCGGCGATAAAGCCCTTGATAATATGCCCCCATGTTTTGGGAAAAAAAACTATGAAGAAAGAAGAATGAAACAGTATAAGGATATTAGGAAACGTATGTTTAAAAGTAGAATAGTGCAAATATTAATGAAACATTGCAAGAAATATAAAAAAAATCTGCATTTTTCAAGAAAAAAGAAGAGAATGAAAGTGTAGTCGAAAACGCTTTTGCATTGAAAAGAAAATTGTTTATACTAGTTTTAAACAGAATGAGTACATTGAATAAAACAATGCATTCTATGAAGGAGAAAAGCAAAAGGAAAAGACTGATTAACAGAACTAACTTTTGTAAAAACTTTTGGGGTGAATGGAAGCACACTTCTAGTTCAGAACCTTTTTTTAATGAAGAGAGCTATTTTCAAAACAATACATTAGTTCACGCAGTTGATACCAGTGGTCGTGCTTATGAGGTGAAGAACGGTTGTGCAATTGAAAAAGAAAAGATGGTTCCTAGAAATGTAGAAGAAGTAATAGCTGAAAAAGGTCAAGAGAGACATTCACAAGCTCCAGTGTATACGTGGGATTGTAGTAGTATTTGTAGTATACGACAGGAATCTATTGATATTTCAAGAAATTTCTTACGAGAGTATGGTAAAAAAAAAGTGTTAAGCAGAAGATTAAGATGTTGCAAGGACTAGATCCTTGTAAAGTGAGAAAATATAGTGCTTGCAGGGTCATACTCTGGCTTGTCTTTCTAGAAAAGTGTGTCAAAGCATTTTTCATCATTTGAGAATGTTAGCAGTACATCACTCAGAAATGCGGAAGTTAGTAAGAAGATTGTACTATGTAAAGAGTCCTGCATTATGTTTAAGTGAAATAAACACTGCTCTTTTGCATGGTTCAGTATTGGATGTAAAAAAAGTTTGTGATGATATACAGTTTTGTTTCTTTGGTCCTGAAGAGGAGTGTAGAGAAAGTGAGAGTCTCATAAGTGTAGGTGTTGAAGAAGAGGTGGAAAATAGTAGTACTGAGAAAATTGTAGAAGAAATTACAAAGTTTAAGGTAATTTGTTGTGAAAAACCAAACTATGTTTGTATTTGTTGTCGACGTACTCACTATAGAAATCAAACTAGGAATGTTGATCTGTATTTAAAAAGTGAAAAGGAAAACAATGATAAGTGGAAGGAATTTTGTGCTTATTTGTTGGTGGAAGATTGCTTTGAGTTGGGTAGTGATCAACGTATTTGTAAATATTGTTACAGCAAATTAGAAGAGAACAAAATGCCAGCTAGAGCTGTACATAATAGCCTAGAGTTGGTAGCTATTCCTTCAGAACTGGTAGATTTAAATACGTATGAGTCCATTCTGATTCAATCTGTGCACCCGTTTCAGGCTATTGTTGGTATGGAGCCTAAAACAGGTAAGTTGCCTCCCACAGATTTACAAAGAGGATTAAAAGGAAGGGTTGTGTATTTACCTTTAGATTTAAAGAAAAATATTGAAACTATTGGTGTAGAGAGAGAGGAAACTGAACCTTTAGGGGCATATTAGCAAGGGCTTTATCGCCGCTTTAGCGGCACTTTTTGCCGCTAAAGCGTTTTTTTTATCGCCCTATCAGCAAGCTGTCGCTAACAGGCATTAGCGACAGCTTTATGGCGATAGCGGCCGGTTTTCCCATCGCCTTGCATGCCAGCGATAATTATCGCTAATGACATGCAAGGTAGGCGTTCCCAACTAAAAGCGACTGAAAACAGTCGCTAACTCAACTTCCCTCTATTAGCAACGCAGGCGAAGCGATAAAAAAAGTCACGCTAAGCGCGATTATCGCTAGAATTTAACACCTGCTAAAAACATGACTTACCTGTTTCCTCAATGGGAGGTGGATTGTCAGGCTACGTCCACCATGGCGTTAATGAGTGAATATCTCCGCGATAACATCCAGCGATAGGCGGCGATAAAAAAAAACGCGCTAAGCGCGGTTTGCGATAATTATCGCAAGTTGTTGCTAATATCCCCCGTAGTTATTCTAGTTAGTGGTGTTCCAACAAAGAGTCGGAAAATATGGCAAGAGTTAGTAGATGTCACCAAAGTTCAAAAGGCTACATTATATCTCATAAAAAACAATCTTTATTACAAAAATGTATATTTGGAAGAACAAAAAATAGTTTTAGGAGAAGATAGTGAAATTTTAACTGGCCAAATCGAAAAAGTGGACATCTCCAGGAGTGAAGAAATTTATGAACATTATAGTGTACATCCTTTACATTCAAAGGAAGTGATTGGAAATACTATTGAATTATTCCAAATGAAGAGAGCGAAGGGAACTCCTATGAGTGTTTGGGAAAGAAGTTTAGAAGCCCGTTGTTTTCCACAGCTCTTCCCCACTGGAAAAGGTGGACGATATGATGAACGACCCGTGCAGATTCCAGCTTCAGAATATCGTACAACAAGATTGTACTCAGAAGATCCAAGATTTCGACAATGTATTCCATATATATTTAATCTTTTGTTTGAAAGTGACTTGTCTGGACTTTCATATGCAGTTAACCACATATTAAGAACAGGACTTCATCTTCAACATGTTTCTGCAAAGGAATTCATGGACAAAGTACAACAAAGAGACGATCATTTAGAATCTCAATTGATTAATTTGATGGCGTGTCAACGTGGTACTAATGAGTATTGGTATCATCGTCACGGAGAACTTAAATGTATGTTAAGGAACTTAGGAACCCCTACAGGGTTTGTTACACTAAGCTGTGCTAAATAAGCATGGGACGATTTACTTGAATTTCTATGAGAAGCAAATTCAAATATTAAAAACATTGAATTCAAGACAGCTGGAGAACTGTGTTCCTTGGATCCTGTAAATGTGTGCAGATATTTTAATCATAGGTTTCAAGCTATGATGTCTTTTATCTGCAATAAAAATAACCCACCTCTTGGAGAAGTTATTGATTTCTTTTGGAGAAAGGAGTACCAAGCCAGAGGTGCTCCTCATATACATATGCTATTATGGATCAAGGATGCACCTAAATTTGGAACTGATTCTGATGAGACTGTTTTATCTTTCATTGAAGACTATGTTACATGTGGTATTCCAAAAACAGGAGAAGAAAATACCTTAAGACAACAAGTTTTACGGTTTCAAACTCATCGATGTGGCAAATATTGTAGACAGAAATACAAGTCAAAGGAAAAACTTTATAGAAAATGTCGTTTTGGATTCCCACGTCCAGTAATATCCAAAGGAAGAGTCAACAGTTTCATGTCAGCAGTGAGGCATACTATAACTCGAAAATCTCCAAAGAATACTTACAATATAAAAAGAAGTGAACATTCAAAGTATATTAATGATTACAATCCAGTGATTTTGATGATGTGGAATGCAAATATGGATATCCAGTATGTTGCAGATAATTCGATTGCTGTTGCTCGCTATGTTACATCATACATAACAAAATCTGAAAAGACGGAGTTGAAAGAAATGTGGGAAGAAATTTCACAAGAGAAGACTCTTAGTAAGAAATTGTACAGCTTTAGTTTGAAGATGGATCCTACGAATGTTCGGATCGGTTGACATCTGCAAGTTTATATTCAAAGTCAAGAGGAATCATTTGGGTAAGTCTAGGTCTTGCTGTAACACGAAATCGAGTATTGAAATCTGTACAAGTAATTGAATACTTAGCATTAAATGAACCGGAAAGTACAGATATTGTTAAAACAAACATGTTGGATACGTACTATCCTAAAAGAAGTCCACATCTGGAAAACATATGTCTCTATGAATTACTGCAATATTACAGTTTTAAGAGAAATATTACAGAAAATATAAATGAAGACAAATATGCAGTCATTGGATGTGATGGATGTTTGGTAAAACATGCCAAAGGAAATCTCATTAATCACAGGAAACTCAGTTGTGATACTCCAGATAAAAGGGCATTTTTCTATTTAGCCCTTCTGCAAATGGAATTACTTGGGGATTTTCAGTGCTATGAAGATTCTTTTAATGCATGTAAAGATAGCATTGAATGCACAGTTTTTCCAAATTATCTACAAATGTTGAATGAAGAGATTGAACAAAAAACTACAATTGCAGCTGAAATTGCTAGAGACAGTTCTCAAGATAGTCAAAGTTCTGCTCCACTGAGTCAAGATCCACTAGGAGAACCAATTCTGGAAAATGAAGCAGCAATAGCCATGAGTGAAGTAGAAACGGCAATGCAACAAGCACAACAGGATATTATGGAGTTGGGAAACTTGGAAGAACACCTAAATATTGAACAGAAAGAAATATATCATCAAGTTACACAACAGATAGCCCATGGTTTACTTCATGAAAAAAAGAATGCAACTGCACATCATTTAAACCTATTCCAATGTATATCAGTGGTCAAGCTGGTACAGGAAAAAGTTTCTTAATTAAAGTTTTGACCAGTTACCTACAGAAAACCACTGAATCACATTTACCTTGTGTTGTAACCGCTCCAACTGGGTTAGCAGCACACAACACTAAAGGGATTACATTACATCGTTTACTGATGCTACCAGTTGAACATGAAAATAAGTTGGAATATCACAAGCTATCTGGAGAAGCTTGTTATGAAGTTTCAAGAGTACTAAAGAAAATGAAACTTTTGATTATTGATGAGGTTAGCATGGTCTCAAACTTAATGCTTGCCTTTGTACATTTAAGAATGCAGCAGATTTTAAAAACAGATTATGATGTTTTATTTGGAGGAAAACATGTAATTGTATTTGGCGACCTACTACAACTTACTCCTGTAAAAGGGCAACCAGTTTTTTAAACACTTGTGCATGAAGACACTAGGAAATCTTTGGGAAGTATTGGAAATGTCAACATTTGGTCTCATTTTGAATATAAAGAACTTATTAAGAATATGCGACAAGCAAGTGATGAACATTATGGAAGCATTCTTCAAGATATAAGAATTGGTGTTTTGACAAAACATGGTAAAGAAGCTTTACAAAGTCGGCTACTTACAAACTTGTTTCCAAATGAAAATGTTGGTCCTGAAATAATGTACAAGAAAATTGGAGAAAAGAAATCTGTAATTTGCCTAATGCCAACACTGCAAGAGTGTTCTACATTCAATCAAGAACTTTTGAAGCTGGAAAAACAACAAATAATGAAAATGGAAGCCATTGATAAAATAGAACATGAAGGAATTACTATTATTCTGTCAGAAAAATTAAAATCAAAATTGGATTCTTTGGAAAAGTCTATATCTAAGACTGCTGGTTTAGAAAACAATTTATATGTATGTGAAAACTGTCGGGTAATTTTACGGCATAATTTGGATGTAGAAAAAGGTTTAGTAAATGGAGCAATGGGAAAAGTTGTTGATTTTGTTAATTATCAAAATAGAGATGGAATTGAATTCTTGAAGATTAAATTTGATCAGATTGAAGAGGTAAAACAGATTGGACGTTGTGCTGTTCGTTTTTTGCTTGTTAAAGACTTGTATGTTCGTAGAAAACAGTTTCCTCTTTCTTTAGCATATGCGGTGACCATTCATAAATCTCAAGGTTTAAATGTAGACAGTGCTTTGGTAAACATTGGAAGTACAGTTTTTAAAGTACAGTATGGCATATGTTGCATTGTCTCGAGTAAGAACATTATCTGGATTGTATTTGATTGATTTTGATGAGAAAAAGTTTAGTGCAGATGCAAATTGTGTAAGAGAGTATAATCGTTTAAGAAGACTGTATGATCCTAACTTAGGTGAATATCCCATATATGAAAAGCGTGTAGTATGTCCAAAACGAGCATATGAGAAACACTCTAGTGAGGTTGGAAAGAAGAAAACAATTCAAGAGAATGTTGAGGCTGCAAAGAAAATGAAAATGGACACTGTTGATGATAGTGTAGGATACCAGTTAGAAAATAGTTCAGGTATCAACTGCTATGCTAATGTAATTGAGAACGTCCTGTTTTTTCTAGAAAATCTTCATCATCAAATTATGGAGAATCGAGAAAAAAGATTTTGGGGCATATTATCTACAAACTGCGATAAATATCGCAAAACGCGCTTAGCGCGTTTTACATTATCGCCCTCTATCGCTGAATTACATCGCCGTGTTAGCGGCGTATTAGCAACGCTTTGCTAACAGGCGAAGTACAATCCAGCGATAGACTGCGATAATCCTCATTAGCGTGTGAAATCCAGCGATGATTTCACTGCGCTAATGAAAAGCTTGGTAAAAGGGGAGTGTGTACTTAACCATGCAATCCACCTCCCATAGGCAATAATGGTAAGTCAGGTTTTATTCAGGCATTAGGATCATGCGTTAATGGGGGCTTAGCGCGCCTTTTCTCATCGCTACGCGGGTCCGGGGCAGCGTTGATAATACAGCGAAGTTGTGTTTGCGACGTTTTTCAATGAAGTAATTGTAAGGAACGCCTACTTTGCATCTCATTAGCGATGTATATCGCTAAGATGCCTAGCGTTAGTAAATCGGCTGCTAACATGCGCTGATGCATGTTAGCGCCGCCTTGTTAATAGGGCGATAAGAATATCGCCGCTTTAGCGGCAAAAAGTGCCGCTAAAGCGGCAATACTGCCCTTGATAATATGCCCCTTTGTTCTTTGTTGCAATATATTTTTGAAAAATTGACAACTGATAAAACTAAAATCCATACTGCTTCTGGCATTCAGCATCTTTTGGATGTATGTACTGGTTCTTCACAATTTACACTTGATGTACAACAAGATGCTCAAGAATTTCTTATGTTTATGCTTGCAGCATTGGAAGATGAAGGAATACAAATTGAAAATCTGTTTGGACTCCGTTACAGATGGGATCATAAATGTGATAGCTGTTCTTTTTCTTCTTCCACTGAAATAGACACTGAACGATTTATATATTTGACAATACCAGATTGCAAAACAGTGGGGCATATTAGCAAGACCGGCGATAAAATTATCGCCGTTTTAGCTGGCAGGAAACTGCCGCTAAAACGGCGATAATGGGCTTGCTAATATGCGTTATAGAATTCCAATAGAAGCCCAGGTTAGATGTGCAGGACATCTAACCTGGGCTTCTATTGGAATTCTATAACGCATATTAGCAAGCTCATTATCGCCGCTTTAGCGGCAGTTTCCTGCCGCTAAAACGGCGATAATTTTATCGCCGGTCTTGCTAATATGCCCCAGTGTCTTTTAACAAATTAGTAAAATCAGCTAATCAAGATATGAAATGTACTCACTGCAAATCTGAAACGTTGTCAACATTATTTATAGAAAGATTTGGACAATATGTCATTTTAATGCACCAACGTTGTAGAGCAGATGGAAGAAAATTGGAAACCAAAATTAAAAATTTTGTAGCAAGTCAAGTGTCAATTTCAGGAACAACTTTTAAAGCAGTGGCTATTATTTCCCATGATGGACCTAGTACAACATCTGGACACTACACTGTGTATTTAAGATGCAATAAAGGATGGACACAATGTAATGATGCCCATTTGGAATTCAAATGTCGGTTGCCTTACGAATTAACAAATTCATATATGATATTTTTAGTGCCAAAGTTTTGAAAACATCATTCGGCCTATTGGGAAGATGTAAACATGAATTAACGCGTTTATTTTGGATATTTTCAATGCAAATGATTTCGGAAACATCCTTCGGCCTATTGGGAAGATGAGAACAATTAGTGGTTTAATTATCGTTTCTGTTCTTTGATATTGCATTTGGTAAATTGTGTTTGAAAGAAGCACTTCATATATTTGCTCTTTGTATTATATGCAATGTAAATGAGAGTGTTTATTTTTGAAAATGTGAACAGAAAGTTGAGTTTGTTGTAAATATTTTAAACACAAATTTGCTTTTATTTACAATCTTATTGATTGTAGTTTTTTGCCTGCTGTTACATGATGATCAACATTGAAATCACTGTGTATAGTGAAATTCAATAGAATCTGAAAACAGCAAAAATGAGAATCTGAATATGTTATCTAAATGTGAAATGATGTTGCGTTCTTAAAACTATAATAGTATTTGCAATAACAGTATTTTTTCTTCTCTTTTACAGAAAGTAATTCTAAAGTTTGAAAATATTTTAAATTTAGATTATAATAAAACAACTGCAAAATTGTTTCAATGACTTTCATATCAACTTCAATAAAGAAGGTAAGATAAAGTAATGTAATAAGCATAATGTCATGAATTAATATTTACAGTCACTTTTATTGCAGTCATTCATTTTTTAAAACTGAATTATCTCACTCATCAAATCACTTTACCAGAACCCATGCACTTCTTCAATCACTTACTTACAAAATCACCTATGCATTACCAATATACAGCTTTATTCACTGTGGCAGTACCCATACAGCTCTGTAATCACCCACACATTACTTCTAGAATGTTGCATTAACCCAAGTATTACCCATGCAGTCGTTCAATCATCCAGACATTTCTCCTCCACTTATACAATAACCAGAGCAGTAACCATGTATTCATGCAATCATCCAAGCAATACTCATACACTTAAAAAATCACCCTAGCACTACCCATGTACTCCTCCAATCACCGAGGCACTACTCATCCCCTTATGCAATAACTCAGGCCCTACCCATGCACTGTTCCAATCACCTGTGCACTATCCCATGCACTCCTACAATCACCCAGTCAGTACCATGTACTTACTCAATCACTCCGCCAATACCCAAGCACTTATGAAATCACCATGTGGTATCCCTGCACTCCTCCAATCACCCAGACACTAACCATGCACTCTTGGAATGATCCATGCATTACCTATAAACTCATGTAATTACCCAGGTATTAACCATGCACTTACAAAATCACCCAAGGAATACCCGTGCACTTTCAAAATTACCCAGGCACAACCCATGTACTCCTGCAATCACCCAGGCACTAGTCATCCACTCATGCAATAACTCAGGCATTACCCATGCACTGCTCCAATCATCTTTCAACTACACATGCAGTTCTCTAATCATCTGGACACTACTCATTTACTCCTTCGATTACCCAGGCACTACCCATGCACTCCTCTAATCCCCCAACCACTAGCCATGCACTTATCCAATCACTCTGTGAATACCCATCCACTTATAAAATCACCATGCACTATCCTTGCAGTCCTCTAATCATCCAGACAGTACCCATGTACTCATGCAATAACTCAGGTACTAACCATGTATTCAAGCAATCATCCAGACATTACCTATAAAATCATGTAATTACCTAGGCATTAAGCATGCACTTGTAAAATCGACCAAGCAATATCCATGCACTTACAAAATCATCCAGGCACTATACATGTACTCCTGCTATCACCCAGGCACTACTCATGCACTTATGCAATAACCCAGGTACTACCCATGCACTGCTCCAATCACCCGTGCACTACCCCATGCAGTCCTCTAATCACCTAGACACTACTTATTCACTCCTTCAATTACCCAGGCACTACCCATGCATTCCAACAATCACCCAGGCACTACCCATGCACTCCTCCAATCACCCAGGCACTACCCATGCATTCATGCAATCACCCAGGCACTACTTATACACTAATGCAATTATCCAGGTATTACCTATAAACTCATGCAATCACCCAAGCATTACCCATGCACTTACAAAATCACCCAGGCATTACAAAAGCACTTCTCCAAACACCCAGCCACAACTCATCCAATTATGCAATCTCACAGCCATTACCCATGCACCTACAAAATCACCCAAGCAGTATTCATGCACTTAGAAAATCACCCAAGCATTACCAATGCACTTCTACGGTCAGCCAAGCACAACTCATCCACTCATGCAGTAACCCACACAATACTCATGCAATCCTCCAATCACCCATACACAACTCATACACTCATGCAATAACACAGACACTACTCATACACTACTCCAATCACCCATGCACTACTCATGCACTCTTCCAATTACCCAGCGAGTATGCATGCACTCATTCAATCACTCCGCCACTACCCAAACATTCATAAAATAACCACGCAGTACCCTTGCACTTCTCCAATCACCCACACAGTGTCCTTGCTCTCATGCTATCACTCAGGTAATTTTTCTTTTTTAACCAATAGATGTGGTTCCGTAAGAACCGGTTTTTGGGGGAAATGTTTTAAAAATGTTTTGTATTTTTTAAACCTTTTTTTCTTTTTGTGTGTGTTTTTGATTTTTTAAAACAGAACAAAATTCAAAACAGCAAATGAGCTGTTTAACAAAAAGAAAAGCACATTATAATTTTTTTTTTACATTTATGTGCTTTGATGGCACTCATCACAACGTCCATGCACTGCTCCGCAATGCAGAGCTTGGTGTCACACTTTTTACAGCTTATCGCCACTTCGAAAAGTTCAGGGACAATATGGGGCCTTGGTGCTGGAAGAATTGCTGGGAAGAGGGTCTTGTTCCGCCGCTTCATTAAGTTGTCTCCTCCTCTCCTTTCTAGCCAAGTGAACAGGGTGCAAAGTCTCCAGGTGCTTCTTCATGCTGCTGGTTCCGCATGAATATTTTTTCTCAGACCCCCTTGATGAAAATCTGTTTGCAGATTGTGCAGGTTACCTTGCGGGCGTTCACTTTCTTCTCGCCCTCTGGCACTGAGAAAAAGGCCCACACAATGCTCTCCTTCCTCTTTTTTACAGGTTCAACAATTTCTTCCTCCTCCATATCCAAGAGGTCAATGTCTTGATGACTAGAAGCCATAGTGTACAAAGAAAATAAAAAAACACACAAAATTGGAAAAAAAGAAGAGAGTAACTAGAAGCAGGTCTTGTCACCAAGATAGCCAAATAATAAGAGGAAAATCACAAGGATGGATCCTCCCTCTTACAGAATGAAAATGATTTAAACCAATCAGATTCTTTCTTTTCCTGCTGACACAAAGTCGCGTGGGGTGCGCGCACCCGTAGCTTACGCATTGCGCACCCGTAAAATATTGTATACATAATTATAAACTATAAATAAATGTTTATACAATATTTTAAAAAGGATATTAGTAAAAGTGTTTATTCCAATATGATATTCTAACTTTCAATAGTAATATTTCAAACTTTGAAAATACGCCGAAGTCGCGACCCCGGCGCGATCTCGGTGCGACCCCGGAAATACGTGCAGGGAGGGGTCGCGCCCCGTACGCGCATACGTTGTGCAGTCATGAAATTTCGTATCGTTAATAGTACACTGAAAAAAATGGTTTATAAATAGTTTTCTAAATTAAATTAGTCAAACACTTTAACCAAAACTTTTATTGATAATTTCTTTAATGATATTTCATACTTTTCAAATTACGCCGAAGACTTCTGAAATGCCCGCTAGCAGGGTGCGCGAACCCATTGAGTAGGGTCGCTTAGGGTGCGCGACTCCTTTGTAATAATTTTAAAAAAAAGAAAGACTGAATATAGTTTTACTAAGTATAAATTATTCTTAACCTTTTGTTTCATATATATATATATATATATATATACATATATATATATATATATATATATATAGTCAATGAAAAAACCATAGGTTTCAGGGACATTATAGTTAGAAATTAGCATTTAAAAAACCTTTGAAATTCACTGAAAAAACCATAGGTTTCAGGGACGTTATAGTTAGAAATTAGCATTTAAAAAACCTTTGAAATTCACTGAAAAAACCATAGGTTTCAGGGACGTTAAAGTTAGAAATTAGCATTTAAAAAACCATAGAAATTCACTAAAAAAACCATAGGTTTCAGGGACGTTATAGTTAGTTGGACATTTCACTCGTACAAAACCAGAGAAATTCGGCCGTTATAGTTAGTTGAGCTAACTATAACTCGCACCCCCGCAATGCACTGCTGATGACGTCACATATTACATCATTCATGACATGGTCAGTGACATCACTGATGACATCACTGATGACATCCCAAATGACATCACTGATGACATCATCCACGTGATAATCTGATGCACCTCCCCACACCCTAATATAACCTTTAATACACCCACTCTAAAATACAGACTACCATTTTCGAAACCATAGACACACCAATACCAGTTACTACATACCCACTCACTGATTCCTAGGTCTACACACACGTCCACTCATTCACCCATACAGTCACTCATACATGCAGTCACTTATCAATACAGCACTATCATTTGCACTCATACACCTATACAGACACTCACACATCGCCACTCATCCATAGAGTTACTCCAATACCTAGTCAATCATGCAAAGAATCATTCACACTCCCATTTACTCACCTATACAGTTATACACACACCACCTCACTAATTCATACAGATACTAACACATACTTACTCTCTTATACAATTACTGATACAAGCACACACTCATCCATACAGCCACTCTCACAATCACTCCCTCTCACATATAGTCATTTATATACTCCAACACTCACATATAGTGCCTTTCATATATGTAGTTACTCACACATGTACGACTGAGCCATCAATTCACTCACCAACACACCCATACATCCACTCACCCACCCATACAGCCCTTCACAGATGCACTCTTGAACCCATACACCCAGTGAATCACCCCCTCACATATCTATGCACAGTCACACACCCACCACCCACCCACACAAACACTCAGGCACCCATACAGATACCCAGATAACCAATCAATAACCCATATAGACACTCATGTAGCTACTCACCAACCCGTGCAGCCGCTTACACACCAACTGACAGACTGATACAGACATTCACACAGTTTAGTCCCTAACCCATGCATTCAGTAAGACACATTTAATCACTCACTTATACAGTCAATCATGCACCTACTCAATCATCCATTCAGACACTTATACACCCACTCTTTCTTCAATACACCTTTGCATATATATATATATATATATATATATATTATCTACTGGCGGTCGCCAGTAGATAGTTATAGTTACAACCTATTATCCATAGGAAATCCGCGACATTCTATTTGAAATAACTCTCTTGCCGGTTGACGTATCTTCGCAAAATTTTCAAACTTTGTGGGGTGCTCCGGTCCGCTCCTACCCTGAAAGTCTCGGGGGGATTTGTCAAGCGGGGGCCGAGAAAAAGGGGGTCCCAAAACGCGTTTTCCCCATGCAATTTTCCATAGGAAACTTTAGACACGGCTACAGCCCGAACTGCTGAACGGAATTACACCAAATTTGGCAAAGAGGTAGTTCTTGGTTCAGAAAGAACCCTTTTGTTAAATGGTGTAAATCCGTTCAGTAGTTGCTGAGAAAATCAAAAGTAAAAAGATAGATATATCTATGGCCGAGTAGGGTCCGCGTACCCTTAGCGCACCCTGCGCGCACCGTCCCGATCACGAGCTGCATGTTAATTGGCTGTCAGCTGGCTGTCAACATTCCGATTCAGGAAATGTTGGCAGCCATTTTGTCCCTCGGTAGAACCGAGGGACAGAAACAAGTGCGCAAAGCGCACAAAGGGAGCAGGGTAGAAACACCCTGACCCCTAGGTTTGCTCAGGGGTCCCACAAGGACCCCCTGGGCAAAAAAAAAAAAATGTTTTTAAAAAAATCAGCAGGATGCGCTCAGGGTGCGCGAATCCTGCCGAAAAAAAAAAAATCGAAGCGCGGTCTCCCGCGCTTCGATTGCATTTTGCCACCGGGTGGCCCAAGTCCCGGGGGCATGGTGGGGGTGGGTATATTGTTTGTATGGGGGCCTCAAAGGGCCCCCAAGCCCGGGGACCGCCACCCCGGGGCTTTATAAAAATGGTGCGGGAGGGCTCTCCTGCCCTCCCGCAGCCCCGGGGACCGCCACCCCCGGGGCTTCTTTTTAAATAAATAAGGTGTGGGGGCTCCAGCCCCCACACGCCCCGGGACCCCCACCTCCCCAGGGCACTTACAAAATAAATGTGGGGGTCCATTACGGACCCCCAGAGCCCCGGGACCACCACCTCCCGGGGCTGTGCAATTTAAGGGAGGGGGCCGCGCGGCCCCCTCCTGGAGCCCTTGATGGCCCTGGGGACCGCCACCCCCAGGGCCGGCTCCTGCAGTGTCCCGGGGTGCCTACCCCGGGACACTGTAGTTTGCTATGGCAGGACGGAGCCTTGCGGCTCCCGTCCTGCCATAGCAAACTGCTTTGGATATTGGAAGAGAGGCAGGGAAACCTGCTCTCTCTTCCAATATCCAAAGCACATTGCTTTTCCACATGGGGAGCTGCATCTTAGCAGCTCCCCATGTGGAAAGCAATGCCGGCTCCCAAGGGACGCGGGGAGCCGGCGGGACTGTGGGGGATTGGGGACCCCCACAGTCCCCAACGGAGAGGGCCAGCCCGGGGGATGGGGTCCCGGGGCAAGTAGTGGCCCGGGAGGGGGCCACGCGGCCCCCTCCCCAAAAAATAATTTTTTTTTTTTTAAAACCGGAAAGGCCGGCCTTGGGGGATGGGGTCCCCGGGGCCTTAAATGAGCCTGAGGAGGGGGCCACGCAGCCCCCTCCAAAGAAAAAAAAAAATCGAGGCCATGCCCCGGGGATGGGGTCCCCGGGGCCAATACAGGCCCAGGGAAGGGGGCCACGCGGCCCCCTTCCCGTTTTTTTTTAAATTTAATTAAAAAGGGGTAAGGCCCTGGGGGATGGTGTCCCCAGGGCCCAAAAACAGGAAAAAGGAAGGGGGCCACACAGCCCCACTTCAGGGGACAAAAAAAAAAAAAACGATCGGGCCCGCAGGCCTCGCCCCTTCCTTCACCACTCTGCAAACGCGCCCCGGGGCGCGTTTGCACAGTGGTGAAGGGAGGGAGCGGGGCTTCAGGTGACATCTGTGCAGAGAGGTGTAAAAGGGGTGTGGCCTCTCTACACGTCTCTGCAACGCAGCCCCTGGCGCATATTGGAGGTTCCTGGTGGGCTAGTTGGCCCCTAGGGACCCTCAGGATTCAAGGGGACTTAATCCCCCAACTTAAAACGCGCCACGGGCGCGTTTGCACAGATGTCACCTCAGGCCCCGCCCCTCCCTTCACCATTGTGCAAATATTCTTCTAAAATCATCCGAAATACGAATTCCGATTTACTCACCTGTTATAAGGAGAGACCTCAGTGCTGTATCTTTCAGTCCAGTACTGGTCCTGAAAAGTAATTTTAACCGTACTTACCAGTAACTTGAATTTCCTTCCATAGGATATCATTGCCTGCTTTTTGCTGAAAAAGTTTCTAACTGTTGATTTTTGAAAAGTATTTAAACTAAAGTAATTCATTATGAGAAAGTATTTTTGTAATGTAATGTATAATGTAATTACAATGTAATTTAAAAAATAAAATATGTAAAAGAAATTGTTTCTAAAAATGTAGTAAATCAGTATGAAAAAAATTAATATAAAAATTAATACATTTAAAAAATGTCATTTAAAAAACCTTTGAAATTCACTGAAAAAACCGAAGGTTTCAGGCACGTTATAGTTACAAATTAGCATTTAAAAAACCTTTGAAATTCACTGAAAAAACCATAGGTTTCAGACACGTTATAGTTAGAAATTAGCATTTAAAAAACCTTTGAAATTCACTGAAAAACCATAGGTTTTAGGGACAGTTATAGTTACAAATTAGCATTTAAAAAACCTTTGAAATTCACTGAAAAAACCATAGGTTTCAGATATGTTATAGTTACAAATTAGCATTTAAAAACCTTTGAAATTCACTGAAAAAACCATAGGTTTTAGGGACAGTTATAGTTAGTTGGACATTTCACTCGTACAAAACCCGTGAAATTCCCCCGTTATAGTTAGTTCAGCTAACTATAACTCGCGCCCCGCAATGCACTGCTGATGACGTCACATATTACATCACTCATGACATGGTCAGTGACATCACTGATGACATCACTGATGACATCTCAAATGACATCACTGATGACATCATCCACGTGATAATCTGATGCAGCTCCTCACACCCTAATATAACCTTTGATACACCCAATCTAAATTACAGACTGCCATTCGCAAAACTATAGACACTCCAACACCAATAACTACATACCCACTCACTGATTCTTAGGTCTACACACACACATCCACTCACTCACCCGTACAGTCACTCATACTTATGGTCACTCAGTACAGGACTATCATATGCACTCTTACTCCTATATAGACACTCAAACACCGCCACTCATCCATAGAGGTACTCACACACCTAGTCAGTCATGCAAATAATTAAACACACTGCCATTTACTCACCTATACAGTTATACACACACCAGCTCACTTAATCATACAAATACTAGCACATTGTTACGCTCTTATACAATCACTGATACAAGCACACACTCATCCATACAGCCACTATCACAATCACTCACTCTCGCTTATAGCTATTTATATACTCCAACACACATATATACTGGCTTTCACATATGTAGTTACTCACACATGTACCACTGGGACATACATTCACTCACTAACACACTCTTACACACACTTACCCACCCATACAGTCTATCACAGATGCACTCTTGAAACCATCCACCCAGTGAATCACCCACTCACACATCTATGCACAGAGTCGCACACACCCCACCCACACAAACACTCAGGCACCCATACAGATACTCAGACAACCAATCAATAACTCATATAGACACTCATGTAGCTATTCACAAACCCATGCAGCCACTTACACAGCAACAGACAGACGGATACAGACATTCACCCAGTTTAGTCACTAACCCATGCATTCAGTAAGATACGTTAAATCACTCACTTATAGAGTCAGTCACGCACCTACTAAATCATCCATACAGACACTTACACACCCACTCATTCTTCAATACGTCTTTTCCTATATATATTAAAAATATTTAAACTTTACAGAAACACACAGTCACTGGATGATGTCATCAGTGATGTCATTTGAGATGTCATCAGTGATGTCATCAGTGATGTCACTGACCATGTCATGAGTGATGTAATATGTGACGTCATCAGCATTGCATTGCGGGCGCGAGTTATAGTTAGCTGAACTAACTATAACGGGGGAATTTCACGGGTTTTGTACGAGTGAAATGTCCAACTAACTATAACTGTCCCTAAAACCTATGGTTTTTTCAGTGAATTTCAAAGGTTTTTTAAATGCTAATTTGTAACTATAACATATCTGAAACCTATGGTTTTTTCAGTGAATATATATATATATATATATATATATATATTATCTACTGGCGGTCGCCAGTAGATGGTTATAGTTAGGACCTATTATCCATAGGAAATCCGCAACATTCTATTCCCAATAAGTTTGGCGTCGTTTGACGAATCATCGCGAAATTTTCAAAACTAGTGGGGCGCTCCGGTCCGCTCCTGTCTTGAAAGTTTCGGGGTGATTCATCAAGCGGTGGCCGAGAAAAAAGGGGGGTCCCAAAACGTGTTTTCTCCATGTTAATTCCCATAGGAAATTTTAGCCACGGCTACAGCCCGAACTGCTGAACGGAATTACACCAAATTTTGCAAAAAGGTAGCGCTTGGTTCAGAAGGCGACCTTTTTTTTAAATGTTGTAAAACCGTTCAGTAGTTGCAGAGAAATTCAAAAAATAAGAGTAAAAATCAATTTCCCATAGGAAACTTTATGCAAGGCTACAGCAAAACTGCTGAACGGAATTACACCAAATTTGGCAAAAGGTAGTGCTAGGTTCAGAAAGCACCCTTTTAAAAATGGTGTAAATCCGTTCAGTAGTTGCTGAGAAAATCCAAAATAAAAGTTTTGATGTCTATGGCCGCGGTGGATCCGCGCACCCTCCCAACCACGAGCTGCATGCTAATTGGCTGTCAACACTCCAAACCAGGAAGTGTTGGCAGCCGAGGGACAAGAAAAGACAAAAACAAGGGTGCAAAACGCAAAAAGGGGGCAGGGTAGAAGCACCCTGACCCCTAGGCCTGCTCAGGGGGTCCTACAAGGACCCCCAGGGCCCAAAAACATTTTTTTTTTTAATTCGGCAAAAAACACGCTGGGTGCGCGGATCCTGCCGATAAAAAAAAAAATCAAAGCGCGGTCTCCCGCGCTTCGATGCTAATTTGCCCCCGGGTGGGCCAAGTCCCGGGGGCATGCGGGGGTTGGTTTTAATTTTATGTGGGGGGCCTCTAAGGCCCCCCAAGCCCCGGGGACCGCCACCCCCCGGGGCTTTAAACAAAAATGGTGCGGGAGGGCTCTCCGCCCTCCCGCAGCCCCGGGGACCGCCACCTCCCCGGGGCTTCTTTTTTTAAAAAGAATGACCTGTGTGGGGGGGCTCCTGCCCCCCCACATGCCCCAGGGACTGCCACCTCCCCGGGGCACTAAGAAAATACATGTGGGGGTCCGTTCAGAAGTAGAAGTGGGGAGGGGGGCCGCGCGACCCCCCTCCTGGAGCCTGTGGTGGCCCTGGGGACCGCCACCCCCCAGGGCCGGCTCCTGCAGTGTCCCGGGGTGCCTACCCCCGGGACACTGCTGTTTGCAATGGAGGACGGTAGCCTCGCAGCTCCCGTCCTGCCATTGCAAACTTGTTTTGCTTCATTGAAGCGAGAGCAGGGAAAACTGCTCTCGCTTCAATGAAGCAAAGCAGATTGCTTTTCCATAAGGGGAGCTGCATGTCTGCAGCTCCCTTATGGAAAAGCAATGCCGGCTCCCGCAGGACGCGGGGAGCCGGGCGGGACCGTGCGGGGATTGGGGACCCCCACGGTCCCCAACATGTGGCCAGGCCCCGGGGATGGGGTCCCCGGGGCCATTAGTGGCCCGGGAGGGGGGCCACGCAGGCCCCCCTCCCAAAAAATGATTTTATTTTTTTTATTTTTAAAAAGGACGCAAAGGCCGGCCCCGGGGATGGGGTCCCGGGGCCTTAAATGGCCTGAGGAGGGGGCTTCGCAGCCCCCTCCAAATATTTAATTATTAAAAAAAGAGGGCATGCCCCGGGGATGGGGTCCCCGGGGCCAATAGAGGCCCAGCGAAGGGGGGCCACGCGGCCCCCTTCCCGTTTTTTTTTATTTAAAAAAAAAAGAAAATCCTCAGTCCCCGGGGACGGGGTCCCCGGGGCCAAAAGTGGCCGAGGAAGGGGGCCACGCAGCCCCCTCCCATACAAAAAAAAAAAAAAAGACCGGCATCGTGCCAGAGGCCCGCCCCCTCCTTAACCACTCTGCAAACGCGCCCCTGGCGCGTTTTAAGAAGGGAAGTAATTCCCCTTGAATACTGGGGGTCCCTGGGGCCAACTAGCCCACCAGGAACCTCCAGTAAGCGCCAGGGGGCTGCGTTGCAGAGAGGTGTACAGAGGCCAAGCCCCTTTTTACACCTCTCTGCAATGCAGCTCTGTGGCGCTTACTGGAGGTACATGGTGGGCTAGTTGGACTCCAGGGACCCTCAGGATTCAAGGGGACTTAATCCCCCAACTTAAAACGCGCCACGGGGCGCGTTTGCACAGTGGTGAAGGGAGGGGACGGGGCTAAAGGTGACATGTGTGCAAACAGGCCCCGTGGTGCGTTTTAAGATGGGGAATTAAATCCCCTTCAATCCTGAGGGTCCCTGGGGGCCAACTAGCCCACCAGGTACGTCCAGAAAGCGCCACAGAGCTGCGTTGCAGAGAGGTGTAAAAAGGGGCGTGGCCTCTGAACACCTCTGCAACAGCTCCCTGGCGCATACTGGAGGTACAAGGTGGCCTAGTTGGACCCCAGGGACCCTCATGATTCAAGGGGACTTAATACCCCAACTTAAAAACGCGCCACGGGCGCGTTTGCACAGTGGTGAAGGGAGGGGCGGGGCTTCAGGTGACATGTGTGCAAACAGGCCCCGTGGCGCTTTTTAAGATGGGGAATTAAATCTCCTTCAATCCTGAGGGTCCCTGGGGGCCAACTAGCCCACCAGGTACGTCCAGAAAGCACCACAGAGCTGCGTTGCAGAGAGGTGCAAAAGGGGCGTGGCCTCTGAACACCTCTCTGCAACGCAGCTCTCTGGCGCATACTGGAGGTATCTGGTGGGCTAGTTGGCCCCTAGGGACCCTCGGGATTGAGGAGGAATTAATTCTCCAACTTAACACGCGCCACAGGGCGTGTTTGCAGACATGTCACCTCAGGCCCCACCCCTTCTTTCACCATTGTGCAAATATTCCTCTAAAATCAGCCGAACTACGAATTCCGATTTACTCACCTGTTATCAGGAGAGACCTCAGTGCTGCATCTTTGAGCCCAGTACTGATCCTGAAAAGTAATTTTAACCGTACTTACCAGTAACTTGAATTTCCTTCCATAGGCTAACATTGACTGGTTTCACTTGGAAATTCTTCTAAGTGTGGAGTTTTGGAACTTTATAATATTCCTCTAAAATCAGCCGAACTACGAATTACAATTTACTTACCTGTTATCAGGAGAGACCTCAGTGCTGCATCTTTGAGCCCAGTACAGATCCTGAAAAGTAATTCTAACCGTACTTACCAGTAACTTGAATTTCCTTCCATAGGCTAACATTGACTGGTTTCACTTGGAAATTCTTCTGTGTGTGGAGTTTTGGAACTTTATAATATTCCTCTAAAATAAGCCGAACTACGAATTACAATTTACTTACCTGTTATCAGGAGAGACCTCAGTGCTGCATCTTTGAGCCCAGTACAGATCCTGAAAAGTAATTCTAACCGTACTTACCAGTAACTTGAATTTCCTTCCATAGGCTAACATTGACTGGTTTCACTTGGAAATTCTTCTAAGTGTGGAGTTTTGGAACTTTATAATATTCCTCTAAAATCAGCCGAACTACGAATTCCGATTTACTCACCTGTTATCAGGAGAGACCTCAGTGCTGCATCTTTGAGCCCAGTACTGATCCTGAAAAGTTATTTTAACCGTACTTACCAGTAACTTGAATTTCCTTCCATAGGATAGCATTGCCTGCTTTTTGCTGAAAAAGTTTCTAAGTGTCAATTTTTGAAGCATACAAATATTCCTCTAAAATCAGCCGAACTACGAATTCCGATTTACTCACCTGTTATCAGGAGAGACCTCAGTGCTGCATCTTTGAGCCCAGTACTGATCCTGAAAAGTAATTTTAACCGTACTTACCAGTAACTTGAATTTCCTTCCATAGGCTAACATTGACTGGTTTCACTTGGAAATTCTTCTGTGTGTGGAGTTTTGGAACTTTATAATATTCCTCTAAAATCAGCCGAACTACGAATTCCAATTTACTCACCTGTTATCAGGAGAGACCTCAGTGCTGCATCTTTGAGCCCAGTACAGATCCTGAAAAGTAATTCTAACCGTACTTACCAGTAACTTGAATTTCCTTCCATAGGCTAACATTGACTGGTTTCACTTGGAAATTCTTCTGTGTGTGGAGTTTTGGAACTTTATAATATTCCTCTAAAATCAGCCGAACTACGAATTCCGATTTACTCACCTGTTATCAGGAAAGAACCTAGGGGCATATCAACAACAAAAGGCGATAATAATCGCTGAACGCGTTTATCGCATTTGTCATTATCGCCGTCTATCACCGGTTCACATCGCCGTGTTAGCGGCGTATTAACAACGCTTGGCTAACCAGCGACAACAGGAGTGAGTGATGTAATATGTGACGTCATCAGCAGTGCATTGCGGGGGCGCAAGTTATATTTAGCTGAACTAACTATAACGGGGGAATTTCACGGGTTTTGTACGAGTGCAATTTCCAACTAACTATAACTGTCCCTAAAACCTATGGTTTTTTCTGTGAATATATATATATATAAAACATATTTAAACTTTACAGAAACACACAGTCACTGAATGATGTCATCAGTGATGTCATTTGAGATGTCATCAGTGATGTCATCAGTGATGTCACTGACCATGTCATGAATGATGTAATATGTGACGTCATCAGCAGTGCATTGTGGGCGCGAGTTATAGTTAGCTCAACTAACTATAACGGCCTAATTTCTCTGGTTTTGTACGAGTGAAATGTCCAACTAACTATAACGTCCCTGAAACCTATGTTTTTTTCAGTGAATATATATATATATATATATATATATATATATATATATATATATTCCTCATATTGGTTCCGTGTTGCCGGTTAATTACAGCGCTCCTTATGGGTGCGTCGCCCCGTGGCTGAACCACGCCGCTTGCAATCCTACACACTCCTCCTCTGGTTGAGGATGGAAAAATGGGTCGCACTCCTGTCGAGTTTCTTCGCACTTGGATTTATTTCCTCCCTTGCATCAATGGGAACAAAGCCTTTGTTCCCATTGATGCAAGGGAGGAAATAAATCCAAGTGCGAAGAAACTCGACAGGAGTGCGACCCGCTTTTCCATCCTCAACCAGAGGAGGAGTGTGTAGGATATATATATATATATATATATATGAATTTATATATATATATATCTACATATATATATATATATATATATATATATATATATATATATTACCTACTGGCGGTCGCCAGTAGGTAGTTATAGTGAGGACCTTCTTTCTATTCAAAAAGTGTTTTTTCTTTTGCCAATATCTTTGGCGCCATTTGACGAATCTTTGCAAAAATTTTCAGAAAAAGGTTCACTTGGGTCAGGTCCTGTCTTGAAAGTTTTGGGGTGATTCGTAAAGCGGAGGCCGAGAAAAAGGGGGGCCCCAAAACACGTTTTCCCTATGTTAATTCCCATAGGAAAAATTGGAACAGGCTACAGCCCGAAGTGCTGAACGGAATTACACCAAATTTGGCAAAATGTAGTCCTTGGTTCAGAAAGCGACCTTTTTTTAAATGGTGTAAATCCGTTCAGTAGTTCCTGAGAAATTAAAAAAAGAAAATATCGATATCTGAGTACCAAGGAGGGTTCGCGAACCCTCCCGGGCACGAGCTTCATTCTGATTGGCTGCCAACACTCCAAACCAGGAAGTGTTGGCAGCCATCTTGTGACTCGGACTCACAAGAAAAGAGTAAAACAAGAGTAAAACAAAAGGTGAAAAGCAAGAAAAGGGGGCAGGGTACAAACACCCTGACCCCCTAGGCCTGGTCAGGGGGTCCCACTAGGACCCCCAGGGCCAAAGATAGCATGGTGCACTGCTGGTGGGGCGATGAGGTCCTCTTGTGTCCTGAGGACCTCAGGACACAAGAGGACCTCATCGCCCCCGCAGCAATGCGCCAAGAGGCGCGTTTGCAGAGTGGTGTAAAAAGAGGCATGGCCTCGGACCACCTCTCAGCAATCCTGCTGTGTGGCACATACTGGAGGTAAGAGGTAGGCTAGTTGGCCCCTAAAGGACCCCCAGCAGCGAAGGGGACTTCAATCCCCATCCAAGAGCGCGCCAGGGAGCGCATTTGTAGAGTGGTGGGCAAAGGGGGTGTGGCCTGCTCTGAGAACTTAGCAATTCTGCTGTGTGGGACTTAATGGAGGTAATAGGAGGGGTAGTTGGCCCCCAAGGATGTCCTTGGGGGCCAACTACCCCTCTTGTTACCTCCAGTAAGTCCCACACAGTGGGATTGCTAAGACCTCTTCAGAGGCCATGCCCCCCTTTCTCCACCACTCTGCAAATGCACCTCCTGGCAGACTACGGGATGGGGGATGAAGTCCAATTTACTCCTGAGGGACTTTGGGGGCCAAGAAGCCCTACTGGTACCTCCTGTAAGCCCTACGCAGCGGAATTCCTGAGTGCTGGTCAGAGGCCCAGCACCCTTTCTCCACCACTCTGCAAACGCGACTACTAGTTAAAGAAGTGTTTGCAATGTAATAGGTTTCGCATTTGTGAGAATTAGAGCTATTGGCGTTGTAAATGCAAAAGTTTTTTACTAATGTTTTTTGGAGTGGGGTGGATGTACGTTGTGTGTAGTGGAATTATGTGGTATGTTGTGCAGTGAAATTATGTGGATAGAAAGTATGTGGTATTTAGTGTATAGGAATTATGTAGAGTGGGATTATGTGTTATGGAGAGTAATTATGTGGTATGGTAGTCTGTGTTCTGGAGTGTAACCTCAGGTTTAGTCTTCCTCGTATCCATAGGAGCTCAACTATGAACTCAGTGAGACAAAAAAAGATGGAATCACTGAGGAGCACTTGTGGACCTAGTCAGAAGTATGAGCAGGGCCACTGGAATTATGTGACTGTTTGGCTGCACCGACTTTCGCACAATTATACATTTTCTGCATTAGCCACATAATTCATCATCTGCACCCTAATCTGCAGATTTGAACAAAAAAAGCCTTGTTTCTAGTTCAAACGGCTCAAACGTTACCAAAAATGCAGTGACAAGTGTTACAGCGTGGTGGAAGGCCCTTTGCAAACCTATAATGGTCACATGTTACTTATTGCTAAATGTGGGTGTTAAATTGGTACTAATGGTGTGCAAGCCACTCTTGCTTCCCTCTGCACCTCTCTTGCCTCTTTCTGCATTTCTGTTGCTTCTTTCTGCACGTTTCTTTCTTTTTCTGCACTTCTCTTGACCTCATTCTGCAAATCTCTTGTACTTTATGTACCTCTCTTCCCTCTTTCTGCACGTCTGTTGCCTCTTTCTGCACCTCATTTGCTTCTTTCTGTACCCCTCTTACGTCTTTCTGCACCCTTTTTGCCTCTTTCTGCACCTCTATTCCTTCTTTCTGCACTTCTTTTGTTTCTTTCTGCACCTGTCTTGCTTCTTTCTGCACCTCACTCGCCTCTTTCTGCACCTCTATTGCCTCTTTCTGCACTTTCCATGCTTCTTTCTGCACCTGTCTTGCTTCTTTCTGCACCCGTGTTGTCTCTTTCTGCACCCCTCTTCCCTCTTTCTGTACCTTTCTTGCCTGTTTCTGCATCTCAGTTGCCTCTTTCTGCACTTTTCTTGCTTCTTTCTACACCTCTGTTGCTTCTTTCAGCAATTCTCTTGCTCTTTCTGAAGTTCTCTTACCTGTTTCTGCACCCCTCTTGCCTCTTTCTGCACCCGTCTTCCCTCTTTGTACAACTCTCTAGCCTCTTTCTACACCTTTCTTCCCTCTTTCTCCACCTCTCTTGCCTCTTTTTGTACCTCTGTTGCTTCTTTCTGCACTTCTCTTGCCTCTTTCTGCCCCATTCGTGCCTCTTTCAGCACCTCTGTTGCTTCTTTCTGCACTCCTCTTCCTTCTTTCTGCACCCCTCGTGACTCCTTCTGCACCTCTGTTGCCTCTTTCAGCACCTCTGTTGGTTCTTTCTGCACTGCTCTTGCTTCTTTCTGCACCTCACGTGCCTCTTTCTGCACTTCTCTTGCTTCTTTCTAAACCTCTGTTGCTTCTGTCATCAATTCTCTTGCCTCTTTCTGCACTTCTCTTGCTTGTTTCTGCACCTCTGTTGCTTCTTTCTGCACCCCTCCTGCCTCTTTCTGCATCCCTCTTCCCTATTTGTGCAACTCTCATGCCTCTTTCTACACCTCTCTTCCCTCTTTCTGCACCACTCTTGCCTCTTTCTGTACCTCTGTTGCTTTTTTCTGCACTTCTCTTGCCTCTTTCTGCACCCTTCGTGCCTCTTTCAGCACCTCTGTTGCTTCTTTCTGCACTTCTCTTCCTTATTTCTGCACCCCTCGTGCCTCTTTCAGCACCTCTGTTGCTTCTTTCTGCACTCCTCTTCCTTCTTTCTGCACCCCTCTTGCCTCCTTCTGCACCTCTGTTGCCTCTTTCAGCACCTCTGTTGCCTCTTTCTGCACTGCTCTTGCTTCTTTCTACACATCTGTTGCTTCTTTCAGCAATTCTCTTGCCTCTTTCTGCACTGCTCTTCCTTCCTTTTGCACCCCTCCTGCCTCTTTCTGTACCTCTCTTGCCTCTTTGTGCAACTCTCCTACCTCTTTCTTTACCCCTCTTGCCTATTTTTGCACCTCTGTTGGTTCTTTCTGCACTGCTCTTACTTCTTTCTGCACCTCACTTGCCTCTTTCTGCACTTATCTTGCTTCTTTTTAAACCTCTGTTGCTTCTTTCAGCATTTCTCTTGCCTCTTTCTGCACTTCTCTTCCTTCTTTCTGCACCCCTCTTGCCTCTTTTTGCACCTCTGTTGGTTCTTTCTGCACTGCTCTAACTTCTTTCTGCACCTCACTTGCCTCTTTCTGCACCCCTGTTCCCTGTTTCTGCACCTTTCCTGCCTGTTTATGCACTTCTCTTGCCTCTTTCTGCACCTCTGAGTTAGAGGTAGTTTTAATCCCCTGCCCTATTATGTACTAGGGCCTTACAGGGGAGGTCATGCCAATCACAGGGGTACCCCAACCCATAGTGAACCCTAGTGTATGTAGGTGTTTTCACTGTATTCTGTGGGGCATATTCTCAAGGACTTATTGCCGAGTTAGCGGCACTTTATCGCAGCCAAAGTGGTGATAAATTCATCGCACCATTCACAAGCTGGTGCTAACAGCCGATATCACCAGTATTCCTGCGATAGCATCCGCAAAAAACATCGCCATGGATGACACCGGCAACTAACGCTAATGAGATGCAGAGTAGGCGTTCCCATGCAAAAACCCACGGAAACACCACTTCGCAACTTTCCCAACGACCAGCCAGAACGGCGATAAGAATCAAAAACATGCGATAAGGCGCGCTAGCAGCATGGATTTAACACCTGCTCCTACCTGCTGTTAAGTCGGACGCGAACCTGCACCATAAAAGGGAGCCCAGCCCACAGCCACACCAGAAGAACAACAGATGCCATGGAGCTACTGATCATGCAGCTCTGAGCGCCAAGAGGGCCACAACACCCACTGCCACCACACCCAGGACCCCCACCCCCTCCAGGACTCCCCCTCGGACTACCACAGAGGAAGCGCAGACAAAGACACAGGACCTTCCGTAAACGCACCAGCCTCGGAGACTTAACGCCAGAGGAAGTCATTGCCCACTACAGGCTCAAAAGGACAACCATTCTACGCATCCTGACCATCATTGCCCACAGGCTGACAGTACCAACACAGCGGAGAACCAACATCCCTCCGCAGACAAAGCTGCTGGCCGTGCTGCACCTGTTGGCCTCTGGGACCTTCCAACCAACAACTGCCAGAGTCGGAGGAGTCTCACAGCCAGCCCTGTCAAAGTTCCTCACACCTGTCTTGGATGCCATCATCAGCTTGGTACCCCAGCAACTTTACTTCCCACACACTGCGCAGAAACAGCTGGAGATCAAGCAAGGCTTCTACGCCATAGCTGGCTTCCCGCACGTCTTGGGGGCAATCGACTGCACACATGTACTCCTCGTGCCCCCTGGCGCGACTGCACACAATTACCGCAACAGGAAACACACGCATTCCATCCATGTGCAGGCAATAGTGGACCACCGGGGACTCTTCACCAATGTCGTCGCCAACTACCCAGGCAGTGTGCATGATTCCTTCATCTTCCGACAGTCCATCATCAACCAGCGCTTTCAGGATGCCATCTATGGGAATGCACTGCTCATCGGTAAGTACCAACGGAACACACCACACACCTCAACACCACATTCAGACAACTCACAACTCTGGGAACGCACACGTCACAAAATCACATACAACATGACAACCAACATCCCCACAATCCAAATACGACAACACAACTTACTGTGACAACCTCGGCTAGCCATCTACACAAGCCATCAACGGCATGGCACCTCAGCCACACAATAGCAGAATGTGGGGAGAGGTGGGAACCCGGCATGTGCGAAGGAGGCAAGTGACCCATGAATAAGAATGTACACAATGCCAAGTGTTGAGTGGATGTGCTGGACAGACCGCAGTATGCAGACCACAGACACTTCCATGTCGACATACACTACAGGTGTCTGGAGTGTACTGGACAGTGGACGCAACCATGCAACTGCAGCCAGCGGGGAACAATGCGGAAATGTAGCTTGTTACGTCCCCCCCGTAAGCGTGCGCGGAGTGGGCTGGCCCGACGTACGCCAGGCCAGCGTAGGGGTGTGAATAAAAAGCCCGTTACTCTGGGCGTGTTTCTCTTCCGGAATGGCCAACGTGTCTGCCAGGGTGGCGCCTCTCACCCCGCCACGAGGCCAACGCCGTGAGCGGTGGTGCCTGCGATCCTGTGCACCTGCTGCACCCCAGGCCACTGGTCCCAAAACACATCATGCCCGCCCCAGCTCAGCCAGGCCGCACTGCTCACCTGCCGACACCGGCGTGTGTCAAAGAGGGCCCACCGCGTGCCGGTGCAAGCTCCATGCCCGAGGCCCGCGACCATGGCAGCCTCCTCAGACCATCATGGCCTCCGCGACACAGGCCCCCCATTACTCCTTTCTCATTGACATACTCCACCGCTGCCTCCGGCCTACACTGTGGTCCAGTAGGTCACACATTTGGAACTGAGTCTTGATTATACAATGGCAGAGTACATACGTTTATTGCAGATTTTATATCACCGTACTCCCTACGATGTGGTGCCACCGACTCTGTGCATAGCATTCCAACGACACATGTCTGTGGGCCCATGCTGACTACTGCCTTCGGCCTACACTGCGGCCCAGCACCGCGGGGTCACCTGTGTACTGCCTACACTGCTGTCCAGCAGGCCTCACACAAATCCAATACAATCCATACCAGGCAGGACACGGCATCATCGCAGGCTGCACACACGCACAGCTCTGGTGCCACTACCTCCGTCAACCACAAATCATCACCACATGGCATTCCAACGTCGTGTGTGAGAGTACCAGGAGGAGCTGCCTGAACAGCGGTTGCCCCGTGCTGACCGCTGCCTCAGGCCTATGCTGCAGTCAAGTAGGCCACACATTTGGAACGGAGTCTTGATTTTACAATGGCAGAGTCCGTATCATTGCACGCTAGGAGAGGAGTAAGAGGAAGACGCGATTCAGTCCGCATGACAAACAGGATCCTCGTTACAGAGGTGACCGAACCCCACCAACAACTGCCCTGGTGCCACTGACTCTGTGCATCGCAAGCCAAGGACATGTGGCTGGGGGCCCCTGCTGACCGCTGCCTCCGGCCCACACTACGATCAAGTAGGTTACACATTTGGAACTGAGCCTTGATCTATTTATGGAAGAGTTTATACCATTGTACAGGGCTCATCGCAGACTGCATCCCCTTTCAGCTCTGTGCCCCGAAATTCATGGACACCATCTGGTTGAACTTTGGTGGCGTCTCAGTAAATGGCCTGGGGGTTGTCTTCATCATCATGTGGATGGTAATGACTTGGTGTTAAACATGAGTCTGTAGCATTCATCTCCTCCATATTGCATGTGTCTGCTTGGTACTGCCCTCTGTATCATGCCCTGCAAGAACACCTTCCACTGTCCCCCAAAACCCTCTGCGACATTCACCTTGGACATCGACGAGAACCCGCTCAGCTCTCGTGGCCCTACCTCAGTGCACCGGTAGTCACCGTCCCGTGGCGGTGTGCCTGTGCTGGCCGCAATGCATCAGTGGCCACTAACTCTGTGCAGCTCAAGTCGTGGACCCTTGCTGTTTGAACTTTGGACTTCTGATTGTCTGATCACTGTTGTAGTTGTTGCCAGCACCAACAACTCCCTGAGGGCTGGCTTACACTCACCCCACACCTATCCAGCACAGGCGTCACTGGACATGTGACCCTGGCAATAAAGGGTCCGGGCGCACGTGCCCGTAGCCAGTTCCACAAACTATCTAAGTGTGTCCGTGTGGTCATTGTGTGTGCATGAGGGCCCCGGGCCCTACCACATTGCATTGTGCTGTGTACAGCGGACGCAACCATGTCACCTCAGGCAGTGGGGTAGACCTGGGACATGTAGCTGTGTCGTACCCCCCTGTAGGCGTTGCCGGAGTGGGCTGGCGTACGGCAGTCCAGCGTAGGGCTGTGGATGATCACCCAGGGGCTCTGGGTGTGGTTAAGTGTTGGGCTTGCCAATTTAGTACCTAATGCGTGTGGCTTTGTTGTGGTGTCAGCGCCACCCGTCCCGCAATGGACAAAGTTGCAATGTAATATGCCCCCGAGTGCGGGCTCGGACGAAGGGATTAATGAATGAGCGCAAGCCCGCTCGGGGTCCGGGATCATACATGCCAACTGTTGTGTGTGTATCGCTATTACCACAGCATAAGCCAAAGGTCTTGCCTCGACCGCATCGCGACTTCGCCCAGCCATGAACTCCACATCTGTGTCCGCCCTATCCTTACCATAGGCCTACACACACGTGGCCGCCCACCTTCAACGCACAACATCACAGTGTCGTTGTCAGGCTTATGGACATGCGCAGACAGGCATGACAATGGTGTGCCGTAGGAGTGCAGGTGATGCAAGCGCGCAGTGCACACGAGGAAATAGGCTCGGGGGAGGGAGGAGCAGCAGTGAGGCTACGTAATACACATTGATGGTGCTCATTTGCTACTAGCAGTACATGTCAAACCAGAATCACTATGACACACATATCACATGCCAATGAACTAGTGAGCCTACCAACACATCATGCAGAACCAACTATTGACTCATGTCTCTCTGCACTGTCACAGGTGATCAGGGATATGCACTCTGCCCTTGGATGATGACACCCCTCCGAGCCCCGAACACACAGGCCCAGAGGCAGTGCAATTGGGCCCACTCACGCACCAGGGGCATCGTGGAACGCACATTTGGCGTGTTGAAGTCACGTTTCAGGTGCCTGGACATCACAGGTGGAAGGCTCCTGTACAGCCCAGACATCGTGTGCAAGATGATCGTTGCATGTTGTGTGTTGCACAACATATGTGTACGCACCAATGCCCCATGGTTACGAGTGCCAGATGCACCGGACGATGATGAGGAAGATGAGGCAGGTGGACCACATCACACTGCAGCTGCAGAAGGAATAGCCCGTAGGAACAACATCATTGACAATTTCTTCACATGAGGACGTCACATTGTGTCAGTGCTTGGCAATCATGAGAGAGTGCAAAATGACCACAGGCACAGCATGTGCAAATAAATTTAATGCAACACACATTCCCTGAGTTTCTGTATGTGTGCTGCTGTGTGGCACGGGGATCAGGGACATGTTCCAGAGTCATTGTGGGTGTGCAGTGTGCTGTACTTAATTGTGCATGTGTGTCATTGTGCCCATCTCCCCCGTCCCCCCAGTCCCTGGTCGGTACTCACCCTGTTGATGTCGTGTCAGGTCATATTGAGCAGTGTCCCGATCCCCAACTCCTGGCACCGTATCACGACTGATGACTGTGGCCACCATTTTCTCACTGTCATCCAGCTCCTGGTGTGCCGCTGGTCCCCCACCTCCAATCTGCATTGCTGCTTTCATGTTGGCATAGTGTTTCTTCTTGGTTTTGCCCTTCACATCATTCCAGCACCTCTTGACCTCTCCCATTATCCTCCTCGATACTCCGACTGCATTCACGTTGTTCACGATGTACTGCCATGTTTCTGTTTGTGTTGCCGATGACACAGTGGAGGTGACGTACAGTTGTTGGTTGTGTTCTGTCTCCTCCGTGACGATGATCTAGTTTTCCTGCGGACGGAACCCCGTCTCCCTCTCCCTCTTCTCCTTGCCCTTCCCCGGGGTTCCTGGCTGGTCGTCTGTGGGGCTTGTGGGGTTCGCGTTGTCCTGTGCACTCGATCCGGGTGCGTCCATGGTGGTACGCAGTTAAATTTTTTTATCTTTTTTTTTCTCTGCTTTTATGGTGCATTTTCCCGCATGTCGCGTGGGAATCGCAGGCCTGTCGCTGGTTATCGCTGGTTTTGTTTCGCGATTTGGGACGTCGCAACTTTATTTGCGTTGGGGTTTCGAATTTTTTCGGCGTCGCGTTGATTTTAACGCGGGCATTTGTCGCATTATCGTGAGGCTATCGCATGGTGCCGCCGGGTTGTAAATCCTGCGTTAACACTGTGTTATTTTCCCGCGATGGACTGCGATGTGAGAAGTTGCGTTAAGGGATTTTGGCGATAGTCAACACGCGTTCTTGAGAATATCCCCCTAAGTGTCTTTCAGCATAGCACTGGCTCCGGGCCTGGTTAGTCAAAGTCAGTTACCACCAGTAGCAGTCAGTAAAAAGTTGGGGACACAGGATGACTTAGCAACAAGGCCTTTTTCTACACCTCTGGTGGTTTTTTCTGCATAGCTCTTGCTTCTTGCTTCTCAGTGACATCACTGATGACATCACTGATGTCATTTGAGATGTCATCAGTGATGTCATCAGTGATGTCACTGACCATGTCATGAATGATGTAATATGTGACATCATCAGCAGTGCATTGCGGGGGCGCGAGTTATAGTTAGCTCAACTAACTATAACGGCCAAATTTCTCTGGTTTTGTACGAGTGAAATGTCCAACTAACTATAACGTCCCTGAAACCTATGGTTTTTTCAGTGACAGCGCAGGACAGCAACATCTCAATACCCCTGAGAGGCTGCGAGGCTGGAACGATTCCACGCCCGGAAAGCAGTGCAGCTGACTCGGCGCATTGAACCAACACTCATTTTGGTCCCCTACGATAGGGATTAATTCAACTGCAAAGAGTTTGTCACAGAACCCACTAAGGGATAATACTGCTTATAAGAATAGACTACTATTCCCAGCATGCATAATTGTAAGCAAATAATGACTGGCAATTGGTAACGCCCACTGGGGGCGGGGCTATATATGCATGCGAAGCCGTCTGTGCACATTCATTCAAGTCGCCCAAGAAGAAGAGGCTCATACCTCGAAACGCGTCGGCACCTACTTGAGACTGAACTGCAGCTGTTGGATGCCTTTATCAATAAACCGCAAGGTGAATTAGCTGTGTGTGCGTCCTGGAATGCTTTGGGCAGTTGGTGGAACATATATATACTATATGATTACTTTCATGAAAAACTGATATGTGAAATTTGACCGGATATCTGAATTATAAGTACAAGGGACTTGGAGTCTCTGTGAGATATAAAAATTCAGAAAGGTAAAGCACAAGTAGGATTTAAACATCCTCTTTGGAAATTCTATGCTACTAATAGCAGGAACAATTTTAACAAAAGGAACTTTCCTTGTAATGTGTTTTTTGCATGTACCTTGCATGTTCTAATATGGCCGCCGCTGTAATAGGAGTAAGCGTGCTGGCTAATGTTTTCTTTAATTCTTGTAGTCCCTCTTCAATGTTCTTTGTCTTTGAAAGTGAGTATTTTAAGAAAAAATGTTGGCGCTCAGACATCGTGAGCAAGGCAGCTGAGACTGCTGAAACGCGTAGATGTTGTTTTTGTCGTTCAAATAAAGAACTGAGCAATTGAACCCGCCTGGGAGTGCTGGACGATTATTTTGGAAAGAAAATATCTCATTTGGAATATATATATATATATATATATATATATATATATATATATATATATACATATATAACCTAGTTATTGTTAGGACCAAGCTTCTCTAGACAAAGCACTTTTTGTTTTGCTAATTACTTTGGTACAGTTTGATGAATCTTCATGGAATTTTCAAAGCTGGTTTGTCAGTCACTTCTGCTGCTGTCTGGAAAGATTCAGGGTGATTTGTGAAGCAGAGGCCGAGAAAAAGAGGTGGTCCCAAAAAGCGTTTTCCCCATGCCACTTTCCATGACTACACCTCAAACTGCTGAACGTAATTACACAAAAGAGTGCTCACCTTCAGGGAAGTCTGACTCCTGCATAAGGGAATCGGCCCAAGGGAAAAAAAGATCCATTTTTAAATTGACACTCCCGCAAGAGTCTCTCGAGCCTCTTGCTGGCTCTACTGTCCAGATATACAAATATTTTTTACCCTTAATTTCTCAAAACTACTGAACAGATTTACACCAAATCACTAAAAGCACAATCTGTGGACCAAGATCTAGCCTCCTGTCAAATTTGGTGTAATTCCATTCAGAGGTTTTTGCTGTAGCCCTTCTTAAAGAAGTCTATATAAAATGCATGGGGATTTTGTTTTGTGGGGCTCCTGTTTTTCTCGGCCCCCGCTTGACGGATCACCCAAATACTGGCCATGCACAAACTAATTTAAAAGTAGCACCTTTTTGGAAAGTTTTGTGGAGATTTGTCAAATGGGGCTAAAGTTATTAGCAACACAAATAACACTTTTCCTATGAAACAGCTGACCTAGCTATAACTACCCAGTGGCAACACCACTCATGACAGGTTCAATGACATCACTGATGAAATGTCAAATTACATCATTGATGACATCACTGATGACTTCATCCAATGTGTGTGTTAGTTTGCTGAGATGTCATGAGTGATGTCATCAATGATGTTATAGAATGTGTCATGAGTGATGTAATATGTGAGGTCGTAAACAGTGCAGGTATAGTTAGCTATGCTAACTATAACTGGTGAATTCTGTGTTTTTTTGTTCAAAACATTAATGTTGTCCCAGACAAATTCACTTACTATGATGTTACTTTAACCTTCGGTTGTTTCAGGGAATTTCTAAGGTTTCCTTTAATTAAAAGCAGATATTTTTATCACACCTAACCGTAACGCTACTTTAACCTTTGTTGTTTTCAGTGAATGTTCAGTGTTTTTTTAATGTAAAGTAATAGCTTGTTATGATACATAAAGTCAGCCCCCACCGCGTATAGCCGAATGGGGGGGTGGGGGTTGACCACAGGGCGTCATTGTTTTTAAAGAGGAGTTAGGCCAAGTGCCCCCCCTCTCCAAGCCAAATTAAGGCCATTAGGCCCTGGGGACCCCATGACCTTATGTTTTTTTTAAATTGGAGAGGGCCAAGTGGCCCCCCTTCCCAAAACTTATTAGCCCCTTGGGACCCCATTCCCCAGGGGCAGTTGTTTTTAATTAAAGGAGAGGGGTGCACGTGGCCCCCCTCCCTGAGCCTTATTGGCCAAGGTGATCGTTTCCCCCAGGGCCTTTTTTATGAAAGGGGAGGGGGGCTGCATGGCCCGTCCTCCCTCAAACTTATTAGGCCATGGGGACTCCATTCTCCGGACCATTTTTTTATTAATGCGGAGGGGGGCTGCGCACCTTCCCTCCCGAGCCTTATTTGGCCTTATCAACCCCATCTCCTAGGGTCATTTTTTTTAACTTAAAGGGGCCCGCTTAAGTGCGGGCAGGGAAACAGATCATAAGTCTGTTCACAGCAGGGGGGGAGCATTTTTAAAGCTCCAGCCCGCTGGGAGCGGACTTGGTGTTTGTTCCCGCTTGACTGGAGATTAAAAAGTGCTCCCACCAAGTGAGAGCAAACACAGGTTTGCCTGCCCACGCTGGTGCGTGCAGGAAAACTGCTATGTCTTGGGGGTGGGCTCCCCAGGGTGTAGCTACTGAGCCGGCCCGGAGGGATGGGGTCCCCGAGGCCATTAGTAATCCTTAAAGTAATCAGCCCTGGGGGTTGGGTCCTCAGGGCTTTTAATGCTCGGGAGGGGGATTGGGAGGCCACCTCCCCTTTTTGTTAATTTTTGGCCCAGTGGGTGGGCTCCCCAGGGTCTTTTGAGACTTTTTTGGCTCAGGGAGGGAGCTGTGTGCCCCCCCCATTTTGTATAATTTTGGTTAACCCAGAAACTTTCCATGCCCAAACTAATCAAAAGGTACCACCTTTTATAAAGTTTTGTGGAGATTCTTCAAATGGTGCCAAAGTTATAAGCAACACAATAAATGTATTTCCTATGGTACAGCTGACCTAACTATAACTACCTAGTGGCGACTGCCACTAGGTAATCTGTCTGTCTGTCTGTCTGTCTGTCTGTCCGTCTGTCTGTCTGTCTGTCTGTCTGTCTATCTATCTATCTATCTATCTATCTATCTATCTATCTATCTATCTATATATCTAGCTATCTATCTATATATCTATCTATCTATCCATCTATATAGTGAGGACCTTTTTACCATAGAAAATAGATTTTTAGGTTTGCTAGTACCTTTAAGACTGATTAATGTTCACAAACCTTACCAAAAATAAGGTTCATCCACCTCAGCACCTTCTTGGAAAGTTTTGGTGTGATCTGTCAAGAGGGCGCAAGTGAAAAGAGGTCCCAATATGCAATTACCCCATTCATTTTTAAATAGGGAAAATGAACAGTGACAGTATGAAAACGACTGTACAGAATTTCCTCAAATTTGGCAGACAGGTATATCTTGGTGTACAATACGTGCTTTTGTGATTTGGTGTAAATCTGTTCAGTAGTTCTTGAGAAATTAAGGTTAACATTTTTTATATATCTGGGTGGTTGAGTTCGCGAGAGACTCGTGAGAGTCTGACAATCACACAGCTTCAAAAATAGAGCAATCTGATTGGCCAAGAGGGCTTTTTTTCCTGTTGGTCATCCCACTTCAGCGGGAGTGAGAGCACTCGTGAGCTCCTGCTGGAGGATGCACTGTGATTCGATGGACACAACATAAAGAGTAATGCTACATCCATCATTTTAAGACATGGGAACTCTAGGTAGTTCCAAAGTTTTAAGTGGAGAGCAGTTCCTTTATATAGAATGCTCTACAACAACCCTGCCACTCTAAAACTGCTCACCTCAAATGTCAGTTTTTCTAGCAGAGTTTTTAAGCATAGGATTAGCATAGTGCCATCCATGTTGAGCTAGAAATGAAACAAATTCCTCTGCTATATGTATATATATAATTCCGACCTGTGCATAAAGAGGGGTTTACGAACAGATCCAAATTAGCAGAGCCACTCGTAATCAGGCCCGTAGACAGAACTACACAGTGACTGATATATGAATAAAATGTCTGGGGCATATTTACCAACACGTCATACACCGCAGCAAGTCACCTTGCTGCACTGAGCTTCGTGACAGGGAAAGGGATGGAATGTTCCATATTTAACATAATACTGCACATTCATGTCTTTGCCCAGCACTGGCACACAAACTGCTGCCTAGTGCCAATGCAGGCAACATTGCACCATGGTGCAAGGGTGGCTGCTTTGGTGCTAGGCAGCAGTTTGAGCACCAACACAAGCAGAGAGCAGGAATGTGCTGTATAATGTTAAATATGGTGCATTCCTGCCCTCTCACTTTCAGCCAGCGCAGCAAGGTGGTTTGCTGCACTGTGGTGTGTGGAAAGTTGATAAATATGCCCCTTCTTGTCAGGTTTGCATTCGTTTCTTAACACAAACCCAATGCAAAATGTTGTATCGGTGTTTACAATCTAACTCAAATTGCAATTTGCATGGGACTGTAACCAAAAGTAACACAAAGTTGCACAATGTGCTGCCTCCTTGTTTTACTTTGTTTCAAGGGGGCTTTCTATCAGTGGTTCATAGGCATTCCCATGCAACCACCATTGGGTTTTAACTCAAATCCCTATCTACAAAGGACTGTAGACAGGGATTTGTGCCAAGATCCTGCACCTCCCTTAGGCATGAGTAACAAGGAGAAAGGTTTTATTTCTCCTTGTTTTTCCCTCTTTGAATGTGTGCTGCATTCTACAGCACATATACAAAAAGAAATGCCTTAAAGCATAGTTTTTGAAGAGAAAGGGCCCCCTTTCTGCACAAAAGCTATGCTTACCACAACACAATCACCCATGCAATATGGAAGAAGCACAGCGCTGGTGCATGGCAGCTGAGAGTGCACTAACACTTGGAGAGAGCAAAACAGCGATACATCTTAGTAGATATGCTTGCGTTGCATGATTTCTTTGTAAATATGGGCCGATGTGTATAGAATCACAAGAGGATGAACACCAGAAAAAATTATTATATTTTGCCACAAGATTTAGCAAGACTTAAAAAAAACGTTCAATAGAAACATTTCCCTTCTCATCAGGGACAGGTAATACAATAATCCAAACTACATTCTAAAGGCAATGAACTCTATAAGAGTAGACGAGTCTGAGAGTGTGATCACTGATATTATGGGCCTCATTACAAGGTCCCTGATGATTCACCCAGAGGACTTATAACAAAGGTTACTGCTGGCCTCTTAGTATTACATGGTCTGTGGTAACTATGTCGACCCATTGTTTTTTGCACTTGTGGAGAAATGAAGAATTACTAGCAGAATCAGGCCTGGAATTTCTGATTCACATTTCTAAGGGAACCCTAAGGGGCATATGTACAACGAGTTAATGCCAAGTTAGTGGCACTTTTCTGCCGCTAATGCGGCGATATTTTTATCGCCGTATTAACAAGCTGTCGCTAACAGCCGTTAGCGACAGCTTTTTGGCGATAGCAGGCGCATCCAGCATCGCCAACGATGTTAGCGATTACTATTGCTAATGATATGCAATGTAGGCGTTCCCGTGCAAAAACGCACGCTAACCCCACTTCGTGATATTTACAACGATCCCCCGGACGTGCGATACGTTAAAAAAACAGCCGCTAAAGCCCGTTAGCGGCTGGAACTTAAGACCAGAAAAAAGGTGGTCTTAAAAATGGTGATAAATAACAGTACATAAGGGAGACTAGCCCAGAGCCTCATCTGAAGACCCACTGATGCCATGGAGGTACTACTCATGCAGCTTGGAGCACCAAGAAGGCCACAACAACCACCACCACTGCCACCTCCCCCAGGACCACCACGGAGGCAGCGCTGAAGAAGACAGCGGGTCCATCGCCCACGCCTCAGCCTCACAGACCTAACGCCAGAGGATGTCATTGCCCACTACAGGCTCAAAAGGACATCCATCCTCCGCTTCCTGACCCAGATAGCCCACAGGCTGCAGGCACCAACAGAGCGGATAACCAACATCCCTCCGCAGACAAAGCTGGTGGCTGTGCTGCACATGTTGGCCTCTGGTACCTTCCAACCAACAACTGCCAGAGTTGGTGGAGTCTCACAGTCAGCCCTATCAAGGTTCCTCCCAACTGTCTTGGATGCCGTCATCAGCCTGATACCCCAGCACCTATGCTTCCCCAACACTGCGCAGGAACAGCTTGAGACCAAGCAAGGCTTTTATGCCATAGCTGGCTTCCCGCAGGTGTTGGGGCAATTGACTGCACACATGTCCTACTTGTGCCCCCTGAGGACACTGCACACGTATACCGCAACAGAAATCACACACATTCCATCAATGTGCAGGCAATAGTGGACCACCGGGCATGTTCACCAATGTCGTAGCCAAGTTCCCAGGGAGTGTGCATGGTTCCTACATCTTCCGCCAGTCCATCATCAACCAGCGGTTTCAGGATGGCACATATGGAAATGCACTGCTTGTTGGTAAGTACTAACTGAACACACCACACACCTCAACTCCACAATCATGGAACTCACAAATGTGAGAATGCACACATACCAATCTCACATACAACATGTCAATTAACATGCCCACCTAACAGACACAACAACACAAGTAACTGTGGTAAGTGGGGCTAGCCTTGTAGACAAACCATCCCCAAAGGCATAGCCCCTCCGCCACACATTTGCAAATGCTGGGAGAGGTGGGAATCAAGGGGCAGATTTACAAGCCCCTTGCATCACTTTTACACAGCCGTTGCGTCACTTTTGTGACGCAACGGCAGCGTAAAAAATGCGGCAAATTTACAACGTGACGCATCTAGGGAGATGCGTCACGTTGTAAAGCCCAGAGTGACATTATACCTGCGTCAGGTATAATGTACGCAGGGTAGGCATTCCCACGCAGGAAAGCCTCGTAAAAGTGATGCAGTGAAATCTACAGGATTTCACTGCGTGACCTTTAGGACGCCACTGCTTCAAAACCTTACGCCTGCTTCAAGCAGGCGTAAGGAGTGACACAGTGTATTGGGAGTAGGCCGCATCACGCATTGCTGAAGTTGCGTCGTGCTTGCGACACAACTCCAATGATGCGTGACTTTTCCGCCAACAGATGCGTCAGAATTTCTGACGCATCTGTCAATCCTTGCGCCATAGTGCGCCGTATTGTAAATACGGTGCATCTATAGTGGCGCAAGGGTTTTTCACGCAGGTGCAGGGAAACCGACGCATCTATACAGATGCGTCAGTTTCTTGTAAATCTGCCCCCAAGTATGTGCGATGGATGTACTCGACCTATGAGGAAAGTATGGACACAAGGCCGAGTGTGGCTGTGATGTGCTGTACAGTCTGGAGTTTTCAGAGCACAGACCTGTCTATGTGGGCATATAGTGCATTTCCGTAGTCCAGCCTGATGGTAATGACCGCGTGGGTGACTGTCTTTCCTGACTGGGGGGATCCATGTGAAGGTCTCATGGAGGATGCAGAGGGTGTCGAAGCAGCTGCAGGCCACTGCGTAGACCTGTTGGTTCATGGAGAGGGAGGAGTCGAGTACGATGCCTAGGTACCTAGAGTTGTCGTTGGGGGTGGGGGGCTGCCGAAGGCGGTGGCCTACCAGGTGTTATCACATGCTGATGGGGTGGTTACAAGGATGAGGACTTAAGTCTCCTCCGCGTAGAGCACCACCCAGCTGTTGATCATCCATGTTGCAACTTGCTGCAATCATTCCTGGAAGCCTAGTCTGGTGTGTGTGGCCACCTTGGTGAGGGAGAGTATGAGCTGGGTGTCCTTGTAGGTGATGATGTCTAATGGGTTCCTTCCTGTTGCTCCAGTTCTACTCCAGGTGTCTGCAGATGCATCTGTCATCTTGGAGGTCGGTGGTGACCGAGGTGGCATTTCTTGCACGCTGTATGTTGGAGTTGCATAGTGGGGCAAGTGTGTATGCGCAGTTGGAGATACATGTGTGGAAATCCCGGGCAGCCCTGTTGGTGTTGGCTGCAGCGCGGTGCGTGTTGCCGTTGATGGTGGAGTGTAGCAGCTCCTTGGTGACTCAGCTCCAGTACCTTTGTGTTGCGCCGGCTGTAGGTTTGGGTGGCTTGGGGTTTCTCAACGAGGAAGTGTACGCAGTGGTGGTCACTCCATGGGCGTTCAGTGGTGTTAATGAAGTTGACGCATTTTCCACATGCGAAGATTGGATCAACGGTGTGCCCTGTCTTGTGGCTCAGTGTGGTGAAGAGTTGGGTCAGTCCGATGTTAGCAAGCTTTTGCCAGAGGGTAATGGATTTGGAGTTGTTGTGGTATGTGAGGTGGAGGCACAGCTCAGGAATGAGTACGTAGTCCATGGAGTAGATGGCATGGTGTGTGATGATGTTGATGGTGTGGGCGAAGCGTTCCTGCCCTCTGTGGGCTCTGCAGGTGAGGGTGCCGCTCAGTGTTGCTTTGTGGCAGGCCTGGATCTGAAAGTGCAGGTGTTGGGCGGTGGTGAAGGTCTGGCGGCACCGGCAGCAGCAGAACTGTACGTGAGTTGTGTCTTGTGTGGCCTATTGGCAGTTTTACGTTCTCCTGGCGTTGACTGCGAGGAGGGCTGGTGAGTTGTAGCGCTAGACGGTAGGAGATCCCGGGTCCCTGCTGCTGTTCATGTTAGGCTCGCGGACATGCGCATACGGCCTTGACTTTGGTGTGCCGTTGGAGTGCTAGTGATGCAATCGTGCAGCGCACACAATAAAATAGGCTAGGGGGAGGGTCGAGCAGCTGTGAGGCAATGTAATTTGCATTGATGCTGGTCAATTGTCTGAAGCTACACATGGCTAACCTTAATTCAAAAGTAGCACAAATCACACACCACAAAATATAAACACTGCCAACACAGCATGCATAACTACAATCGGACACATCTCTCCATTACATGTTTCAGATGATCAAGGATATGCACTCTCCCCATGGCTGATGACACCCCTCCGAGCCACTAACACCCAGGCCCAGAGGCAGTATAATTTGGCCCTTGGACGCACCCGGGCCATCGTGGAACGCACATTTGGTGTGCTAAAGTCACGTTTCCAGTGCCTTGACATCACAGGTAGCAGACTGTTGTACAGCCCAGAAATGGTGTGCAAGATAATCATAGCATGTTGTGTATTCCACAATATATGTGTACGCACCAATGCCCCATGGATTCAAGTGCCAGATGCACCGGACAATGCTGAGGATGATGAAGAAGATGAGGCTGGTGCAGCACACCCCACAGTTTCTGCTGCAGGAACTGCCTGAAGGCACCGAATCATAAACAATTCTTCACCTGAGCACGTCACATTGTGACAGTCCTTTGCGATTTATCTGTGCAAAATGCACCAAAGCACAGTTTGTGCAATAAAACAACACAACACACATACCCTGTGTGCATGTTTCTCCTCTGCATAATTACATCACTCTGACAAGTGAAAGTTTAACATTTAGTGGTAAGAAGAGTACAATTGTAATTTGATGGTGGGTATGTCTCTTCTGTCCAGAGATGCTTTTTAAGGTGTCATTTGTGGTAAACTAGGCTTTATAGGGTGTAATTTGTGGTATAATAAACCAATTTTAGGGTGTCATTTGGGGTCAAATATGAATTTTAGGGTGTCAATTGGGGTAAGATATGAATTTTAGGGTGTCAATTGGGGTCAAATATGAATTTGAGGGTGTAATTTGGGGTAAGATATGAATTTTAGGGTGTCAATTGGGGTCAAATATGAATTTTAGGGTGTCATTTGGGGTAAAAATTGCTTTTCAGGGTGTTATTTGGAGTCTGAAATTAAATTAAATTTAAGACTGTTCAACTGTGTAATAACTTGCACGTAGCGTTAACGTTAAAGCGATGGAAAATCTCTCGCTAAACACATTGAACAATACGAAATATTACCCCTAAGCCAATTTGCGTGCAGAATTTCACTGCATGGACAAAAAACAGGCCGCAAACACACAGGAAGTGATGTTTGCATGCTTCCTGTTTACTGGAGGAGTGCTGTGCACTTTCACTTTCTCTTTTGAGCACATTGCTGGTGATTGTGGAGAGTGTTGGAGGTGTTTGGTGTTGTGTGGTGCAGATTGGTTATTGAGAGAGTGTGCTGTGTCCTGTGTCCTGTCGATAGTGTCTCTGTGAAGTGTGGTGTACTTGTTTTTACGTGTATTTTTGTCTCTTGTCCTCAATCTTGTCGGGTGTTTGTCTAAGGGGTAGTTAACTTTCTTACTAGTTGTTGGGGCAAATATATTGGGTTTATTTTTCATAGGGGTGGGTTTCGGTGTGTGCAGGGAGATGGTGGGTGTGGGCAGGGAGGACAGGATATCAGAGGGGGCATTGGGGGGCTTCATCTGGCTCATAAAGTTTTACCTTCCCTTGATGGTGGAGAGGGGGGGTCGTATCGTCTCAAGATATGCCGTCCGTGTGCGGAAGGTCAGGTGGGAGCGTGTGAGGGCACAGATGCAGCATGTCTTTGGTGTGGACAGGACTGTGCGCCAATGAAAGCACCGATGGCAGGATTGCGTGGGCCGTGAGGGTGACCTGTTGGACCACCTGGGAGTCGTCATTTAGTGGTAAGTTCAACCTCTAAATTTAAATATGAACACTGTTACGAAAATACAAAAATACCGTGTGGGACACACTGGTGTCCATGTGCAAAAATGTGGCAGAGTGAGGCGGGAGACGTCATGCGTTCACGCCTAACGTTGCCACATCAGAAACACAACTCCGCATCATATTGACAAGCATAGGGTGCAGATTTGTGTTTCCCACTGCGCTGGTGCGACACTTAGCACTGTAGTGCCAAGGATGGCACCCTCGCGCCATACTGCGTGCAGAGCAAAGATTGTTTGTATACAGGAAGGGTGACTGTACATAAACAATCCAAGCAGTTGTTTCTGGGAACTGTGTGCTGCACAAAAGGAAGAGTAAAAATTATTTCCTCCTTTTTTGCTATGTTTGCTACGCTGCCCTTGTACATAGGCTCTGTGTGACAATGTATGAGATATGAACAATTGTTCAAAGGAAATAGGACATCTCCAGAGTGTCATACACCACCAACATCTGTGAAACAGCCTTGTGCGATCTGCAGCAATGCAATCGTACACAGAGCATGTATAACATCATGTTGCGTGTAGAAATGAGACCTTGTGAATGTGTCACACAACTAGTATGTGCAAGTTTGCTAGCATTATTGTCTTGTTTGGCCCAACTCAGCATTCACAGGTCTTGTGTGAATGGCAGACAAAGTAGACACAATCATGTAGCCAACATGAACTGCAACAGTACAGTTACGGAGCATTTTCAGTTATGGTGATGAATTGTATGATGAATATGACACGTGTGATTTTACGTCTGATACCAACACACATTTCTTTTCATGTCTCACAGCTGGGAGACCTCTTATCACACAGGGGGATATCGACACCTTCAAGGACCCACACGCCACTGGTGAGTTCTGCCATGATATATTGGCATAGTGCAATGTCATGAATGCCTGGGTCAAATGATAGACGTTGTAGTATGCAGTATGGGTGTGTATCACATGTACCTTGCCTACAGTGTGATGATGTTTTGTGGAAGTCAGAAGTGTGTACAAATCAGTAAGTGAAGATGGAGCTATGCATTTGTCTTCCAGATGTAACTTTGCACCTCCCCAATCAGTGATACACATGCTAGTAAAATCTATGGGTTCTGTCACTACAGCACATGCATGTGGATTACAGAGCGTACAGATAGGAGAAGAAACATGTGAGTGGTGTTGCTGATGAGTATGAGCAGACATGGAATGCATGTACATCCTTGACTGAGATGACTGTGCAAGTGGGCCCGATCATGCACAAGGAGGCAGTGGTTATCAGGCCGTGCGTGCTCAGACACAGGTCGGCACAGTAAAATTGTAGGTATGCTGCATACCAGCTTCACAGAAGTTGCAGTGCGTAGCTTTGAGCCAAGCATATCAATGGCACGTTCCCCAAACAGCTAGCAAAGATGGCCCTATGAATCTCATTGGCATGTTTGGCCACTGCACTGGTGTTGTCAAGCTGTCTCCTTGGGGTCATTCCCTGGTAGGCTCAGGCTCAAGTGTTCGAGCCCCTCTGTCCGAATTTGTTACATTACTCCGCATGCATTTACCCCGCATGCTTTTGCTCTGCATTTATTGCTGTGCCATATATTTTACAATGCAGGGCTCTGCAACGCTACTTGTTAAAACGCATTACCCATTACAACACAATAACCATTATGACTCCAGGGGGCCGTTACTATGGGGAATGCATTGTAACAGTTTGCGTTATAAAGACCTGCGCTGTTAAATTGTCAACGAAGTGATAATAGCGGATCTAAGACATGCATAATTGACAAATCTGAGTAAACAATGTTTCCCCCTTTCGCCAGCAACGCGTCAGCTATTGTGAAGTTGTGGTGGAGAGAGGGCCCGCACCTCATGTACAAGTCAGTGTTCAGCCACCTAACGTGTTTCCATGTGTGCTGCATGTTGCAGCACAGATGAAAGTGTGAGTAGGGCTGTTCCAGGATTGCTCATGTGCAGGTAGGGTAACCTTCCTACACATTAACAAGCCTCCCCTGCACACAGACACCCTTGCACTCTTGTGCAAGAGTGCCTGTGTTTGCGCTGACTTGATGAACTTCACGCCGTCGCTGGGTGACACGCAGGGCTGCACATGATCATTGTACATATGATGTAGCACTGTGTTACAGGAGAGGATGAGGGAGGCGCTACACCCGGAGGCCTAATGCCTCCCTCCGACGAATCCTTGTACATGTCACCCTCGGTCAGGGTATGTCATGGCACCATCATTTGACACTGACAGTCTCATTTGGTTGTGACAGTACATGTCCCATGCCATGCACTGTCATGTCAGTCTCCCCAGCATGTAGTCACTGATCCTGGATTCAATATTTCATTGTCCATGTCACTCTCTGACTTCACAATGTTACGTTAAAGTGTAGGCTCCCATGTTTCACTGACCTTGTGTTTCTGAGTTAAATGGAGAACATCGACATAGTCTACAGGATTCACATTTTGTCATTGCTCTTATTTTACAGACAACATGTCGCCAGAGGAGGCCCATGCCTTCCAGGTGAGGAAGGACCGGTACCTCCACATCAGAAAGGTCGCTAAGGGGTACCGCAACACGGCATGGAGGTACCTGGAAGACCGGGCAGCTGGGAGTTGGAAGTCGGTGCCCGAGTGTTGGACTTGGCCCTTTTTGCAGGGTCATCCCTAAACTTTTTGCCTTCCTCCTATATTTTTTTCTGACCTGTTGTTGGCTGTTTTATGACTCTGGGCACTTTACCACTGCTGATCAGTGCTAAAGTGCATATGCTCTCCCTATTGTAAATTGTGTTATGTATTAGTGACTCCATGATTGGATGATTGGTTTACTTGTCAGTCCCTAGTACAGTGCACTGAGTGTGCCCAGGGCTTGTAAATCCAATGCTGCTGGTGGGCTTGCAGCACTGGTTGTGCCACCCACAGAAGCAGCTTGTAAAATGTGTCTCAGGCCTGCCATTGCAGAGCCTGTGTGCAGCCTAGGGCTGCCATGTCGACTTGGTGAGTGCACCCACTTACCAGTCCCTAAACCTTCCCTTTTCTTCATATCAGACACCCCTATGGTAGGCCCTAGGGCAGGGTGCATTGTAAGTATAAGGTAGGAAAGGTAGGACATACCCTGATTTTTGTGGCATGTCCTAATAGTGAATTACAGCCATTTTCGTTTTCCACTATTGCAAGGCTACCTGCTCCCCATAGGCCAGAATGGGCAGTTTGATTATTACACCTTATAATCCTAACTGACCCAGGGAACATGGTAGAAAAACGAAATTAGTATGCCTGAACTCAGGATGATAAAATACATCTTTTAGTGAAGTTGGTTTTAACATTCTGTGTTTGAAAATACCACTTTTAGAAAGTAGGTATTTTCTTGCCTAACCTTCCAAGCCTGCCTCTGCTAGGTTGTGTATTCCTTGTCTGGGTTTGTGAGTGACAGGGGCTGGGGGACTCCAGGAGACAGGGTGAGTCAGCACAGGGCTGAATAGAGAGATCTGCATCCAGAGTGGAGGGAGGAGTTGCACCTGGGTCTGAATAGGGCTGTGCCTGCCTTCCACAATGCTGGCTCCACCTCCTGCCGGGCGGCTGAGCACTCTGCCCCACATTCTGAAAGGAAAGAAGGAGTCCTGTAAACAATGTGCTCCAGGACTGACCAGAACTGGTTTTGGACTAGGCAAAGGCCTCTCTGCCTTCAGAGAACAAAGAGAAAAGGTGTATAAAAAGGGGACCCAGACCCCTAGGAAATTAGATCACTTTTTGGGAAACAAGAAGAAACCTTTGCTGAGGAGCGGAACCAAGAAGAAACTGAGGAGAAGATTATCCCTAAGCTAGAGGGATCTGCCTGCAGTGGTTGCCTGACTGCCAAAGAAAGGAGAAGGGAACTGTGTGTGTACTTTCATCAACTTGTGAAGGATCTCCAAGGGCTTGATTTTAGAGCTTGCCTCCTGCTGAAGTCTCAGGGACAACAGACTTCACCCACCAGCTCCCCCTGTATTCCCTTGCTGGGAATTTGGACCTTCTGACACACTTGCGTGTCTCTGGGAGCTGGAAGCGCGACTCAACACGAAGAAGCGTGACGCCGCAGCCGCTGAGTCTCGCATCGCCGGAGAAGAGTGTTGATGTCGCATCAGACGCCGGCGCATCCCCGAAGAAGCACGCCGCATCCTTCGAAGCGCCTCGCAGCACCGGAGAAGAGTGTCGCCGTCGCATCAGACGCCGTCGCATCCCCGGGGCAAAGCATCGACCTCGCATCAGACGCCGACGCATCGCAACACAAGGCGCGCCCCGTATCCCAGGAGAAGATCGTCGACCTCGCATCAGACGCCGTCGCATCGCCAGGGAAGCGTGTCGCAGGGCCTGTCGCGGCTCCAAAGACTCATCGAAATCGCCGCACGCCCATCTGGCGTGCACGCATCACCTCTTCATTGTCGCAACCTCAAGAAGACGCCACTTTGTTTCTTTTGCACCAGTTCTTCAATGCATCACCATCCTTGCGTGTAAGGGACTACCGCATCACCTTCCCTGCAACACTTTCATTGCCTTGCGTTACGCATCTCAGGTACATTGAACTCAAAGTGTCGCATTTCAATTTTAAGAGACTCAAGCTAATTCTACCATCTTTAAAGTACAGTATTGTGGATTATTTTTGTCGTTTATGGTCTTGTGGTAAATCTATATAAAAGATACTTATTTTTATAATACAACCTGTGTGGTGTCCATTTGTAGTGTTGTCACTGGATTACTGTATGTGTTCACAAATGCTTTACACACTGCCTCTGAACTAAGCCTGTCTGCTCGTGCCAAGCTACCAAGAGGGTGAGCAGGGGTTATTTCAGGAGTGTACCCCTTACCCTGACTAGAAGCAAGGGTCCCTATTTGGACAAAGGTACCTACCTCTGCCAACTAGAGACCCCCAGTTCTAACATTGGTGGTCAGCGGTGGGGATTCTGGACTTGCATTTGTGACTCATGTACAGTGATTGGTGAACACTACCTAGTGAGTGCAGACCAAAACGCAACCACATACTTTTGGTAGATATTCTTTTCTGGGACTTTCTATGTTTACTAAAAACTGCCAAGTTTAATCACCATGGATACAGCAGCATCCAGAGCATCTGTTGATTATGATTGGGGGAAGAGAGTAACTTCCCCAGCGGGTAGCAGGGTGTCTGCCCAAGGTCTGTCCCCAGAGGAGCTGGAGGACAGAGAAAAGAGTAGGATGCATGAGTTGGAGCTGGCCAAAATGAATGGGCAATTGGAAATTAGAAAGTTGGCCTTAGAAGAGAAAAGAATGGATCAGGAGCATGAGTTGAGAATGAGGGAGCTTGATTTAGAGCTCGAGAGGCTGGAGGCCATGAGTGTCTCAGCCCAGCAACAAGAAATGTGTGTAGCTCAGAGAGTGAGCTTTGCTGAGTTGGAGGGGGAGTCCAGCTCAGATGGTGGCAGCAAAATTATGTTATCTAGTGCTGAGGGAGTAGTACACACACCCAGAGATGTGGCGCCTGACTTGAAGGAGGAGGTTAATATACACCAGGAGGTTCCAGGATATGAGGTAGCTCTAGTGGTGCGCAGGGTCCCTGAGGTGGATTGGGGAACTGGCACAGGGGTTCATAGTCCTAGAGGTGGGAGGGACACTCTACTGACTCTAGATGAGAGGTGCAGGGAGAGGGGTTCCCCCATGGTTGAAGTCCTGATGTGTGAGTGTGAAGACCGCCCAGAAGAGTGTGGGTTGAATGACAGAGACAGTCAGATACTGTCTTGCCAGTCTCAGGAGAGTGGTGTGGGGTATGTGTGCAAGGCACTGGATGGTGAGGTGAAGGATAGTTTGGTTAACCCTTGTAGGGGGCTGTGTAATCCAATCGTGGGAGAGCATATTGTAAATCCCTGTTTTCCAGAGCTATGCCAAAACCTATTGGAGAGTGAGTTCTCTGACCCCAGGGAGCTCACAGGGGAGGCAGACCTTTTGGTGGATTCCAGAGGGTCTGGAGAGGCATTGGGGAGTGACCCTAAGAGGAGTGGCTCAGGTGTCTTCCAACCCAGAATGGTGGGAGAGGTTCAGTGTAGCCCAGCTAGGTCCCCTGGTAGTGGGCGGGGTGTAGGGACTCACGTCCTGTCTCAGTGGAGAAGGAGTGAGTGTGGGGCTGCGTGTCCCAAGGTGCCCGAAACCCAGTCTCAGAGCCTGGATGGTTCTTTAAGGGAACACCAGGTAGGGAGCCTAGGCTGTCCTGATGGGCCGCCCATTGAGGAGGATCTCCTAGTGTCTAGAGAACCTGGCACGTATGTAAATGGAGCTCCAGTGTTTCTGGTGTCTGGCAGTGCCACTCCACTTGGGAGGGTGCAGAAGTCCAGAGTGAGGGGTGAGAGGGGGAGAGAATCCCCAGTGGAAGAACCAGTGGGTCAGGGACCAGCCAGAAGGGCTGAGTCACCAGTGAATGACCATGGTGACACCACTTCTGTCCTGGGGGATCTTCACGCACTGTCAGATGGACAGGGGTCGGGAGATCTGCACCAGGCAGACTGTTACACAACACATGAGAGATGTGTTACCCTCTGGGGGGGCATGCGTGCTCCCCAGGAAGTCCTGGTGCACCAGGCAGATTCTTACACAACTCTAGAGGAGTGTGTTTCCCTTGGGGGGGGTTGGTGTACCCTCCCGGAAGTCCTGGGTTGCCAGGCACAAGTCCAGCCTAAGGGTACAGACCCTGGGTTGGGAAGCCAGGTTCAGGTGTTGTTTGACCTGGAGGGTGGGACAACTGTAAACAGTGTCCTGACCAGTTTGTCTTCTGGGGGTACCACTCCTGATGGGAGGGGGCAGTACTCTGGAAGGGGGTGCAGAGGGAGGGAGTCCTCGCCTCTGACCCCGGTTCAACTGGAGGGTTTAGACCCTAGATTGGAGGACCAGGTTCAGGGTGTCCCCCCTGACCTGGATGCCCAGTTGCAGGATAGAACCCCTGAACTGGTGGACGAATTGTGCAGGACACCTGCCACAGGTGCCCTGGCAATTCGGGAAGGGGGTACCGCTCCAGGTGGGAGGGTACAGAGCCCCAAGGAGGAGGACCAGGTGTGGGAAAGCCCACCCCAGTCTCCAGTCCAGCCGCCGGATATAGGCCCGGGGCTGGTGGATCAGCGCCAGGATGTCATACCTGACCTGACAGGAGGGAGAGTGGACAAAGGGTGCCGAGCACCTGGGGCTACTGCCCCCCGCCCTCTGATGCCACAGAGGTTTGAGAGCCCTGAGAGGCATAAGGCCTGGGTCTCATCCCTGACCACTGTCAGTGGCCACTGTGGCTTGCTGTCTGTCTGTTGGGACACACCTGTGAGCAAGTTAAGGTTAGGTGCTGCACAGGTGGTGTCCACAGGTGAGGAGAAGGGTTCCCCATGGATTAGCTTGGTGGACCCTGAGAGTATGGACAGAGGGATTCAAATAGGTTCAGACTGGCGTAGAACTGGAATATGCCCCTGCTGTTGTGGGCCAGGGTCCAGGATCTATCGCCCAAAGCAGGGAAGCCCATCAAGGTAGTGATTGGTCTACCCTGCGTTTTTGGCTGGAAGGGGGTTGTGCTGGACTTGGCCCTTTTTGCAGAGTCATCCCTAAACTTTTTGCCTTCCTCCTATATTTTTTTCTGACCTGTTGTTGGCTGTTTTATGACCCTGGGCACTTTACCACTGCTGATCAGTGCTAAAGTGCATATGCTCTCCCTATTGTAAATTGTGTTATGTATTAGTGACTCCATGATTGGATGATTGGTTTACTTGTCAGTCCCTAGTACATTGCACTGAGTGTGCCCAGGGCTTGTAAATCCAATGCTGCTGGTGGGCTTGCAGCACTGGTTGTGCCACCCACAGAAGCAGCTTGTAAAATGTGTCTCAGGCCTGCCATTGCAGAGCCTGTGTGCAGCCTAGGGCTGCCATGTCGACTTGGTGAGTGCACCCACTTACCAGTCCCTAAACCTTCCCTTTTCTTCATATCAGACACCCCTATGGTAGGCCCTAGGGCAGGGTGCATTGTAAGTATAATGTAGGACATGCCCTGGTGTGTGTGTGGCATGTCATAATAGTGAATTACAGCCATTTTCGTTTTTCACTATTGCAAGGCAACCTGCTCCCCATAGGCCAGAATGGGCAGTTTGATTATTACACCTTATAATCCTAACTGACCCAGGGAATGTGGTAGAAAAACGAATTTAGTATGCCTGAACTCAGGATGATACAATACATCTTTTAGAGAAGTTGGTTTTAACATTCTGTGTTTGAAAATACCACTTTTAGAAAGTTGGTATTTTCTTGCCTAAACTTCCAAGCCTGCCTCTGCTAGGTTGTGTATTCCTTGTCTGGGTTTGTGAGTGACAGGGGCTGGGGGACTCCAGGAGACAGGGAGAGTCAGCACAGGGCTGAATAGAGAGATCTGCATCCAGAGTGGAGGGAGGAGTTGCTCCTGGGTCTGAATAGGGCTGTTCCTGCCTTCCACAATGCTGGCTCCACCTCCTGCCGGGCGGCTGAGCACTCTGCCCCACATTCTGAAAGGAAAGAAGGAGTCCTGTAAACAAAGTGCTCCAGGACTGACCAGAACTGGTTTTGGACTAGGCAAAGGCCTCTCTGCCTTCAGAGAACAAAGAGAAAAGGTGTATAAAAGGGGACCCAGACCCCTAGGAAATTAGATCACTTTTGGGAAACAAGAAGAAACCTTTGCTGAGGAGCGGAACCAAGAAGAAACTGAGGAGAAGATTATCCCTAAGCTAGAGGGATCTGCCTGCAGTGGTTGCCTGACTGCCAAAGAAAGGAGAAGGGAACTGTGTGTGTACTTTCATCAACTTGTGAAGGATCTCCAAGGGCTTGATTTTAGAGCTTGCCTCCTGCTGAAGTCTCAGGGACAACAGACTTCACCCACCAGCTCCCCCTGTATTCCCTTGCTGGGAATTTGGACCTTCTGACACACTTGCGTGTCTCTGGGAGCTGGAAGCGCGACTCAACACGAAGAAGCATGACGCCGCAGCCGCTGAGTCTCGCATCGCCGGAGAAGAGTGTCGAGGTCGCATCAGACGCCGGCGCATCCCTGAAGAAGCGCGCCGCATCCTTCGAAGCACCTCGCAGCACTGGAGAAGAGTGTCGCCGTCGCATCAGACGCCGTCGCATCCCCGGGGCAGAGCATCGACCTCGCATCAGACGCCGACGCATCGCAACACGAGGCGCGCCCCGCATCCCAGGAGAAGACCGTCGACCTCGCATCAGATGCCGTCGCATCGCCAGGGAAGCATGTCGCAGGGCCTGTCGCGGCTCCAAAGACTCATCGAAATCGCCGCACGGCCGTCGGGTGTGCACGCATCACCTCTTCGTTGTCGCAACCTCAAGAAGATGCCACTTTGTTTCTTTTGCACCAGTTCTTCAACGCATCACCGTCCTTGCGTGTAAGGGACTACCGCATCACCTTCCCTGCAACACTTTCGTTGCCTTGCGTTACGCATCTCAGGTACATTGAACTCAAAGTGTCGCATTTCAATTTTAAGAGACAAGCTAATTCTACCATCTTTAAAGTACAGTATTGTGGATTATTTTTGTCGTTTATGGTCTTGTGGTAAATCTATTTAAAAGATACTTATTTTTATAATACAACCTGTGTGGTGTCCATTTGTAGTGTTGTCACTGGATTACTGTATGTGTTCACAAATGCTTTACACACTGCCTCTGAACTAAGCCTGTCTGCTCGTGCCAAGCTACCAAGAGGGTGAGCAGGGGTTATTTCAGGAGTGTACCCCCTTACCCTGACTAGAAGCAAGGGTCCCTATTTGGACAAAGGTACCTACCTCTGCCAACTAGAGACCCCCAGTTCTAACACCGAGGTTGTAACACATGTGAGACAGAGTGGCACACAGGCCATTCCGGGCCCCTCTGGTGACAGGCGTGGGTCCCGGCGTGGACAGGCAGTAACCCATCCCCCTTCAACACCACACACCCAAGGGACAATGCCACCTGCACCAGCAGATCAGGTGGTGCCGTTCACTGTGCGGGACTGGAGAACAATATTGGACAACAATGTTTTGCTGGCTGAGATACGGAGGGAAATGGCAGAGCATACCAGGCACCTACAGGACATGAAAAAGCCCTGGGTCTCCCATAATGACTGGACATATTGAGCCCCATCCCCCTCTTCTCCCTTCCCCCAATGTTATATATTGTTATTAGTTAGTGTTAGGTAAGTATTTTAAGTGTTAGGTAGTGTAGTTGTAGTGTAGGTATAGTTAGTGTTTGATTTTAAGGTAGTTTTAGATATTTATTATTCATTAGTATTTGGGGATAAGTTTCCTTTTCCTTTGGGTGGGGGGTTGATGTCTTTGTTGTGTAAAAAAAAAAATGAAAAATACCCCAAAAATATATATTTGTGTAGGATAACTGTGTAGTTAGTTTATGTATAGCTTAGATGTATTTGTCCAGTCTCATGATGTGCCTTAAGGGTGGGAGGGGGCTTGATGGCTTAGATATGTGGTTGCGTGTTTAGGATTAGTTATGGTAGATAGTTTAGGTCATAATTCACTTTGTTTCAGTTAGTTTAGATTAGATTAGTAGTAGTAGTGATTAGTGTTAGTTTATGGTAGTTTATTTTTGTACTTTAATAATAAATGGTTAATACTTTAGAATTCTGGTTGCACTTATGTCAGGGGTGATGTGGTGGAGTGCGGCTTTTTACCTTGTATGCAACTCATACTATCACTGGACAATCCGTTGAATGTGAAAGTGTGGTCATGACATGTTACTTAGCAGGATGGATTGTGTCAGGATACCTTAGATGTGAGCACAGTAAACTTGCATGGATAACAGGGTGGCAAATAGGATTTACGGCCTAGTCTAGGGGCACTCTTTTGTGAAGTTTTACATCTTAAGTTTGACTCACGGAGCTGGACAGCACATTGTTGCCCATTTACAATACATCCTAGGGACATGGCCTTGAGCGGATATTGAATTTGCAACTGTTATCCATCATGGAGATGGATGTATGCCCCGGGTACCACAGATTCCGTCAACCCCCTGCATATCACATGAGCCTGGCGCTGAGTCAATCTACAATGCACAGACCTTGGCACACTTGCTGCGTAGTGCAAGTGTGTCAGCATCATTGGAATTGTATGTTCCTGTGCATGGAGGCTCAACCTCCTGCCCACGCAGGATGTTGTCATTTAGCGGGTCAATTTTAAACGGCATATGGCAGAACTGTGGGCCTGATTCACAAAATTAATCTGAGAGTAGGTCCTAACTTTACGACTTTCGGTATTCACAAATGGAATTTAGGAGTAGTAAAGTTAGGAATACTGACTTCACTACTCCTAAATGCCTTTTGTGAATACCGATATTTGGAAAGTTAGGGTTTTGTCTCAGATAACGTTTTTGATTCGGGCACACAGTTGTGCTGCACACAAGAGGGGAATGTAGCATTGCTCCCTGTAGTGCCAGTGTCATAGCCACTTCTCCCAGCTGTTAATTTTGCATTGGCTCATAGAGATGCCACCCTTTAAATGGTGGTGCTGCATCTGACTATATGCTAAGTGCAGTTCACCACACATCCCTAGACACATTGCCCTATCCGCTCACAGTGGTCACAGCATGAGAGGGTTCCTAATTTTGAATGCATTGTTCATCCACAGGAAGGGGCTGACTGAGGACTTGCACTTTGGGGTGAGTCCCTATTGCCAACTCAACTTTACTGAGGCAGACATTGTGGTTCCTATAGCGGCTGATAGACATGTGCCCTTACGATTCTTTGTCAATGTGAATATAGTGTGAACCATCTTGGGATGTGACATGCAATGCGCACCATCACAACAGGCTTTGTCCAACCCATAGAGTGTGAGTAGATATGCCAAGTGAGAATTTGTAGCAATGGTAAAGGGGGACACTACTTGTGGCATGCAACTGACTTGGAAATTTTTGCACACATGCCTATTTCCTTTATGTACGTAGGGCTAAGTTGGGATATTGCTAGAATGTTGTATTGGAGCAATGAGGGCACGGCTAGTTCACACATACCCGGTCATCTCACTGTCTATCTGGGTCACAGTAAAAGATGTAATTTTCTCTTATTTCCCTAGGTATACTTTTTGGTGTATTAATTGGCCCTACATTTTTAGAGACTTCTGTACTTGATTGGTCTTAGACAACACACATGTGTGTGACTTAAATATTTTTATTTACATGTCCATTGACATTGGTGAAAACTGGACCAGTACTTGGCCATACAATCCCCACATTCCATAGATGTCCAGTGGAGGGCCAGACAGAGTCCTTTTGGGGTAACATGTCCAAAGGAAGAGGCAGAGTTCAGTCAGCAGGCTGATTGCAGTGTCATTGGGAACAAGACAAAATATGGCAGTCCATGTCGAGGTCCAAGGTGAGTGTCACAGAGTGTATCGGGGACAGTGGAAGCTGATGTTCCGGGTCATGATTCTGAGCCCAGATCCAAGGAGAAGCAGCCCATTTGGCATAGATGAATGCTACCGCTTTCTTCTTTGCAATAATGCTGATTCATCCACATCTTCGTCCTCAGATGTGTCATGTGCCTCACATGTGCGTGGTGGTAGATTGGCTGCAGCACTGTGAGGCACTGACACATCAGGGGGTGGAGATGTGGATGTAGAAGCAGCAGCAGCATTCATCTGTGCCAAACCTTGATGCAGCAATGCAGTGATGATCAGGTGCAGGGCATGGAAGATTCCAGCTACATCTCGTTGGTGTGCAGCCGTGGCAGCCATTTGTTCTGCTTGCATCCGCTCCATGTTCTCCATTATTCTTCGCATGCGGCCCAACTCCTGGCTGACATCGCTGGAGCCACTCTGACTGGACAGTTGTTCTTGTCTCTGAGTCATGACTCCAGCAATGTCAGCCATGGAATGTCGGAGAGCATGGAGTGAACTGAGGGTGTCTGTGATGTTCTGTAGGTGGTCCTGAATAGGACTCAGACACCCACATACGGCATCGAGTTTGGCCGCCAGGATATCAAACTCCACCCGCACCTGATCAGCCATCTCCTGCTGGACCTCTACCGCACGGCATTGAAATGCCAGAAGTGGGTCCTCAAGGTCCTGGGAGACAGCTGTGGTGGTAGGTGCTTGATGCTGTGTGGTTTGTGCAGGGGGTGGAGTTTCCACGACGCAGCTGGATTGGCCTGCTCCTGGAGATGGTGTGCTGAGTGAGTCTAGCAGCTGTTGGAGGGTATCCATGTTGATGGTGGCGAATTCCTCTTCTTCATCAGTGAAGAGTGGGACAGGCTGCTGTACAGGAGGTGATGTCTCTTCCTCTGCAATGTAAAGGGGAGATGCAGTTTAACTGTGTGTTTCATGTATGATCATGCATTGGATGAGTTTACAAGCAGATTGCATGACAATGTCCATTGTGACAGTTTGGGAGCAGATGCCTATTTGATGCCGGATAGTGAATATTTGTACAACATCACGGATGTGACGTTGTAGTTGTACATTGTCATCTCACAGTTTACAGCTATGACAAATGTGAATGGCAAATCTCTACACACAAGCGGCACCAGTTGTGTCCTCTGTTAAGTTGTGAAAGTGATGCAGTTTGTACCACATTGTAGTCAATGTTGATTAGCTCAGATTTATGTGTGTGTGCGCACTGCATTGTGGGAGAGTCACCCCTGCAGCTTTGGTTTTGCTGCCCTAATCCCTTTCAGGCAGTGAGCCTTTCACTTATGTGCCTTTACAATTGTGAGATGTTGCAAGGTGGGGTAAATATGGGTCTTGGTCAGAGTTGGGACACTTGTACATTGTTTGTCAGCAGATGTCTTGTTTACATCAGGGATTGTATGTACACGAGGAAGTGTCAGAGTGTTACCTGCCACTTCAGTGACGTTGCCTGCACCATGTTAAAATATTTGGGGTGCAGGCATTCTATTCATCATGCACTGTCACTTGCTTTGTCAGTGTGGCTCACAGACAACCAGCTTTGCTGGGTACTGCACATGTGCATGGGTTTGGTGCGAGATTAGTTATGTGTGAGGAGGGCCCCCTTTAGGCACATTTGCAACGAAGGGCTACTTGCTGTTTCTATGTGTGCTGCACAATGCTGTACACATGTGCATCCAGGTAGCTTAGGCAATTGTGATTTATCTTGTGTGCATGTCGTCAGTCATGTTTTTTCTAGCATGCATTGCTTACTGCCCTCCTGTTGGCTTACCCGTTGTGAGTATGGTGCAGGTTGAGTTTCTATTGTTGTTGCTGGCTGAACAGACAGTGTCAACACCCATTACACTCAACGTTGACCCCAGGTGTGGTGTATAAGTGGGCCTGGATTTGATGGATGTGGATTTCCTAAGGCGTATTAGTGGTGCTCAGGCCCTATCTCCGCCACCCTCCCAACAGATGCTAATGGCAGGGTGATGTGTGTTTGTGTATTTGCCACGTAGATGGTCACATGGATGATACATGCTGTCCTGGTTCTGATTATTGAATGCCGGGCTTTGCGTGTGGATGATAACAACCATGACTGCATATTTGTTCACTGACACAGTTGACTTACCAAACAGATAGGTTTACCTGCACATAATGGTGTAATGGGCAAATCACACCAGGACTGATGTGTAATGCTGTTTACCGTATGGCAGATGTGTACACTTGAGAGTGGAGGAGTGCTATTTGACCTAAGAGGTGAGGGTGCCATTTAGCTACTTGTCATTATTTCGTGCTACTTTGCTATCCTTGCTTGTTGTCATGCTTAGGTTGTCATACTTCTTTACAGGGACATTGTAGGTCTGTGAGTATGGCACACAGACAAGTCATGTAGTACATATTTGGGTGACACATTCCTGATATGCATTGTCTATGCACTGTGGTGTTGTGGGCATATCCCCCATGGTCATTGTATTACATCACATTTTGAGTCAAGTCTGCTGTTTGTGTGCATTGTGGGATATGCAGCTTTTAGCCAGTAGGCTACATGATCACTTTGTTGTGACAATTCATGTGTTTATGGTATGCAGACTCACTAGATGCTTTCTCACTTGGTGTACACTGGACTGCATCTCATGTACAAGCAAGCGGGCACATTGATTGGAGATGCGGCAGGATGTCTACATGGCCCCCTTGCCTCAACACCACGCATATACAAATCGTCTGCACAGGGCCGCATATCTCTGACACCAAAATGAGGATGCACTGTGTATGTGACTGATCATGTGCATGAGTGGGCATGCCGCCACCAATGTCAGCACACATGCACCATTGTGCACGTGTGTCTGAGTTGTGTGCAAGTTTGTGTATGTGCAGTAGTGTCCCCCTTGATGCACATACACATTCTTGCATACGACTCAGACATACAGGAACATGCATATGCGTGGTGTTGAGGCAAGGGGGCCATTTTGACACCCTGCCGCATCTCCAATCAATGTGGCCCTTTGCTCTTTCATGCAGCCCTTATTTTGTGGTCTGATATGATACTTGGACTATATTTGGATGACTTTTCTGTGCACATTTCCAGGTCTGTGAGCCCACCAATATGTGTCTTGCAATGTATTGGTTGAGTAGGGTGATATGTGTCTATGCCACCAGGGACAAGGGTATCCGGGACATGATCCACAGTCATTGTGGGTGTGCACTGCGATATATTTAATTGTGCATGAGTGCCATTGGGCCCATCCACCCCGTCCCCCCAGTCCCTGGTCGTTACTCACCCTGTTGCTGTTGTGTCTGGTCATGTTGAGCAGTATCCTGTCCCGGAACTCCAACCACCGTTTCCTCGCTGATGACTGTGGACACCTGTTCCTCCAACGCATCCAGCTCCTCCTGTGGCGCTGGACTCCCACCTCCAGTCTGCATTGCTGCTTTCAGATTGGCTGCAAGTTTCTGCTTGGTCTTGCGCTTAGCATCATGCCAGCGCTTCTTGCAGTCATCCACTGTCCTCCTCACTTCTCCGACAGCATTCACCTTGGCTGCGATGGACTGCCATATTGCATTTTTTGTTCCCAATGACACTGTGGAGCTGACAAAAAGTTGTCGTTGGTTTACTGTCACCTCCGCAATCAGGACCTGGTTTTCCTGCTGACTGAACCGGGTCTTCCTCTTCCTCTTCTCCTAGCCCTTCCCCTGGGTCTCTGGCTGGTCAACCTCGGTGTTTGGGGGGTTGTTGTTGGCTTCAGTACTGGGTCCAGCTTTCTCCATGGTTCTTCTCTATTTTTTCCTGTTTTTTTTTTTTTTGTGTGTCTGGGCTGCATTGCGGGCATTTTATAGTGGTTTTTCCCGCCTAACGTGAAAAAAAGTGGACTGACGCTAATTAGCGTGCCGTTTCTGGCCGCTAATTGGCCCATCGCCACTTTTTTCACGTTAGCGTGAGGATTTATATCGCTGTGCCACTATTCTTAACGCCGGACAGTTCACCCAGTAAGGGAAACTATCGCCAGTTAGCGGCGTGTTGTGAATACGCCGCTAACACGGTGATAGTTTTCCACGGTACACGGCGATAAAAAACGCACGCTAACTGAGGTTAGCAATAAATATCGCCAATCCTTGTACATATGCCCCTAAGAGTCCACTTTGTAATAACTAGAACTCTGCACTCCCCGAAGTTCTTGAGTCAGCGGTACGGCGGTACCTCCAATAACTGTAACACTAGGGAACCAAGGGGCATATTAGTAAGGGCTTTATCGCCGCTTTAGCAGCACTTTTTGCCGCTAAAGCGGCGATTTTTTTATCGCTCTATCAGCAAGCTGTCGCTAACAGGCGTTAGCGACAGCTTTCTGGCGATAGCGGCCCGTTTTCCCATCGCCTTGCATGCCAGCGATAATTATCGCTAATGACATGCAAGGTAGGCGTTCCCAACTAAAAGCGACTGAAAACAGTTGCTAACACAACTTCCCCCTATTAGCAACGCAGGCGAAGCGATAAAAAAATTCACGCTAAGCGCGAAAATCGCTAGAATTTAACACCTGCTAAAAACACGACTTACCTGTTTGTTGAATGGGAGGTGGATTGTCAGGCTAAGTCCACCATGGCGTTAATGCGTAAATATCGCTGGATTTCCAGCGATATTCACGCATTTTGCCGCTTTCGCTGGATATTTTATCGCATTGGAGATAAACGTTGCTAATAGCGTGTTATCTCCGCGATAATATCCTGCGATAGGCGACGATAAAAAAAAACGCGCTATGCGCGGTTTGCGATAATTATCGCAAGTTGTTGCTAATATCCCCCTAGATCTTTTCAGTTAATTTTGATACAATTTAGATTTCCAAACTGTTGATGACATTATGTTTGTGCACTCCTTTTTGTCTTTTGCTGAATCAAGTAGCTGAATCTGAAGTGAAGTCAAAATATGTTTATTTTATTACTTAACTAATTGTGCATGGTTAATATTGACAAATACCTGGAAGCTTATGTGATTAAACAATAAAATACATATCTTAATATTACAGGAAGCTTGGATTTGGATGTTTGCAGACATTTTCCTGAACACAGAAATGAATTTGTAGTGTGAGAAAGCGGGTTATTAGTTGGGGTGGATAGTAGTCTACCATAAGTTATAATGTCACTGTTCTTGTTAGGTCCATAAGGTTTCCAGTAATTTAAACCTGAGTACAACCTCTGGTAGCTACGGCACAGAGTAGACAGGCTTAGTTTAATAAAATGTGTAAAACATTTAGAAGTGCCAGCCAAAAACACTTACAAGTATGAAAACGCAACACAATGAAAATCCCACTCCAATTTATAAAAATAGAGAATATTTTAATTTAAAAAATGACACCAAAAAGACAAAAATTCAGGTCCAGGCGACTCCTGGACAAAAAGTTACCTTTGGACTGAGAACTTTTTGGGGAGAAAAGGAGGTCGTCAACAAGTTGTTGGAGGGGCAAACCTCAAGCTGGATATAAGTTGGATTGATGTGGGTGGATTGCTGAAGTGCAGGGTCCTGGAGCAGTCATCAGCAAATGCGGGAAAGCTTAGAGCAGTTGAAGCTTAACGTTCGTGCCCAGGAAGGTCTCAAAGTCAATTGCCTTATGCTCAACGTCCCTCTCAGTGAAGCCCTCTACGTTTCTGGGAGTCTGATCTCATTTAGCGGGAAAAATCAGCAAGTTGGACCAGTCTGGCAATTTAATGTTAATGGCGTCTGCTCAATGGCGATGCTGGCCTCCCACCATTTCTGCAGAAGAAAAGTTGGTAAAAAGTTTCAAAGTCCCAGATTGTGCAGTTTAGGCAGGAAGAGTACATTCTAACACCAGTGAAGGGTTCCAGGATGTCAGTACCACCACTTTGGGGGTCAGGACTCATTCCAACAGAAGCACCCAGGGGGGTCCAGGACAGGTCCAGTTGAAACTGGCCAGCTGGGCTCTTCAGAAAAGTGGGTTTCTTGCAGCTTTTGTGTCCCTGGAGCTTAAAAGGAGGTCAGTTAACTCACCCTTGGAGTCGACTACTCTGTCCTGAGTGCATGTGGGAGCAATTCAAGCCCTTAGGGTCCTCCTCACATGTCACAACAGAAGGTGCAGTCATTCTTCTATATTTCAGAAGTCCAGCAGTGTTCTAAAGAGGGTACTGGGGAAGCCACACTTATGTCCATTAGCAGCCGGTGGGTGGGGGACTCTCCTGGCCACTCCCTTACAAATGAGGCAATAGTTCACACGGGTGACCCTGCCCACTTTTGCACCACTTTGTGTGTGTTGTACTGTAAACTATCCCACAATGCCCATCTCTTCCTAAAACCAATATGCTAGAATCTTTGTTCTCTTGTGCAGAACTCCCTGTGCCCACCCAGAGGTGTGGCTACAATAATGGGCAAACCCTCCCTTGTGGTCCCACAAAACTGGTTCTGGGGGCAGCTCCTCTCCCAATGATGTTGGTGCCTAACTGACTAGCAGGACAATAGAGGGGGCAGCCCAAGGTTGAGTTACCTCTGGCAGTGGAGGGTAGGCAACCTTTGAAGATAATTAAGTACCTGGTCACAGCCCAGATGGCCATCCTTTCGGGGGAAGGGCAACCCCTCTCCCTTCATCTCAGCTCTGAGAGCCACTTCACATCTAATCAAGGAGCCATTCAGATCCTGGGTGAAACTGGCAGAAATGCACATTTGGCTCAGGCAGAAAATGTGACATTTTCAAAATAGTAATATAAAATTCAGCTTGACCATTAAGTTAGATTTTAAATTACTATTAAAATGAGTTCTTGAATTTTCTAGCTACTCCCAACCTGAATTTAAGCATTATAAGGTGTTATAATGCACCCCAGTGCTTTCTTATGGGAGATCCTGCCTTTCTGCAGTGAAAACTTACTTTGGAAGTTTTTTACTGACAGGACATGTAATTCATTAAATACACATGTCCTACTTCTTAAATGCCAGGCACCTTATTCTATGGGCATTTAGGGCCTGCTTCGGAGGTGTCTTATAAGTATTAAATGGAAGGTTCAGGCCTGGCAAAAGATTACATTTGCCAGCTCAAACTGGCAGTTTTGGAACTGCACACCAGGGGCTTATTTAAAAGTCTGTTGCACCGCAAGAGTGTCACTTTTTTTTACGCACTGGCAGCGCAATGGGCTTCCCCATATTTACAAGGCCACGTAAAGCCACCCTATGTGAATTTTCATGGTCTTGTGGATATGGGCCACTTTCACACATTACTCTGTGTGAAAGGGGAGTTCCATGGGTGTTGCTGTGGGTGTTCCCATGCACCATCCATGGAACTTGAGGCATTCCCAGATTTACAACATTTTGTAAAACTGGGAATGCGTCAAAATTCTATGCCTCCCCAGGGGAGGCATAGGAATGGTGCGACGAGGAGAAATACCTTTATTTCTCCTCATTTGTTCCTCTTTCTATGTGTGCTGTATTCTGAGCACGCATAGAAAGAGGAAAATGCCATTAATTATTGTTTTTGTGCAGGTAGGTGTCCCTTCCTGCCCCAAAACAACCATCCCCGCAACACAGGCACCCTTGCAAAATGGCACAAGGGTGCTTACGCTGGCGCATGGCAGTCAATTGTGCGCCAGTGCAGGGAAAAGCACAGGGATGCGTTGTATTGTTGTTAATACGACACATCCCTGTGCTTTGAAAACAACGCAGCACGGCACAGCAAAATGTCTTGGAGCACTGTGCTGCATAATTGTTTTGTAAATGAGGCCCCCAATCTGCAGGAAAAGCCTGGAGACATGCTTTACATTGTCACCTTAGCAGTGGCCAAATATGTGCTGTAATCCACTTGTGACTTTTGACATACTGACCCGTGGTGTACTTTTGTATCATTAATAGGGACTTAAAAGTAAGTTAATTATGCCAATTAGGCGAATAGCCAATTTCAACATGTTTGAAGGGACAGAGAACATGCACTGGGACATGAGTAGCAGTGGTGCAGCAAGCAGAGTAAAAAAAGTCAGCATCATCACTTCAAAAAATCATCATCTATATACAGAATAACCTGGAAAGAACTATATTGCCATGGTAATTAACAGGTATATGCCCTATAGGAAGATAGACCACCTCAACAGTTTGGGGTTTACCCCTGTCATTTGTATGAGCCATATCAGTGGCCTGTGGTCAGTTTGAACCTTGAAATTAGTTCCAAACAGGTAGGGTCTCAGCTTCTTCAGGGATCTAAGCAAAGCAAAGGCTCCCTCTAAATGACACTCCAGTGCTTCTTACTGGGGAGTAGAAACCTGCTAATAAAGGCAAGTGGTTGATTCTGAACCTCATCATTTAGCTGTGATAACACTGCCCCAATCCCATGCTCTGAAGCATCTGTTTGGACCACTGCACCTCTTTTAGGGTGTCAAAAGCCTTCTGACACGCCTCGGTTCAAATTACCTTGTTTGGCTGCTTCTTTGAAATCAGCTGTGTCGGGAGGGGTTACAATGGTGCCATACTCTTTGATAAATGTCCTTTAAAACCTGGTTAGATCCAGGAAAGCTCTGACCTGAGTCTGGGTTTTGGGAGGCACCCAAGCCATGATTGTCTGGCTCTTGGGCTGGAGGGGCTGCACATGTCCCCTACCTACGTGGTAGTCCAGGTACCCTATAGCTCACTGCCCTATATGGCAGTTAGTCCAATTGGTTGTGCAAGCTGGAGCTAAAGACAGCAATCTCATCTAGATGTGCTGCACTAAAGGTCTCCAGTCCCAACAATGCCCTGTTCACCAGTATCTGGAAGTTGGAAGGCGCATTCTTCAATCCAAAGGGCATTACCTTTAATTGGAAGTGGCCCTGAGGAGTCGAGAAAGTTGATCTCTCCTTGGCTCCCTCAGTCAGGTGAATCTGCCAGTACCCAGAAGTTAAATCAAATGTGCTGAGGTATTTGGCATCCCCTAACCAGTCAATGAGCTCATCAGCTCGGGAATGGGATATGCATCAGTCCTGGTGATAGCATTAAGTCCTCGATAGTACACACGAGACCTGAGTTCTAGGGTCCCCCCTTTTGGGTTGGTCTTGGGCACTAGCACCACTGCAATGGCCCAGTGACTACTGAAGGGCTCAATCACCCCCTGAGACAACATTTTGGAGACTTTCCCCTTAATGCTGACTCTTACTTTATCTGCCAAGCTGTAGATTTTACTCTTAACAGTTAAGCTGTCACCAGTGTCAATGTTATAACACACCACTCGGTCAGTTCAGGTGTCAGGGAAAACAGTCCATCAAACTGACCCAACAATTGATGACTGTCTGCTGCTTCTCGGTCATTGCAGGGAAGAGGACTGCTCCCTCCACTGAACCGTACATGGCATTATAGGACAAGAGGTCTCGGGGGAGGTTTACTCTCCTCTTCCTCTCCTCCATCTGTGACCATTTGCATGGTCATGTCAGCCCTGTCAAAGTGAGGCTTCAGACGGTTGACATGGTTCACCCTGTTGGAGTGTCTGGGGTTACAGAAGTCCTCACCCATCTTTTGCAGCACTTTGTAGGGCCCAATCCATTTGTCATGGAGGGTCCTGGGAGCTACTGGTTCAACAACCCCCACTTTCTGACCTGGCCTGGCTTTTTGGTCATACCAGTGCTTTATAAGCTCCTTGCTGGTCGGCTTTCAAGCTCTTGCTAGCTCTCTTCATGTACTCAGCCATGCTGGAAGGCAGGCCCAGTAGATAGGCAACAATGTCCTGTTTGGGCTCCTTGAGAAGTTTCTCCCACCCTTCTCAGACCGGACTTAAGGGGCCTCTGACAGGGTACCTGCCCAAACGCTCAAAGTGGCTAAAGACCACTCCAATTTGTTGTGTCTCCCTGTAGGCAAATAAAAGGAATGGGAGTAGGACATCCCACTTCATACAGAGTTTTTCAGACAACCCCATAAACATAACTTTTAAGGTCTTGTTGAATCTCTCCACAAGATTAAGGGCCATATGCATCAAGCATTTTTTGCCTTCGCAAACGGCCGATTCGCAGAATCGGCAGTTTGCGAACACAAAAAAATGCCTTTTTGATGCAGTAAACCCTATTTTGCGATTCGGTAACCTGTTACTGGGTCGCAAAATGGGTTTGCGATTCACTATTAGGAAGGGGCGTGTTTAGTGCGTCCCTTCCTAATACCGAATCACATTGGTATGCATGAATGTTTTGCAACCGAAATGCGGTCGCAAAACATTCGCATTTTACCACCTAATTCAAGTAGGTGGTAACCAATTCGCAAATGGGAAGGGGTCCCCAAGGGACCCCTTCCCCTTTGTGAGTGTCTGTAAATGCATTTTCTAAGAGCAGGCAGTGGTCCCACGGACCACTGCCTGCTCTTAGAAAATGAAAGGAAAAGTTTTCTTTTTCTCTTTTGTAAAGCATCCCGTTTTTCTTAAGGAAAACGGGCTGCTTTACAAAAAAAAAAATATTGCTTTATTTAAAAGCAATCACGGACATGGAGGTCTGCTGACCCCAGCAGGCCACCATCCCCGTGATTTTTGCGATTCCTAGGGGGTCTCAAATTGCGACCTACCTCATTAATATTCATGAGGTAGGTCATTTGCGATCCCCTAGGAATCGCAGAAAGTGTTAAACACACTTTCATGCATTCCATTTTGCTATTTTCTAATTGCCAATCGCAAGAATTCGCAATTAGGAAATCGCAAAATGGATTGTTGATGCATCTGGCCCTCTATGTTTGTGGGTGGTAATGGGTGGTGAACCTGTAAGTCACCCTGTACTCATCACACATAACCTTCAAGTACACAGACAGGAAGCTTGTCCCCTATCTGAGATTATCTCATTGGGGAACCCTGCTCTGCTAAACATACCAAGCAAGGCCCTAGCCACAACCAATGCAGTCACCACCCTCAGAGGTATGGTTTCAGGGTGCCTGGTGGTATGGTCAACCACCATCAAGATGAACCTATTCCCTCAAGTGGTTTTGGAGTCCATAGGACCAACAATATCAATCACAACCCGCTTGAAAGGTGTTCCAACCACAGGCACTGGAATTAAGGAAGCCTTGGGTTGCCCTCCTGTCTTGCCATTGGCTTGACAGGTGGTACAGGAGTGACAGAACTCCTTCACCTTCTCAGACAACTATTGTCAGGAAAAGTGGTTTTCCAACCTGTCCAAGGTTTTGGTTTGCCACAAATGCCCAACTAATGAGGTATCATGGGCTAAGTTCAAGAGGAATGCAGTGTTCTTTTGGGGGACCTCCAATCTCCTGATTGCTCCGGGTTTTGGTTCCCTAGCCTCACTGTATAGGATACCTTTGTCTCACTAAAATACAATGGGTTGCTGGGATCCCCTGCTGTTAGACTTCAGCCTGGTGGGGAAGGCTTTCAAAGTTTGGGCACTCTGTCTGTGCTCGGCAGAAATTCTCATTGGAAGTCCTCCTGCTCTATGTTACTCAGAGAGTTCTGGCAGGTTTCTCAGGGTAGGCTCCTTTTCCCCTTTAGGCTCCAGATCCTCTCCCCAGGTGTCAGATTCCTACAAGCATTGGGATGTTTTGAGGCAGGTTTCCCATGCCTCTTGCTCTTCCTCTTGATTATGGAAACCTGGGCCATTGTCCCAGACTCTAGGCTCCCTTGACTTCCCTGACAGGTTATTTGGGCCTTTGTGGCCACAAACACCCACTCAGGCAGACACAAAATTTCGGCATGAGCCTTCCTTTCCTTCTCAGTCTAAGCAGAGGTTTCTAGGTCATTCCCCAACAGATAATCCACTGGAATGGCAGGGCTCACAGCTACCCTCTTGAGGTCAATAATCCCTCCCCACTCAAAGGTGATGAAAATTCAACTCATTGTCAGCATTGACTATGTTATGGAGAACATCTGCGATAATCTGCTTTAGGGAAATCAGCTGGCCCATCACTGTGGTCATGCTGCCTTCTGTATACCTCAGAGCTTCTACCTTGATCCCATTGATGATTGGCCACTGCCTGTACTTCACCGTGATGGGAGGTAAGATGACCAGGGCTTAAACATCCACCCCACCCACAAAGACTACAATGGCTTCAGTATAACTCTTGGTTTCCCCAGGGAAAACTTCCATCCCAACTTCTACACTAGCAATCCTTTGTGATTGCCAAGTTCTGGGGGCATCTTGGAACAGACCAAATCTCCATTTTTATGTTGTAGCTTGTGATAGTCCAGGCTCACCCCAGCCTTTACGGGGGTCAAGAGGTTTCTTCCTCTTGTACCCTCCCCACTTGGGTTGGGAAAATGTATGGGACTCTCCCTCTTGTGTAGACTTTTGGGTCCTTTGTGAGAACTCCTTCTATTTATCCACATTGCTCTCCACTTTTCCCTGAGGAGGGACTGAACCTCCTTTCTTTCGATAGCCCTCCCCCGGGTCGTCTTAGACACCTTAGAGGGCACTCAAACTTCATCTGCCTTACCAAGCTGCCTGGTGCCAGACAACTTGAAATCTGCTAGATGCTGGTGTAACTCTGAATGACAATTACGCATGTTACTCAAGATTAGAGGTGGGTGGTAAACTCAGCTTCTCCGGCAGAGTTCATGGAGTTTTGCCCACTCTGCTTTCCGCTTGGAATGCGGAGTTTCAGAAAAACTCTGCCAACCATTGCATGGCAGAGTTTTTTCTCACATGCGGCTCGCCAACGGTACGTTGGCTAGCACAAGTGAGAAAATAAAGTGCTAGACCACCTCCAGGTGAGATTTCTCATTGTAGGCAGTCAAGGCAAGTTGCTACCGCTCACGTTTAGAAAGCTGCTGCTCACGGTGAAAAAGCTGCTGCTCGAGGTGAAAATCTACTCATGTGGCAGAAAGAAGCAGTGCCCTCTGTCACGCATCATGGTGCCATTCGCGCTGATTTTACAGCACCGGACAAGCTCCCAGGACTAAAAATCAGTGCGAACAGCATGATGTGCCACAACTCTGCCACTCGTAGAACTTCACAGAGTCTCCCTGAGCTTTTGGGTAACTCCATGGTACTCCATGAAGTAAAACTCTGCAACGTCCGCCCACCCCTACTCAAGATGTGCTCCTTCAAAATCAGATTATATAGCCCATCATAAGTAGTGAATGTATTGCTTTTCACCCAGCCCTCTAATGTCTTTAGTGAGAAATCTACAAAGTCAACCCAGGATTGAAGTGTGTCTTTGTGTGCGTCCTGTAACTTCTTCCGGTACTCTTCAGGTGTGAGCCCAAAATTCTGCACAAGGGGCTCCTTCACCTGAGTATAGGAGTCAGCTACTCTACTAGAGTCATGAGTGCAACCCCCAACCCCCGGGTTGGTACTAGCTCCCACAGTAAGGCCTCCCAGTGCTGTTGATCCATCCTGCACATTCTCAATGCACTTTCAAAGGAGGCAAACCATTTGACAATGTTGTCCCCCATTACAAATCCAGGAACAATAGCCTTGGGCAAATGAGCTGTGGATGGCCCCCAGTAAGCACGCCACCATTGCTACTACCATCTTCACTGGGCATCAAACCCAGCCATGCCTTGTTTTTCTCCAAGTGCCAGTTTATTTTTCACTGGGCTATGGCTGTCAGTTTGTCCTGTAGCTCCCTTTCCGATTGCCTGTCCATTGGCTCCAACTGGTGGATGGCCAGTTCAGATTGGTTTGTGCTGGCAGATTTCACTGTACTTCCAGCACTGGATGGTGCACCAAAGAACCCCTGTTGGGACAGGTTGTCCCTTCTCCGTCATCCTTTGGAGTTGCCTCTTCCTCAGAGGGGATCTCTGCTTGGTGGGCTTCCTCCCAGGTCCTGAAGGCCTTCTCAAAATCTGCCTTCTTGGCATTGCGGCCCAGCTTTAACTTTCTTTCTTTCCATAAGGACTTCATCTCCACCACTGTGAGAGTTGTTAAGTTAGCCAGCTCCAACTCAATGTTCCCTTAGTGCAAAAATTGGTATTAAAATATATTTGGAAAAATCAAAAATAGCCCAATCAAACACCTGATTCGAATTAAAAATAAAAATAAATTTTTGCTTTCAGTCCAATTTAGGGATTTTGAATTTTCAACTCAATAGTTGAGTGGTACTGAGCAAACACAAGTTCTGGAGTTCACAGCTGAACACCAGTGTAAGAAAATGGATTATTAGTTGTGGTGGATGTTGGTCCACCCCCAATTATAGTGTCACTGTTCTTGTTAGGTCTAGTAAAGGTTTCAGAAATTCAAAATTGAGCTCAACCCCTACTAGCTATGGCACAGAGCACACAGGCTTAACTTAATAAAATGTGTAAAGCATTTAGAAGTACCAAAACAGTTAAAAAGTCAAAAGCAAAACACAAAAAAACCATGCCCCATGCTTGTCAGCCCTCTTCCAATCATTTTCATAAAGCATGAGAAAAAACATTAAAAGAGGGCCGCCCTCCATTTGCACGCATGTGATGGCCATCCTGGAATGTTTTTTTATTTATAAAAATAGTTTTTCAATGTCCAAAATTAAACTAAAACAACACAAATTCAACAAGTATAAACAGAAATGAGAATTATTAAAGTTTGAATTACATTTTAGTGCTAAAAAGCACAAAGTGCCACCCGTGGACAACTGGTTGAGCTGGATCGGGACAAGGGTAAGGTTTGAGGCTGACCATGATGGGGCCTGGGCCTGGTACAAGGCCCAGGTAGGTTCTGGTCAACGTGTTCTCTTTGGACTTAAAACTTTTCCTGGAGAAAAGGAAGTCATCAGCAAGTCATCGGGGGCAAGCTTTAAGCTGGATCCGAGTCGTTCTTTAATGACAGCTGATTGCTGAAGTGCAGGGCTCCGGTGCGGTCATTGGCGAAAACGGGAAAGTCCCAAGTGGGCAAAGTCAAGCATCTGTGCTCAGGAAGGCATCAACAAAAATTATCTTAGGCTCAATGAAGCTCTTGGTGAAGCCCTCTACGTAAGGACTTAGAACTTTTTCTGGAAGTCATATCTCCTTCAGCAGGACAAACCAGCAATTTGTATCCAACTGGCAATTTAATGTCGGTTGCTTTAGCTTAACAGCAGTCCAAGCCTCCTGCAGGTTCTTCAGAAGAAAAGTTGGCAAAAACTTTTTTAAGTCCCAGCTTTTGCAGTTTGGGCAGGAGGAGTCCACTCTAACACCAGTCAAAGGTTCCAGGACCTCAGGAACAGCACTTGGTGGTCTGGGCTCACTCCATTAGATGCCACTACCAAGGTCCTGAGAAAGTCCAGTTGAAATTGGTCAGCTGGGCTTTTCAGGAAAGTGGGCTTCTTGCAGCTATTGTGTCCCTGTGGCTGAACAGGAGGACAAAGCAAACACAAAGAGATGATGGACAGAGCACTGAAACTTTTCAGATACTCACCCCCAGTCACAGATCTGGGTTTAATACATCATCGTTCTTTAGCTCACTTCGCCACCCCAGTTCAGACACAGCTATATGCAAATCAGTCTTGACCCTGTGCCTCATGGGAACAGTCCAGCCCGAACTGCCAAGCTATGTCTTCCCTGGACCGGAAACAAGCATCCTCGGACCAGTTTCGGGCTAACAGCCCTCATCAGCCAGGCTAGCTTGGATCCAGTGGCAAAGTGAGCAAGGGACCCACGTCTGGGCATACCCTGCCAACTTAGGGCGAACAAAGCAAACACAAAGAGATGATGGACGGAGCACTGAAACGTTTCAGACACTCACCCCCAGTCACAGATCTGGGTTGAATCCATCATCGTTCTTTAGCTCACTTCACCACCCCAGTTCAGACACAGCTATATGCAAATCAGTCTTGACCCTGTGCCTCATGGGAACAGTCCAGCCCGAACTGCCAAGCCATGTCTTCCCTGGACCGGAAACAAGCATCCTGGGACCGGTTTCAGGCTAACAGCCCTCATCAGCCAGGCTAGCTTGAATCCAGTGTTAAAGTGAGCAAGGGACCCACGTCTGGGCATACCCTGCCAACAGGAGGACAGCCAACTCACTTTGGAGTCCACTTCTTGGTCCTGGGTACAAGTGGGAGCAAGCCCGGCCCTTAGAATCCTCCTCGCAGATCACAAAAGCAGGTGCAGTCCTTCTTCTGTCTTCCAGAGGTCCAGCAATGTGATGAAGAGGGTACCGGGGTGCCATATTTATGCCCAATGCCAGCCTGTGTGTGGGGGACTCTCCTGGCCACTCCCTATCCAATGGGGTAAACGTTCCTAGGGGTGACCCTACCAACGTTTGCAGCAATTCCTGTGGCCTGTGTGTCTTACTATAAACTATTCCACAGTGCACCTCTCTACCTAAAACTAACATTTCTTACCCTGTGCAGAGCTCCTTGTGCCCACCCAGGGGTGTAGCTATGGTAATGGACAAAGCCTCCCTTGGGGTCACTTAAAACCAGATCGGACGGTTCACAGCTCCTCTCCCAATGGGGTTGGTGTCTGGCTGGCTAGCAAAATGATAGATGGGACAATAGGGCACAATAGATAAGGCAAACCCAGTTGTGTGTTACATCTGCCCGTGACAGGGTAGGCATCCTTTGAAGTTAATTAAGTTCTCAGGCACAGCCATCCTGTCAGGGGAAGAGCACACCCTCTCCTTTCGTCTCAGCTCTAGGAGCCTCTTCAAACCTCATCAAGGAGCCATTCAACTCCTGTGTCACATTGAACACTGTCGGGAGGGCACATTTGGCTTAGGAAGGAGAATGACAACATTCTAAAAGTGTGATTTCCAAAATTGAAATATAAAATCTTTATTGATCACTTAGAGGGACTTTAAATGATATTACAATGAGTCCCTGAATCATTTTTCCAGCTATTCCCAAGCTGACTTTAAGCTATAAGGTGTTATCATGTAACCCAGTGCTTTCCTATGGAAAAGACAGCCTTTCCACAGTGCAAAACTACTTTGAAGGTTTGCCACTGCCAGGACATGTAAAACAGAAAAATACACCACCTGTCCTTCTTTTTAAATTCCATGCATCCTGCCCTACGGCAGTCGTAGAGGTGACGTATAGGTATTTAAAAAGGATGGTTTAGGCCAGGCAAAAGGTTTGTTTTGGGGGCACAATATGTACTGCAGTCCATGAGTTACATTTAACTTACAGGCCCTGGGTACACTTTTGTACCATATACAACGGACATATTGGTACATTAAATATGCCAATTAGCAGTATAGCCAATTTTCGACATGGTGGAGGGGTCAGAGCAAATGCACTGGAGCATGGTTAACTGTGCTATGGATAGTGCACATTTAGTGAGCATGAGAGGATGATCATGCTCGCTATTCATGTTCTTTTGCATTTAGCGCTATTTCTTAGTGCAAAATGTATCCTCCCATCCATTTTGAATGTAAGGGGGCATTTTATTACTAAGAAAATAGCACTAAATTCAAAAGGACATACATTGTTTGTGATGCTTTTTGTTTTATAAACTGAAAATCGAGAAAGGGACATATGTAGTTCATTCATTTCATCCTTTTTGTGTAAGAGCTGCAGAAGGACCTCCTGAGAGTGTGTACTAATATATTTTGCAGTGAGGAGGCTTACATTCCGATCTAGAGATGTTTGTCTAGTTTCAGGATAGACACCTCCCGCATAAGTTCCCCCCCTCACAGAAGCTATTCTCACTTCCCAAAGGATCCATGGTGAGGTGACAGAATGCTATTTTTTCCCTATGTATCATTAGACAATTCCCTGAAATTTTTGCCCATCGTCTGGTAGTTTATGCCTGGATATGTTGAATAGCCATTTGCTCATGGGAGGTCTGGGGGTACCAATATCGATGTGAAGTAGGTTTACGTCATGGTACGATGTACTGTTTCGTACAATTACTATTTTAGTTATGTTTGGCATGAGGGAGGTAGATATGAGAAAAAAATCTATATTCACTCTAGACCCATGCACACATGAGGTATTGTCTCGGTCGGTGGGGTGCAGTATGCTTCATGGATCTGTCTATGAGTGGTCTGCCTTTATGCCCCCTAATATGTACCTACCCTTTGGTCTGGGTAGCGTGTGGTGATCCGAGTTATCTAGGAAAACGTCTAGTGCTATGTTCCATGACATCGGAATCAATATTCTGTCAATCCCATGAAAGATAGAACCTAAAATCAATGTTTTTTGTTGTATAGTAACTTTAATGAGTATATAATGTCCTCTGTTGTCATGCCATGTATGTGTCACTCTAAGTGGAAGATTTTTCAAAGCAGTGTAGGTACCCCTCCTTTACGGCTGAAATGCGTCCTGCTAATGTCAGATATGGGAGTAAGATATGCGACAAGCGTGATATTCCCTCCAAACCCAGTCTCTCTGGAGTTTCTTGCTCTCATCCTGTTAAAGATGCATCTTCTGAATGAAGGCTATATTAGAATGACATCGATTAAGCAATGTCAAATGTTTTTGCATGTAATGTAATCTGTTAAATCATTCATGTTTAATGATTAAATGGTAAGGGGTTCATTCAACTGGTGCAGTCAACTAAGGATATCAGTGTGCCAGAGAGGGAACTCAGTGATGTTTGAGATGTTCTGGCTGTAGCACTCAGTCTAGGATATTAACAACGTGTGATGGGGAGGATCAACATCACTGGTGTAAAATACAGGCTAAGTACTATGTGGGCCTGAGTAACAGCCACTAGTAGCAAGTACCACTCGTGGCCAGGATGTACTATCGCTCCTGGCCCTTGTGTACAATATACTGCACTGTCAGTGGCATCCCCAATTTGTGGGAAGACCCTAGCTTTGTTGGGCTATTGGCTGTTATCGGACTTGACATCCATAATAATTGTTCAAAGCTATGTAGAAATTATTCGAGACAGTCATTGAATTCTGTTGTTGTCTACCTAAATGAGCATAGTTACTTTGTCAAATAGTCCATAGCAGGAGTCCATTTGGTTGAGTCTAGGTCTGAGAGATAGGAATACATTCCTCTTGTTCATAGTTATTGTGAAAAGTCTTGGTTAATATAGATTTTGTGGCCTGTAAGAGGATGGGGGCCTTGTTGCTTGGCTTGCTTGACGACAGTTTGTTCTTCTTGGTGATGCAAGAAACAAACTATGACTTGCCCTGGGGGAGTCCATGTTGTGCTGCATCTGGGATCTAATCCTATAGGCGCACTCTAGTTCCAATGGCAGAGAATATTCCAGCCATGTAATTTCCAGAATAAGTTTTAGCATAAAGGCCATGATATTCCCCTCCATCTTTTCCTGGATACCTGAGAAGTAGACATTGTCTTGCCTGTTTTTGTCCTCCAATTCTGTTATTTTGGCCTGCATAAGTCAGTGATTCTGCTCCCAGTCCGTGGCTTTTGCAATTGTTTGCCTAATGTTGGTTATCTGGTTCTCCGTCTGAGGCATGTATTGAAGTTGGAAAGATCTGAACTAAAGGAGGTAATTTCAGATAAAGGTTTGGAAGCAGTATCTTCAATAGACATAGAGGCTTTCAGCCTTGTCAGTTCATTGATAATGGCTTCCAAAGCCAATTTGTGCATAATCTTGTCATGCTGCTTGGAAACCTTGTGTGGTTTCCCCATGACAGCTTCCATGAATACGAGCTGCCGGACTGATTTAGACATCTGCTTGGACATTGGCTGGTTGTAGTGGTGCTCACGTCTCTCTTCATCTCGTTGCTCTGTGACTGTGTCAGGAGATGTGCAGAGGGTATTATTGTACTTTCTGCCCTGGCACATGTTGTTTGGTGATGCCTTCTCTCAGAGTGTGTTTCACCACTAGGTTACCTCAGAGGCATTTGTCTTGATAGCGGAAAGGCAGGCATTGTCAAATGTGAGGGTTGTGGGGAGGTAAAGTGAGAAATCAGGGTGATACAGGTGTTCCAGACTGCCCACTTTAGACAGATTCAAGGGTTATAATTGCCTGTTCTATACTTTGGAGAAAAACTCAGATGAATTTCAATGTACTTAATTCCATTCCAGCCCATGAGTGTGCTGCATAAGCCTGATGGACTTTGAGTAATAACAGATCAGTTTATTGCACTTCAACTTATGTCTCTTTGTGGTAGAGATAGAACATTGTTTGCAGCAGAACCTGAGGTCCAGTTCCTGATGCTTTTCATTCTGTTTTTCTGAGGTTTAGATTCACAAGGACAGTCATTAGATGGTGATCACTGCCAAAGTCTGCTCCCCTCCTCACTCTGACATCTTGCAGTGAGCGTCTCTAGACGCCACTTCCCATCAGGTGGTCAATCTGGTTTCTGTCTCTGCCATTGGGTGAGCACTAAGTTTGTTTATGAATATAACAGTGGGGGAAGAGAGCCTATTATATGACCAGATCATTTGTGGCACAAAATTCTAACAGTCTTTCTCCATTGTTGTTCATTGTTTCACAACTGTCCCTTCCGATGGCTCTGTCATGGTTCATATTCAAATCTCTCATCTCAATCTCCAGGTTGTAGTTCAGCACAGCATCAAGCTGTCGTGGGCACCCAGAATGCTGGCCCGCTTCTCCTCTCTTGTTCCTTAACTTAAACTCCCTGTGGGCTAAGCCAAAGGGGCCACAGGGCTAACTGATGCTTGTAATGGTCAGCAAGGGATTGTAGACCCATTATCTGAAGAACACGACAGTCCATTTGGGTCACCTCTTGGGTCACAGTCATCCAAATTGCACTGAACTCCAACCTGTGGATTTCACATCTATGGGAGAACGTTCTGGAAGTGATTGCGTGAGATTTGGGACATTTCTGTGCCCATTTTCGATTCAGCAAGGTATAAATATCACTCCCCTTGGACCACACCTTTTCCAGGTAATCAATGCTCATCTTTAGAGAATGTGGCCCCTTGCCTCAGCTTGCTTGGAGTGGATCCAGCTTCATCAGGACTTTTTCAGCACATCTTCCTTGTCATGGATGTTTGGCATCAGTTACGTCTCCAACACATCCACCCTGTTAAAGATGTTCAGCAACAACCATCTGGAAAAGAAAACAAGGCAAAGCTGTGTACATAAACTTCCCTTCATTGCATGCAAATGTGCCTGGTTAAATCCTATAAACTAATCCTTTCTCATCACAGAGATAATATTAAACACTTACCCAGAGATTAACTGTGCCTCCCTAATAGGTTACACCAAATTCAAAGACTAATCAAGAGATTAACCTTAACGCCCAAGCAAGTGTACATTAGGATTTTTTTATGAGAGCCTTGCATCACTTTTGCACCATGTAAAGTGATACATGTGTGATGCAAGGCTCTGAATCAGATTTATGAAGCCACACAAAGTCACCCTGTGCACCCAGCGCAAATCTCTGCGTCACCTTACTCTGCACTCAGGAGGCATTCGATGGGCATTGCAGTGGGTGTTTCCATGCAACACCCATGCATTTTGATGCTGCCCCAGATTTACAAAATCATGCAAACCTGGGGAAGTGGCATATCCTTACGCCTCCCAACATGAGGTGGAATGAGGAGAAATATTTGTATTTCTCCTTGCTTTTTCCTCTTTCTATGTGTGCTGCATTCTGCAATTTAGGATTGTTTCTGTGTAGGAAGGTGCCCCTTACTGCACAAAAACAATCCTGCATGCAATGGAGGCCCCATTGCACCATGGTGCAAGGGTGCCGACATTGACACTAGGAGGCTTAAATAGCACCAGTGCAGAGAGAAAGAACAGGAATGCACGGTATTGCATAAATATGGTGCATTTCTGCCATTTCACTTTGGCGTAGGGCAGGGCAGCAGGGTGAATTGCTGCACTGCCCCATGCTAAAATCCCATAAATGAGAGCCTAGGCGTGGAACCCAGTCTGCCAAAGTGGACACTTTGATCACTTAGAGTAAACAGGCATAAGAGTTTTACTGCAGAGACCAGCTAGGGATTAGTACTCAATGGCAATACAAAATGCTTGTTGACCCTAGAAAAAGTCAAGGACAATATTGCATAAGTATGCATGGGTGTGTGCACATCAAGACAGTACATAGTTATAAAGTTCATGTTCAGTGGTTAATACATTGTATTTTTCCTCAGCAGACACACAGACTCACAAGGCCTCAATTCGTTCTGAATGAGAGAGGAGCATTTATGGAGTGCCTGTCCAAACTCTGCAACCATGCAATAACTGATTGCTGTTTTATTATTTTCTCCCATTCCCCCTTTATCCTCGGTGTTCTTCAGGAGGGAATAGTTCTTTCTGCTCTCTCAGTAGAGCATCAGGGAAGTGGAAGGCCAGTTCTTGGGCATCGCTTCTGCCAGGCCGGTTACAATAGTTTAGTTCTGTTTTTGGTGAATTTTCCAATTACCGTGGGTGTTGACACAAGCACAGCTTCCATCTGCTGATCGAATATGTCCTTGACTGTTAACTCTGTGTCATTTGTTGGAGCATAGTACTGGATAATGGTGGTGTTGATGTGTCTACCTTTTAACCTGGATCTGAGTCTGCTATTGACTTGCTTGCTTTCTCTCAATTAGGCATTTCTCTGTCCCCTTGCTCAGGATTATGGCTACTCCTTTGTGATGTTGGTCACCATCCCTTCCTGAGTAGAGTACCATCTCTCGGGTGGTGATTTTCATTCGTTACTTTTCTGAAGCGATCGTATCAGCCGACCTCTTCGAAGAAACGCCCAGGACTGAGACGCTCTGCGCTCAGCTAATTCCATCGAAGTCTTTTTCTTCTTCTGCGATAGATCCTACTGATCTCGAGGCCCCCTACGCTACCGAAGGGGCCCCACCACAGATTCTTTCTGGAGGGCGTGGTGCCGCATCTTGACAGGCCCCGCTTCCTGCTCTTGCTTCTGGACCCCCGCTATCTTTATCTGCCGGATTGAACTTCATCCTCGTCCTGAACCGAAACTCCTCCGGCTCTGCTATTTAGTTACCTTTCTCCTCTATCCCTCGGATGTTGTAATCCTCACTCGAGTCAATTCCTGGATAAGAACCTTACAGCAGATACTGACCACTGGAGTTAGTACAAACTTATTATCCAACGCTGAGAGCTATTTCTTAACGGAGCCCTGGACTCTATTTCACATTAGATGTAAATAAATTCTTTCTTTCCCCCGAACTTTACGGCTTATTCCCTGGATTGCATCTTAGTTGTGCCCTGAAGAAGGTGACGGCTAGACCTTAGCCCAACACCGAAACGCGCGTCGGCACCGTGCTGGACAGGAACCAGATAGTGACACATGTAAAAGAACTACATAGAACAAAGAGTTTCAATGCAAAACCCATGTCTCTAAACTGATTATAAATTGTTTATGATTTTTTTCCCGAGTAATAGTGATTGGAGTATTTTATTCCAACTATCTTCTGGATCTCCATTGTCTCATTGAGGCGCTCCTCTTTGACTCCTCTTTAATAACTGTGCAAGATACCACTGTATTCTTTATTCAAGGTTCCTGTCTCCATACGTATGCAATTCTTTTAATGTGTGACTGTGTTAGCGAGATAGTAGCGTGAATGTGATTACGGTATGCTTGATTGTTTAGATTGTGTTAGGATGCAACTGGTATGAGGATGTTTTAAATGTTTTGCCGCAATTCATCCTGTTGGGGGAGCCATACTTCCATTTGTTTTCGTATGTATTCAATTGGACAGAATACATTTATGTTATTATGCTAATTGTTTTGCTCCTATTTTTATGTATATATTAAAAAATAAAAAATGCATTATATGTTTTGAAATTGCCACTCTTTGAATAAATTTAAACTTTTTTGTATCATCCACTCTTGAGCGTGTTCGTTAGGTACATTCTTGAATGTTTGTTGTGTCTTTGATTCTGCTCCCCAGATTAGAGATTTACTTGTAGTCATTGAGAGACGCTTTGCGCTCTGGTCTATCCATAAGCAGGTGACATTTTCTCCCTTCTCTTGGAGGGTTTTGCTTTTGGTGATTTTCATTCTGCCAGATCCGGTCCACCAACATTTGCAGATCCCAGGATTTGTAGGTTGTTGTGCTTCATCTCAGATGTTACTTGAGCCAGCTTTACTGTGTCATACATAATCCTTATTTTCCAGAATTAGATTCTGGTCTTGCACTTGCCACTCAGAACTTCTGTCATCCTGTTAGTTGTTAACTTGTGGCTTTTACTACTGTCAATTATGCATGTCTCATGCAGAGACTCTGCAAGTCCCAATTGCCCATAAGATTTAGTGGTTCTTGCTGCTGTTTCCGTAACAAATGTGTTTTTTTGGGACAAGGTTGTCAGCCTTGTGTCGAACCTCCAACCTGGAGGACCAGTGTATCGCACTTCGTCTGGTCTCTACCCTTTGACCTGTCTGGCTCGGGCAACCCTGCCAGGAGACTAAGCTCCCACCAGCATAGCTCTCCATGTCACTGATACACACAAGCCCTCAACCACTTCATGGTGGAGATCCGAGGAAGAGGGCTTGTGGACTTGTTCACTGAAAACCCCAGTCCTGGCATGTGCTGTAGGCCTCTGGCGTTCTATCAGGTCCAAAGTCAAAAAAACAATCCCCTTGGGAACAAATATTCAACCACAACTGATTCTCACATCCACCACCAAACTTAGTATCAGTCACCCAGGGTCAACCCAACACAGAGGTGCAAATTACATGAACTCAAAAATCAAGTCAAAGAAAAAAAAATGTCCCTCTTTTCAATTTATTAAAATATATATGTACATATTCTAGCTTATCACAATGTTAAAAACATTTTATGAGGCAATTTAATACTCAAATGTGCCATTCAATAAAAACAACTAATCACAAATACAGAAACAAGTTTAAAATAAAAAAAAAACACACAACTACAGCGAGTGGGAATACAGCAAGAAAAAATGTTTTCAAATCAAGAAGACATCACAATGGTCAGACAAAAAATGGGATATTAATGCACACAATCAGATCAACAAATTCTTGTTCAATGATAGCCATAAAGTGTTGCACTTGTCATTGATCCGTGATGTGTTCAACAACAAAGCATCGACGCGTTTCGGTGGGTCCAACGTTATATCACCCCCCCCCTTCTTCAGGAAAGCCAATCATGGTCCGTCAGGAGGGGAAAAGGCCTCAGGATCAGGTGCCATCAACCAAGGAACCAGCATTGTCACTTCCAAGGGCCAGCACTCCTACCATCACCACTGCTACACACACTGTGGCTTATATGCCACTCCTTTTTTTTATTTTTTATTTATTTATTTATTTGAGTTTTATATAGCGCTGGCTAGACCCGGAGGTATCAGAGCGCTTTACATAAGGTTCCACAAAATGACATCAATTACAAGTTACATCAGTTACAAGAGAACATTTCAAGAGCTTAGAAGGGTAAGAGGGTTGGGTAAGGTGTAGGAGGGAGAAAGGATGGAGATAGGATGGATGGAGAGACGAAGGAGAGTCTGCCCAAAGTCCGGCTGGGTGGGTGACGGCCGAGGGGGAAGTCCACAGCCCATCTCCTCTATAGCTAACAGGTTGCTCCATCAGGCATCAGTCAAGCGGCTAGGTCTCAAAGAGAAAACAATTTGAGAGCAAAGAGGAGGGATAAATGGAGCATAAAGAAGAAAGTGGGTGAAGTAAAGGGGCATGAGGGAGAGTACGACGGAGAGACGAAGAAAGGTCTGCCCAATGTCCGGCTGGGTAGGTGACGGACAAAGGGGTAGTCCACAGCCCATCTCCTCTATAGCTATCAAGTAGCTCCACCGGGCATCGGCCAAAAAGCTAGGTCTCCACGGTCAGAGGCAGGTTCACAGATTCGGTATCCTGAAGGGTAGGCCGGATGGGAGATGTGTACGAGGTCTGGACGAAGTCCAGTTTTTTCTCAAGGAGTAGCACGACGTGGTAAGGAACACTGTGGCAGTCATCTTGGGGTCAGGCAGTCCCAATGATTTTAACCCCTTCCATGCTCATGACGAGCTGGACTCGTCATGGCACACAGTGCTCGTGTGCTCATGACGAGTCCAGCTCGTCATGGAACCCAGGGCAGGAAATCCCTCTGGTGCGGGCACCAGAGGGATTCCTTAATCCCCTAAAGCCTCGGGAGCTGGGGAAGAGCTTCCCCAGCTCCCGAGGCCCCCCCCCCTGGTTTCCCTGAAATGACGATCGGCGCCCCAGGAGGGCGATCCCCAAGCAGGGATCCATCCACTAGTCACCAGGGAGGGGGGAGCGGCCCCTTGGGCAAGGGCCTTTGCTCCCCCCATAAAATATTTGCCAGGATTAGTCTTTCTGCCCCCCTGGGGGGCAGATGGGGGCAGTAGCCCCCAATCTGCCCCCCGGGGGGTAGAAGCCCACTAGACACCAGGGATTTTTATTTAAATTATAGTTAGGGGTGGGGGCTGCCCAAAACGGGCATGCCGATGCCCCCACCCCCCAGCCACAAAATTAGTCTTTCTGCCCCCCCTGGGGGGCAGATGGGGCAGTAGCCCCCAATCTGCCCCCCCGGGGGGCAGAAAGCCCACTAGATATCAGGGATTTTTTTTACAATTATAGTTAGGGGTGGGGGCTGCCCAATATGGGCATGCCAATGCCCCCACCCCACCCCGCCGCAAAGGTACAGTCTTTCTGCCCCTCCTGGGGGGCAGATGGGGGCAGTAGCCCCCAATCTGCCCCCCCGGGGGGGCAGAAAGCCCACTAGATACCAGGGATTTGTTTTTAATTATAATTTGGGGTGGGGGCTGCCCAATATGGGCATGCCAATGCCCCCACCCCACCCCACCCCGCCGCAAAGGTACAGTCTTTCTGCCCCTCCTGGGGGGCAGAAAGCCCACTAGACACCAGGGTTTTTTTCCCCTCGATACATTTAGGGGTGGGGGTTGCCCAAGATGGGCATGCCAATGCCCCCACCCCTCCCCCACGAAATTCCAGTCTTTCTGCCCCCCCGGGGGGGCAGATGGTGGCAGTGGCCACCAATCTGCCCCCACCCGGGGGTTCAGAAATACCCTAGATGCCAGGGATTATTTTTTTTATAGGCCCGGGGTGGGGGCTGCCCAGAATGGGCATGCAAATGCCCCCACCCTACCCCCCAAAGAAAAAAAAAAAACTTTCTGCCCCCCCAGGAGGCAGATGGAGGCAATAGCCCCTGATCTGCCCCCCCCGGGGAGGGGGCAGAAAGCCCACTAAGCGCCAGGGATTTTTTTTTATATAGGTAGGGGTGGGGGCTGCCCAGAATGGGCATGTCAATGCCCCCACCCCAAAACAAATGCTACAGTCTTTCTGCCCCCCTGGGAGGCAGATGGGGCAATAGCACCTTATCTGCCCCCCGGGGGGCAGAAAGCCCACTAGCCAACAGGGATTTTTTTTTTACAAAGTTCGGGGTGGGGGCTGCCAAGAATGGACATGCCAATGCCCCCACCCACCCCAAAAAAGATGTCACTGTCTTTCTGCCCCTCCCAGGAGGCAGATGGGGGCAGTAGCCCCTGATCTGCCCCCCGGGGGCAGAAAGCCCACTATGTGCCAGCGATTATGCTGGCTTTTTTATACGGAGGGGTGGGGGCTGACCAGAATAGGCATCCCAATGCCGCCGACCCCCCAAAAGAATAGCCACAGTCTTTCTGCCCCCTCGGGGGCATATCGGGGCAATAGCCCCTGATTTCCCCCTCCCCAGGGCGGCAGAAAGCCCACTAGGCACTGACTTTTTTTTGCAAAGTGCCTAGCTGTAGATTTTGAACCCTAACTCTGCCGGCACCTAGGGAAACCTAGCAAACCTATACATTTTTGAAGACTAGATACCCAGGGGAATCCAGGATTGGGTGACTTGACTGGCTCTCACCAGGTTCTGTTACCCAGAGTCCCTTGCAAACCGAAACATTTGTCAAAAAAAACACATTTTCCTCACATTTCTGTGGTGGAAAGTTCTGGAATCTGCGTGGATCCACAAATTTCCACCCATCCCGCGTTCCCCAAAGTTTTCCGAGAAAAATGGCACCTCACATGTGTGGGTAGGCCTAGTGCCCGCGACAGGAAACGGCCCAAACGCAACGTGGACACACCACATTTTCACAGTGAAAACGGACCCTTTTTTTGCAAAGTGCTTAGCTGTAGATTTTGAACCCTAACACTGCCAGCACCTAGGGAAACCTAGCAAACCTATACATTTTTGAAAACTAGACACCCAGGGGAATCCAGGATGGGGTGACTTGACTGGCTCTCACCAGGATCTGTTACCCAGAATCCCTTACAAACCTAAAAATATGTCCAAAAAAACACATTTTCCTCACATTTCTGTGGTGGAAAGTTCTGGAATCTGCGTGGATGTACAAAATTCCACCCACCCCGCGTCCCCCAAAGTCTTCCGTGAAAAATGGTACCTCACTTGTGTGGATGGGTCAAGTACCCGCAACAGGCAAGGGCCCAAAACCTATTGAGGCGACATCAAAATTACCTATCACAAACCAACCTGGTTTTGCAAGGGGGGTCCCATGAGTTTTTGGCCCCGGGCTCAACGGCCATCTAGGGAAACCTACCCAACCCACACATTTCTGAAAACTAGACACCCGGAGGAGTCCAGCGAGGTATGGCTTGCGTGGGTCCTCCAAACGTTTCTTACCCAGAATACCCTGCAAACCTCAAATTTAGCTGAACAAAATCACGTTTTTCTCCAATTTCTGTGTGGGAAAGTTCTGGAATCTACGTGGATCCACAAATTTCCTACCACCCAGCTTTCCCCCAGGTCTCCCGATAAAAATGATACCTCACTCGCGTGGGTGGGTCAAGTACCCGCGACAGGCAAGGGCCCAGAACGTATTGAGGAGACATCAAAATTATCTATCACAAAACAACCTGGTTTTGCAAGGGGGTCACCTGGGTTATTGGCCCCGGCCTCAGCGGCCATCTTGGGAACCTACCAAACCCACACATTTCTGAAAACTAGACACCTGGGGAGTCCAGCGAGGTATGGCTTGCATGGGTCCCCAAACGTTTTCCTACCCAGAATGCCCTGCAAACCTCAAATTTAGCAGAAAAAAATCACTTTTTACTCAAATTTCTGTGTGGGAAAGTTCTGGAATCTACGTGGATCCACAAATTTCCTACCACCCTGCGTTCCCCCAGGGCTCCCGATAAAAATGGTACCTCACTTGTGTGGGTAGGCATAGTGGCTGAAACAGGAAATGGCCCAAATCGTATTGTGGAGACTTCAAAACTACCTATAACAAAACTACCTGGTTTTGGGGGGGGCACCTGGTTTTTGGCCCCGGGCTCGCCGCCATCTAGGGAAACCTACCAATCCCACACATTTCTGAAAACTAGACACCCTGGGGAGTCCAATGAGGTATGGCTTGCGTGGATCCCCCAACGTTTCCCTACCCAGAATCCCCTGCAACCCTCAAATTTAGCTGAAAAAACCATATTTTCCACATATTTTTGCGTGGAATCACCGTGCTGGCACAAATGTCCTACCACCCAGCGTTGCCCTTGTTCCCCCGAGTAAAATGATACCTCACTTGTGTGGGTGTCCAAAGCAGAACTGGCTAAAAACGTATTTTTAAAAAAATATAGCGCTTAGAATTCTCGGTGCTATACCCTAAATCCCTATGTTCCGGGCTCTTCCCAGTCACAGGCCTTTGGCCCACCCACACAAGTGAGGTATCATTTTACTCGGGAGAACAAGGGGAACGCTGGGTGGTAGGACATTTGTGCCGGCACGGTGATCCCACGCAAAAATGTATGGAAAAAGTGATTTTTTCAGCTAAATTTGAGGTTTGCAGGGGATTCTGGGTAGGAAAACGTTGTGGGACCCACGCAAGCCATACCTCGCTGGACTCCCCGGGTGTCTAGCTTTCAGAAATGTTTGGGTTTGGTAGTTTCCCAAGATGGCCGCCGAGCCCAGGGCCAAAAACTCCTGGGACCCCCTTGCAAAACCAGGTTGTTTTGTGATAAGTAATTTTGATGTCGCCTCAATAGGTTTTGGGCCCTTTTCTGTCGCGGGTACTTGACCCACCCACGCAAGTGAGGTATCATTTTTATGAGGAGACCTGGGGGAACGCTGGGTGGGAGGAAATTTGTGGATCCACGTAGATTCCAGAACTTTCCCACATAGAAATTTGAGAAAAAAGTGATTTTTCCAGCTAAATTTGAGGTTTGCAGGGGATTCTGGGTAGGAAAAGTTGGGGGACCCACGCAAGCCATACCTTGCTGGACTCCCCAGGTGTCTAGTTTTCAGAAATGTGTGGGTTTGGTAGGTTTCCCTAGATGGCCACCGAGCCCAGGGCCAAAAACTCATGGGACCCCTCTTGCAAAACCAGGTTGTTTTGTGATAGGTAATTATGATGTCGCCTCAATAGGTTTTGGGCCCTTTCCTGTCGTGGGTACTTGACCCACCCATGCGAGTGAGGTATCATTTTTATCGGGAGACATGGGGGAACACTGTGTGGTAGGAAATTTGTGGATCCACGTAGATTCCATAACTTTCCCACACAGAAATTGGAGAGAAAAGTGATTTTTTTCAGCTAAATTTGAGGTTTGCAGGGCATTCTGGGTAGGAAAACGTTGGGGGATCCACGCAAGCCATACCTCGCTGGACTCCCCGGGTGTCTAGTTTTCAGAAATGTGTGGGTTTGGTAGGTTTCCCAAGATGGCCGCCGAGCCCGGGGCCAAAAACCCAGGTGACTACCCTTGCAAAACCAGCTTGTTTTGTGATAGATCATTTTGATGTCTCCTCAATACGTTTTGGGCCCTTGCCTGTTGCGGGTACTTGAACCACCCACACCAGTGAGGTTTTTGGCCCTGGGCTCGGCGGCCATCTTAGGAAACCTACCAAACCCACACATTTCTGAAAAGTAGACACCCTGGGGATTCCAGCGAGGTATGGCTTGCGTGGATCCACCAATGTTTTCTTACCCAGAATCCCCTGCAAACCTGAAATTTTGCTCGAAAAATCACTTTTTTCGCACATTTTTGTGTGGTAAAGTTGTGGAATCATGGGGCTGACACAAATTTCCTACCACCCAGTGTTCCCCAGGTCTCCCGATAAAAATGGTGCCTCACTCGGGTGGGAGGCCCAAGTACCCGCGACAGGCAAGGGCCCACAACGTATTGAGGCGACCTCAAAATGGCCTATCACAAAACGACCTGGTTTTGCAAGGGGGTCCCATGACGTTTTGGCCCGGGGCTCGGCGGCCACCTACGGAAACCTACCAAACCTACACATTTCTGAAAAGTAGACACCCGGGGTATTCCAGGGAGGTATGACTTGCGTGGATCCACCAACGTTTTCTTACCCAGAATCCCCTGCAAACCTGATATTTTGCTGAAAAAATCACTTTTTTCGCACATTTTTGTGTGGTAAAGTTGTGGAATCATGGGATTGACACAAATTTCCTACCACCCAGCGTTCCTCCAGGTCTCCCGATAAAAATGGTGCCTCACTCGGGTGGGACGCCCAAGTACCCGCGACAGGCAAGGGCCCACAACGTATTGAGGCGACCTCAAAATGGCCGATCACAAAACGACCTGGTTTTGCAAGGGGGGTCCCATGACGTTTTGGCCCGGGGCTCGGCGGCCACCTATGGAAACCTACCAAACCTACACATTTCTGAAAAGTAGACACCCGGGGCATTCCAGGGAGGTATGACTTGCGTGGATCCACCAACGTTTTCTTACCCAGAATCCCCTGCAAACCTGATATTTTGCTGAAAAAATCACTTTTTTCGCACATTTTTGTGTGGTAAAGTTGTGGAATCATGGGATTGACACAAATTTCCTACCACCCAGCGTTCCCCCAGGTCTCCCGATAAAAATGGTGCCTCACTCGGGTGGGAGGCCCAAGTACCCGCGACAGGCAAGGGCCCACAACGTATTGAGGCGACCTCAAAATGGCCTATCACAAAACTACCTGGTTTTGCAAGGGGGGTCCCATGACGTTTTGGCCCGGGGCTCGGCGGCCACCTAGGGAAACCTACCAAACCTACACATTTCTGAAAAGTAGACACCCGGAGGATTCCAGGGAGGTATGGCTTGCGTGGATCCACCAAAGTTTTCTTACCCAGAATCCCCTGCAAACCTGATATTTAGCTCAAAAAATCACTTTTTTCGCACATTTTTGTGTGGTAAAGTTGTGGAATCATGGGGCTGACACAAATTTCCTACCACCCAGCGTTCCCCCAGGTCTCCCGATAAAAATGGTGCCTCACTCGGGTGGGAGGCCCAAGTACCCGCGACAGGCAAGGGCCCACAACGTATTGAGGTGACCTCAAAATGGCCTATCACAAAACGACCTGGTTTTGCAAGGGGGGTCCCATGACGTTTTGGCCCGGGACTCAGCGGCCACCTAGGGAAACCTACCAAACCCACACATTTCTGAAAAGTAGACACCCGGGGGATTCCAGGGAGGTATGGCTTGCGTGGATCCCCCAACGTTTTCTTACCCAGAATCCCCTGCAAACCTGAAATTTGGCTGAAAAAATCACTTTTTTCACACATTTTTGTGTGGTAAAGTTGTGGCATCACGGGGCTGACACAAATTCCCTACCACCCAGCGTTCCCCCAGGTCTCCCGATAAAAATGGTGCCTCACTCGGGTGGGAGGCCCAAGTACCCGCGACAGGCAAGGGCCCAAAACATTTTGTGATAGGCAATTTTGATGTCGCCTCAATACGTTGTGGGCCCTTGCCTGTCGCGGGTACTTGGGCCTCCCACACAAGTGAGGCACCATTTTTATCGGGAGACCTGGGGGAACGCTGGGTGGTAGGAAATTTGTGTGAGGCCAGTGATGCCACACTTTCCCACACAAAAATGTGTGAAAAAAGTGATTGTTTCAGCTAAAATTGAGGTTTGCAGGGGATTCTGGGTAGGAAACGTTGGGGGATCCACGCAAGCCATACCTCCCTGGAAGCCCCGGGTGTCTACTTTTCAGAAATGTGTGGGTTTGGTAGGTTTCCCTAGATGGCCACCGAGCACGGGGCCAAAAACCCAGGTGACCCCCCTTGCAAAACCAGGTCGTTTTGTGAAAGGCCATTTTGAGGTCGCCTCACTACGTTGTGGGCCCTTGCCTGTCGCGGGTACTTGGGCCTTCCACACAAGTGAGGCACCATTTTTATCGGGAGACCTGGGGGAACGCTGGGTGGTAGGAAATTTGTGTGAGGCCAGTGATGCCACACTTTCCCACACAAAAATGTGTGAAAAAAGTGATTTTTTCAGCTAAAATTGAGGTTTGCAGGGGATTCTGGGTAAGGAAACGTTGGGGGATCCACGCAAGCCATACCTCCCTGGAAGCCCCGGGTGTCTACTTTTCAGAAATGTGTGGGTTTGGTAGGTTTCCCTAGATGGCCACCGAGCACGGGGCCAAAAACCCAGGTGACCCCCTTGCAAAACCAGGTCGTTTTGTGAAAGGCCATTTTGAGGTCGCCTCACTACGTTGTGGGCCCTTGCCTGTCGCGGGTACTTGGGCCTCCCACACAAGTGAGGCACCATTTTTATCGGGAGACCTGGGAGAACGCTGGGTGGTAGGAAATTTGTGTGAGGCCAGTGATGCCACACTTTCCCACACAAAAATGTGTGAAAAAGTGATTTTTTCAGCTAAAATTGAGGTTTGCAGGGGATTCTGGGTAAGGAAACGTTGGGGGATCCACGCAAGCCATACCTCCCTGGAAGCCCCAGGTGTCTACTTTTCAGAAATGTGTGGGTTTGGTAGGTTTCCCTAGATGGCCGCCGAGCACGGGGCCAAAACCCAGGTGACCCCCTTGCAAAACCAGGTAGTTTTGTGAAAGGCCATTTTGAGGTCGCCTCACTACGTTGTGGGCCCTTGCCTGTCGCGGGTACTTGGGCCTCCCACACAAGTGAGGCACCATTTTATCGGGAGACCTGGGGAACGCTGGGTGGTAGGACATTTGTGTGAGGCCAGTGATGCCACACTTTCCCACACACAAATGTGTGAAAAAGTGATTTTTTCAGCTAAAATTGAGGTTTGCAGGGGATTCTGGGTAAGGAAACGTTGGGGGATCCACGCAAGCCATACCTCCCTGGAAGCCCCCGGGTGTCTACTTTTCAGAAATGTGTGGGTTTGGTAGGTTTCCCTAGATGGCCACCGAGCACGGGGCCAAAACCCAGGTGACCCCCTTGCAAAACCAGGTCAGTTTTGTGAAAGGCCATTTTGAGGTCGCCTCACTACGTTGTGGGCCCTTGCCTGTCGCGGGTACTTGGGCCTCCCACACAAGTGAGGCACCATTTTTATCGGGAGACCTGGGGGAACGCTGGGTGGTAGGAAATTTGTGTGAGGCCAGTGATGCCACACTTTCCCACACACAAATGTGTGAAAAAAGTGATTTTTTCAGCTAAAATTGAGGTTTGCAGGGGATTCTGGGTAAGGAAACGTTGGGGGATCCACGCAAGCCATACCTCCCTGGAAGCCCCCGGGTGTCTACTTTTCAGAAATGTGTGGGTTTGGTAGGTTTCCCTAGGTGCCGGCAGAGCTAGGGTTCACAAACTACAGCTAGGCACTTTGCCAAAAGAGGGTCATTTTTCACTGCGAAATTGAGGTGTGACCACGTTGCGTTTTGCGCCGTTTCCTGTCGCGGGCACTAGGCCGACCCACACAAGTGAGGTACCATTTTTTTCAGAAGACTTTGGGGAACGCGTGGTGGGTGGAAATTTGTGGATCCACGCAGATTCCAGAACTTTCCACCACAGAAATGTGGGGAAAATGTGGTTTTTTTGACAGTTTTTAGGTTTGCAAGGGATTCTGGGTAACAGAACCTGGTGGGAGGCAGTCCAGTCACCCCATCCTGGATTCCCCTGGGTGTCTAGTTTTCAAAAATGTATAGGTTTGCTAGGTTTCCCTAGGTGCCGGCAGAGCTAGGGTTCAAAAACTACAGCTAGGCACTTTGCCAAAAAAGGGTCATTTTTCACTGCGAAATTGAGGTGTGACCACATTGCGTTTTGCGCCGTTTCCTGTCGCAGGCACTAGGCCGACCCACACAAGTGAGGTACCATTTTTCTCGTAAGACTTTGGGGAACGCGGGGTGGGTAGAAATTTGTGGATCCACGCAGATTCCAGAACTTTCCACCACAGAAATGTGGGGAAAATGTGGTTTTTTGACAATTTTTTATGTTTGCAAGGGATTCTGGGTAACAGAACCTGGTGAGAGGCAGTCAAGTCACCCCATCCTGGATTCCCCTGGGTGTCTAGTTTTCAAAAATGTATAGGTTTGCTAGGTTTCCCTAGGTGCCGGCAGAGGTAGGGTTCAAAAACTACAGCTAGGCACTTTGCCAAAAAAGGGTCATTTTTCACTGCGAAATTGAGGTGTGACCACGTTGCGTTTTGCGCCGTTTCCTGTTGCAGGCACAAGCCGACCCACACAAGTGAGGTACCATTTTTCTCGGAAGACTTTGGGGAACGCGGGGTGGGTGGAAATTTGTGGATCCACGCAGTTTCCAGAACTTTCCACCACAGAAATGTGGGGAAAATGTGTTTTTTTTGACAATTGTTTATGTTTGCAAGGGATTCTGGGTAACAGAACCTGGTGGGAGGCAGTCAAGTCACCCCATCCTGGATTCCCCTGGGTGTCTAGTTTTCAAAAATGTATAGGTTTGATAGGTTTACATAGGTGCCGGCAGAGCTAGGGTTCAAAAACTACAGCTAGGCACTTTGCCAAAAAAGGGTCATTTTTCACTGCGAAATTGAGGTGTGACCACGTTGCGTTTTGCGCCGTTTCCTGTCACAGGCACTAGGCCGATCCACACAAGTGAGGTACCATTTTTCTTGGAAGACTTTGGGGAACGTGGGGTGGGTGGAAATTTGTGGATCCACGCAGATTCCCAGAACTTTCCACCACAGAAATGTGGGGAAAATGTGTTTTTTTTGACAATTTTTTATGTTTGCAAGGGATTCTGGGTAACAGAACCTGGTGGGAGGCAGTCAAGTCACCCCATCCTGGATTCCTCTGGGTGTCTAGTTTTCAAAAATGTATAGGTTTGCTAGGTTTCCCTAGGTGCCGGCAGAGCTAGGGTTCAAAAACTACAGCTAGGCACTTTGCCAAAAAAGGGTCATTTATCACTGCAAAATTGAGGTGTGACCACGTTGCGTTTTGTGCCGTTTCCTGTCGCAGGCACTAGGCCGACCCACACAAGTGAGGTACCATTTTTCTCGTAAGACTTTGGGGAACGCGGGGTGGGTGGAAATATGTGGACCCACGCAGATTCCAGAACTTTCCACCACAGAAATGTGGGGGAAATGGGGTTTTTTTGACAATTTTTTATGTTTGCAAGGGATTCTGGGTAACAGAACCTGGTGGGAGGCAGTCAAGTCACCCCATCCTGGATTCCCCTGGGTGTCTAGTTTTCAAAAATGTATAGGTTTGCTAGGTTTCCCTAGGTGCCGGCAGAGCTAGGGTTCAAAAACTACAGCTAGGCACTTTGCCAAAAAAGGGTCATTTTTCACTGCGAAATTGAGGTGTGACCACGTTGCGTTTTGCGCCGTTTCCTGTCGCAGGCACTAGGCCGACCCACACAAGTGAGGTACCATTTTTCTCGGAAGACTTTGGGGAACGCGGGGTGGGTGGAAATTTGTGGATCCACGTAGATTCCAGAACTTTCCACCACAGAAATGTGTGGAAAATGTGTTTTTTTGGACAATGTTTTTTGTTTGCAAGGGATTCTGGGTAACAGAACCTCGTGGGAGGCAGTCAAGTCACCCCATCCTGGATTCCCCTGGGTGTCTAGTTTTCAAAAATGTATAGGTTTGCTAGGTTTCCCTAGGTGCCGGCAGAGCTAGGGTTCAAAAACTACAGCTAGGCACTTTGCCAAAAAAGGGTCATTTTTCACTGCGAAATTGAGGTGTGACCACGTTGCGTTTTGCGCCGTTTCCTGTCGCAGGCACTAGGCCGACCCACACAAGTGAGGTACCATTTTTCTCGTAAGACTTTGGGGAACGCGGGGTGGGTGGAAATTTGTGGACCCACGCAAATTCCAGAACTTTCCACCACAGATATGTGGGGGAAATGTGGTTTTTTTGACAATTTTTTATGTTTGCAAGGGATTCTGGGTAACAGAACCTGGTGGGAGGAAGTCAAGTCACCCCATCCTGGATTCCCCTGGGTGTCTAGTTTTCAAAAATGTATAGGTTTGCTAGGTTTCCCTAGGTTCCGGCAGTGCTAGGGTTCAAAAACTACACCTAGGCACTTTGCAAAAAAAGGGTAATTTTTCATTGTGAAAATGTGGTACGTCCACGTTGCATTTTGAGCCATTTCCTGTTGTGGGCACAAGGGCTACCCACACAAGTGAGGTACCATTTTTATCGGGAGACTTTGGGTAACACAGAATTGTAGAGCAACTGTTATTACCTATTGACTTTTGATGCATTTCTGCCTTCCAAATGAAAGACAATGTGTAAAAAATAAGTCATTTTGAAAAATGACCTATAATTCTCATGCTAGTATGGGTACTCCCAATTTCGGAAATGTGCAAATATCTACTGTTTCTAAAATCTACATTTTGTTCCCATTTCAGAAATACATAGGTGTCTTTCATAACAATTTTTCCATGTATACATTTTCCCAAAATAATTGCTATATACCCGGTACATAATAAAAAACCATTGCAAGATGCTGCTCAATTATTGGCTCTGGGTTCGTCGGGTTCTTGGTGAACCTACAAGTCCTATATATCCCCACAACCAGAAAGGTCCAGCGGATATAACGGTATATTGCCTTCAAATAGCTGTCATAATTAGAAGAAGTTACAGGTGAAAACGTTGACACAAATGGCTGTTTTTTTCAACTAATTTTCAATTTTTCCTTTATTTAACTGTTAGTTTCTATAAGGAAAACTTTAAGGATCTACACAAATGACCCCTTGCTGAATTCAGAATTTTGTCTACTTTTCAGAAATGTATGGCTTTCCAGGATCCATTATTGGTTTCATACCCATTTCTACCATTAACTGGAAGGAGGTTGAAAGCACAAAAAATAGCAAAAATAGGCTATGTCCCAGAAAAATGCCAAAACTGTGTAAAAAAAGTTGGTTTTCTGACAAAAGTCTGCTTGTCCCTGAAAGCTGGGAAGATGGTGATTTCAGCACCACAACCCCTTTTTTGATGCCATTTGCAGGGAAAAATCAAGACGCTTTCATCTGTTGCCCTTTTTTCGCATTTTTCCCAAAAAAACCAAAATGTAGCTGTATTTTGACTAATTTCTGGGTCCCCTCCAGGGGAATCCACAAACCCTGGGTACCTTTACAATCCCCATGATGTTAGAAAAAAAGGACGCAAATTTGGCATGGATACCTTATGTGGTCAAAAAGTTACAGGGGCCTAAGCGCGCACTACCCCAAATAGCCAAAAAAAGGCTTAGCACAGGAGGGGAAAAGGCCTAGCAGCGAAGGGGTTAAACAAGTGATCCAAGCTCCCACAGGAAGGAGATCAGCTCCGCTACTGCCCACGAGGATAACACCTCATTAGAGATGCGCCCCCAGCCATCAGCGAATCCGGGCTGTTAGTAAAGAAGGATCACCTTTTTCGGTGGCATAAGGGCACCTCAGAGGACTCCCCCTGCCAACACAGGTCGATTCCCCTCAATGAATTGCTGCAATGCACGGAGTAGTTTTACGTTGCCGACCATCCCCTGAGCTAAGGTTTGGGCTATAGAGTCCTGTAATGACTGCAGGCTGCGCACGTCGTCGAGTTGGCACACTCACTGGGGGGGGGAGTGTGCTCACCCAGCCAAGAGATAGCGTAGAAGTTAAGGACACTATATGATTGTGCGTCTGCCTTCATTCCCAGTATGCTGCTGTGCCTCTTCAACTGGACCTCTGGTTCTCCACTGTATCTCGGTTTTACTTCCCAGACGCCACCTTGGAGTCAGGCAAAGGTTCCCATCAGACGGTCACTGCTCCTCCAACTTTGCATGCACTGCTCCAAAGTAGAATGCCATCTGGGCGCCTGCAAATCCTAGTCACATTTGCACGACCCCCACTCAGCCATTCCATGCCTCTACTGCTGGTAGACCGTCCTCACAGGGCCGCCATTTTAAGGTCAGGCAGGCTAGTGTAATCCCCTCGTGGGCTTCGTAAAATCAGGCCCCGGTATCAGCAGGTGTATTTAGGAGAGGGGATGTCGTCTGTACTCTCTGGAGGGGTCAGTCCTCCACCCCCATCACAGGCGGGACAAGTGGGAGCCCCCGCGGCCCCCGGGCCTTCCACAACACACGGAGACCCCGTCGCCGCTACAAGCAGTATCGCCGGGTACAGGACCCCTGCCAAGCTCACCTCCAACGCGGCATCGAGCCTCCTTGGGGATCCTCAGTGCTCCGCCGTCACTCCAAACACTGCCACGGGTCTTCCAAGACGCCACCGCAATGGGCCTGTCACCTACGCCCTCACCGCCGCCATCAGTCCTTGTCCTCCCTTATAAGAAAATCCTTCTTCTCAGAGATATGTGAGCAGGTGTAGTGAACACACATCAAAATGACAATATTATGTAAGTAATAAAGGACTTAAAGATCCATACTAATCATCTTCTACAGAGGAGGGCAGAAGATATATTAATCCAAATGACAGATTTGCTTCATTCTGCTATCAGGATAGTCACCAACATTGAACTTTGCTGTTTACAGATATCCCAGCAGTGGTATACACTCCAGCTACTCCACTCCTTCTGCTTTTAACCTTTTTTACTTTCCCTTCTGGTCTTATAATATTATTATTATTATTATTGTTGTTGTTATTATTACTATTTTGAGGTCCTTGTGTTAAATGGGACCAAAAGACAAGGGAACAGTACCAGCCAAAGCAAATATCTCACATATTCAGTGTGCTAGAGTGACTGAAGTCACTAGGTCATGAGGATTCTTGAAAAGAAAAAAGATCTGTTTCATAGTGATATATCTAAATGTTCTGGATATGGAATCATTGCAATACTTCATAATGCAAAGGGAAGCTGTGAAATTAATAAAGGGCTAGAGACTGAATAAGAACCAGTCTTAATCCAGGCAGAGAAACGGAACTTGGTTCCCTGGGGACAATGATGGTTAGAGATTTCATACAAGGCTCCCTCCACAAATGCACAAGGAATAGGAGAATTGCCAATTTTAGAGAATACCCCTGGGAAAAAGATTACTGTTAGTACGCTCCTTGGCACAGGACCCAGGAAGAAGGAATCCACTTAAGCAGAGAAACAATATAATGGAAATGGGACCCTTCATGGTTGGTTATTCCAGAGGTTCCTTCCCAGTGGATGAAGCATTCCAGAGCAAAAGGCAAGGACACTGTAATATTCATATATGACAAACCCATAAAGAACACTTCAGAGAGAAAATGTTCAAGAGACACCTGACGGAGTAAGATGATTTACAACATGGTTAGTGCTCCAGCAAAACTAGACAAACTGAATACACCTGTAGGTGCATTTTCGTCTCAGGTCCAGATTCACTGGCTAGGCCTATAGCAGGCTGAAAACAATCTCAGCATCTGGAAAAACATTATAAACCCTGCATGCAAATATCTCAGTTTGCATTAGAATGATAAAACATAGTGGGGAGAAACAGTGATAAGTTGGTAGAAAGCAATGGTAATCCACTACGAGCTCCAGCTGAAAGGTGCACTAAGCTTAGGAGTTCCAACTCTCAGTAATCATCACACTATTAGACTGAAGCTTGTTCAGGCTGAGGAGTGCTCTCAGAAGGAAGGACAAGAGAGTAAAGTAAAAAGTCCCACGCCTGAGAGGTCCACCTGGAATCTGCATTCAAGGCTTCTGGTTCTCTACTGCAAGCCACAAACTTTGGAAAGGTACAATTCAGATGTGATACAAACACATATATCTCTAAGAGCACTGAAAAAGAGTTCACTTCCACAAACATCCTTGAACCCACCATCTAATACCTGGAATTTGCTAGGTGCCTAGGGGTACTTATCCACTGCAAAGTTGGTAAGGCTTAAGATGTACTCTGTAACACGTGTGAGAATGATATTCAAGTAGTGTCTTAACCCACTCAGAAGATCCTCAAGAGGCCAGCAAGGCCCTCTGGAGTAACCTCACCTGTGTATTTATTACTGCAGATACATTGTCCATTCTGAGGGTAAACACTGTCCATCATAAGGGTAACAAAGAGATGGAGCTCTACATCACTAGGCTTTTGACAGCAAAAGTGAAAGCCAAAATCTCCAGTGGTTGGATATAAAGACAGCCTTCTTTCAGTTACCCGGAGTCACTATCAGATTGCTTTATTTTTGCACCACAGCAAGACTAGATTAAATTGAACTCAATGATGATGATGACCTACTTACTTTCAACTCGTAGTTTGTGAATACCAAAAAAGTACATTTACGCAACAGTGTAAGCTTACCTTTGTAAATCAGGCCCAATATTTTTTGTCAGTTTTATGATTTTTAAAATGCTTAATTTACAGTGTGTAAAAAGTAACTTTCCTTTTCCTTCAGTTATTTCTTACACACTGTAAGATAGACATTATACAATCAAAACAAGGAGAAATGTTTTAATTTCCAAAACAAAACGTTACATTGCATATGTGCTGGAGTGCACATCCTATATGTTGGATCCATCTGAAATGTATTTAAGAATAAACATTTGTGCTGCAAGTGTATGTTTTCAGTACACACTCTGCAAGAGAGTGCTTCATCACATCTGCACCATGGTGCGAGGGTGTGTATCATGAACGGAACTTGTTGTGAGCTCCAGTGCAGGGGATGACAGTAGCAACATCCAATTGTATTAGCTATGGGTCTTATGCTATGTTTTCTCCTCTGCACAACGCAGTACAGCAAATTTGATTACTTTGCTGCACTGCATGAAAATGTGTAAATATGCTTCATTAAGCCACAAAATGAGAGGTAACATTTTTATGTTTTGTGCAGAACAACACAGAGAAACTTGAAATCCATGCTTTGCAGGTGAACCTATGAAAACCTGGGGTCCCTGAAAAACAGCAATGTAAATCGTGTTTTTTTATTATTATTGCTTTTATTAAATTCAGTCAGGATGAAAAGTTCGAAGATTTAAGTATATTCATTCATTAGAAAGAGAGAAAGATTTCTTTAAACATTGAAGACAAGCCATTATCAATATCATGCAAATTGATAATATTTCTAGCCTCTAGAGGATTTCCTTGTTTAATAAAATCATAATACATTTTCCCAAATTAATTATAATTGTTTAGAGAATTACAGAGATCAAAACAATGCACTTGCTTGTATATCTTAGAAAGTATTTTATGTCAGTTTCCAAAAACTGAAGGTTTCTTTGACTTCCAATTTGCAGGTGGTGTGCCAGGAGAACTGCTATGGAAACAAATTTATGTCCCCTAATCTTCAACGTTGTAACCTGATCAGTAAGTAATTCCAGCAATGCTACTTTTTCTGAAAGAATCAGCATATTGGCAACATAAATTGATTAAGGAAAGTACAATCATCTTCCCAAAATCTAGTAAGATTGCTGCAGCAACACACATCTGTATCCAAATACCCAGGGCAGCATCAAAACATCTAGATGAAGCAATGGAATATTTTCCTTTTTCTTATATAACTAATCTGGTGTATAGTATAATAGCCAAATGATAACAAATGCATTGTTCCCAGATCCCTTTCACAAACTCTCAATTGGTTAGGATAGCAAAGTATATGCCATCCTGATTGCGACATTTTGATCCCACATTCGTCCTGCCATTTCTGAAAGACATGAGCGTCAGACTGCAGAATAAGGCATTGCAGCCAGGAAAACCATTCAGCTAAATGGGATTTGCTAATATGACCTTTATATAAGTCTTTCACAAGACTTATATAAAGTTCATATTAGCAAACACCACGCTGCCCTCCCCTTCTGGTAGATCTTAGGGGGCCTAGCAACATATATTTTAAACACATTCCCAGGGAAACTAGTCGTTTGTTAATGACACCACCTTTTGTCAGTTACTTTTGTTTGGTTTGCAGGGAGAGTGAGAAATTCTCCTAGTCAACCTGTATAACAATTATTTTGATTCTGAGAAACGTCAGGTGGTGGTTGATTTAGATGATGCCATTCAAAAGATCTTTAAGGTTTACCTGAAGCCTCTTCTGCATTTTATGTGCAGGGGATTTCAATGTGCATTATTGTAACTGGCCATCAAAACAAGTATGTGGTTTATCTAACACTGAAGGGGAGATTCTAACCCACTTTGTTCATGACACCTATGGGAATACTTTGAACAATCTCATGGTCAAGTATAATATGATCATTGCAAACGATATGGGTTCTAAATCATCACACCCCATACCAACATTTTTATTAGAAATTCTTGTTCGACTACCATAGATTATATATTAGTCTCAGAAAGCTTAAGCAAATTTGTGCTTGACTTCAAGCTATATCCCACATGTCATAGCAATCATGCAGCTCTCATTTTGCGGGTGGGCCTGGAGGCCTTAATTAAAACTTGCCCCCAGCCAGGCATAAAATTAATACTTGGGTGGAAAAATGGATACACAATTAAATGAACTAAGGTAGGCACCCTTAATTTGTTTAAAACAACCATCAAGCAGAAGCCACAAGAGGTTGCTATCTGCCTCGACCCACTAGAAGAGGCAGACAAGATTAAGTTCCCCTTTATAGACATAAATCAGGGAGTCTCTCACCAGACCTACCAGATCGTCCCACCCAAAGCCTTGTGGGTCCCATACGGGCCTACAAATGGCTTTACAAGTTTGACTTTGAGCAGTGGAGTCAATGAAAACAGCTACAGCAATTTATAAATCCGCTCTCGCACTTAGGAAAAAGCAGATTAAGGAAGAATCTTGGACTTCAATCCACAATTCCAGCCAAATGAAAGATAGCTCGACCTTTTGGAGAACGAAAATGCACCCTTCCTCAGTGACCACTCAGGCATGTCCATAGAAACCCACATTTCAGCTCATGCTTGGGTTGAACTCTTTAGCCTGATCTATAATAGCCATCTAATTGTTAAAGAGGCCTGATTCAATACTAGAACAAGGTATAATCTGGAGGTAATTAGCCCACTCTTGGTTTTTGAGCTGCCAGAGGTTTTCAGAGCACTGGCAGAAAGTAAGAAGGGTACGGAGCCAGGCACAGATGTGGTCCTGCTTGATGTTTACTTGGCTAATCCTGACTTTTGGATCCCTCTCTTAACCAATGTGGTCAATGCTGTGGCTAAGGTAGGCCCCCATCCACTTGGAATGGCTCTGTAATCATCCCTATCTATAAAAAAGGGGACAAAGCCCATCCTAAGAACTACAGACCGATTTCTCTTTTGGATGCAACAGCTAAAGTCATGGGTCGGATTCTCCTATGTAGACTGAAAGAATAGGCTGCTGAGGACAACTTCTTATCCAATAGCCAGTATGGCTTAAAGAAAGGCCTAGGCACTGTTGATCAGTGGCTAAATGTAAGACTAGTTATTGGTAAATATACACTTGCTAGAAAGGGGCCACTGTACTTGTCCTGTATGGACTTTTCAGCGGTCTTTGATTGTGCCAGCCATTCGAAATTATGGGCTATCATGTCACAGATGGGAGTTGATCAGGGAATCTTATCCTTTATTAGAGATCTTTATATGGAGGCCTGGGCCTGTGTCTGATATGGTAAAGATGAAGAATGCAGGGACACTTTTATGATCCACAGGATCGTAAGACAAGGATGCGTCTTGGCTCTTTTTTATTTTCTCTCTATATAAATAGGTTAGAGATTTTTTTAAAGGTGAGAGCGAAGGACACCCCTAATTTTGAGCCACGTTCTCACGCATTTTATTGTACGCAGGTGATGCGGTTTTAATAGCTAGAACAGGGAGAGGGCTTTAAATTTTAATTGATAATTTTACTGTATTCATACAAGAGTTCTATCTGAGGGTGAACAAGAGAAAAACATTTACTGTGGTTTGTGGTCCCAGATTGACTAAACAACTCCCACATTTTATCAATAGTACCAAGATTATGCCAACCACATCCTTCTCTTACCTAGGAGCTTTATTTGACATGAAACATAGTTAGAAACCAATTCTTGTGAATAGTAAAGTCCTTTTCGAGAAATCCATCAATGGTATACATATTTTCTGTAACAAACTGGGCACGAAACCATTAAAAGAGGTTTCTACAATCTATACTAGTAAATGCATGGCAATTGCAACATATGGAGCAGGCATTTGGATCGACTGGATACCCCCCGTGGTGATAAGCCGTGCTATATAAATACTGATTGATTGATTGATTTGTGGTATCTCCAATACAAATTCTCTGCATCAAGTGGAAAATAACTTTTTGAAGAACCTATTGGTGGCGCCATGTAGCTGTGCTAATTCCATCTGTGACGCCGAAATAGCCATTCCTTATATGGATGACAGAAGCACTCCTTAAACAAGTTAATCGTAAAATCTTAGCCGACAATCGCATTAGTAGTGCCGAGATTGGCCACCCGGCACTATTTGCCACACCGGATTCTTGCACTTCTTTTAGCAAAGGGAAAAGAAAATAGTTATTTTACGAAATGATGAGGCTGTCTACAGATCTGGTTGACTGTCAAAAACAGACTGTGTGTTCCCATAATTGGGTGTGCACACAGGACAGCATCCAACTTTACTGCTCCTAAATCCAAAATAGACAGCAACTCTTTGTGCTTACCAGGTTCCGTTTTAATCTCCTTCCACTGATGGTCGGCTTCCCTGCTAACTGTTTCTAATCCATCCGACTTGAGCCTTTGCCCCGTTGCGGGAGGTTGGTTTAGTCCATACTCCATATAATTTTCTTTTGTAACTTCTATCAAACTCCTAGGAGGACGATTTTATTGCCTTTTCTTAGAAACTGTCAGTTTTACCAATGTAGACCTGCTCTTTGATTCCTACAGCAATTTCATACCCCTCTTATATGTTGCACGGTTGCCTCTTTTAATTGGCATATGCTAAAATGAAGGGAAACGTAACCTAGATGCTAGATACTTAGGGGGATATTCACAATGACGGGCGATAACTATCGCCAACGTCAGTCATCGCCAGAAAAGTTAACGCCGCCTAACCCTGAATATTATCGCCATGTTAGCGGGGTATTATCAAGCCCACGCTACATGGCGATAGTAACAGGGAACGGTTGTTAAAACGCACGATAAAATCATCGTGATGGCGATATTAAATCCTGCGTTAGCTGGCGATAACCTGCAATCTGCGAATTATCGCAAGAAAACTCACATCTTCACTCACGGCGATATCGCCTTGTTAATATGCCCCACAGCATCTAATTTGAGGCACAATAAAATTGGTAAGGAAATCGGGGCAGCATCAAACCGCGGTGTGAAAAGGAGGAAGAATTGTGGCCCCCTCTGGCACAGCTGCCTGTCTGTCCTTTCCTCCAGTGTGTCCCAGGGCACTGCTGCCTGTCTGCCCTCTTCTGCCGTGATTCCTAGGGCACGGCTGTCTGTCTGTCCGTCCGTCCCTCTCTCCGGTGTTTCACCAACTGATTGTTGTTCTTTCCAGTGACTCACAAGGCACTACTGTTGCCTGTCCTGCTGTCGGGGGTCTCCCTTTGCATGACTGTCTGTCCATTTTTCCAGTGCCTGTCGGAGCACGGCTCTCTCGGTTGCCTTCCAGGGCAGTGATGCCTCACTCCTCTCCAGTATCTTCTGAAGCACGTGAGTCTGACTGTCTCAAGTACCCTGTGGAGGGAGACTGCTGTCTGTGGACACTTGTATCTGCATCTCTCCCCTGCCTCGTAGGACACTTTTGTATCTGCCCATCTGTTGCCTACCCCTCAGGTTACTTAATATGCCCACTATCAGAGGCCTCTCATGTACGGATGTTTGTCTTCCTATCCCCCACTGCTACCTCCCAAGGCACTATTGTATGACCATGTTTTCTGAATCTTGTCAATGTGGATTTATTTACATGGTGTCTGAAGGCACTGCTGCTGCCTACATCCCTGGTCAGGATGCCTTTCTATTTCTCTGATGTCGTCTATGGTAAAGCTGTGTGGCCATTGCTCCTGTAGCTGACAGCTGCCTTCCACATCACTGCTTGTCCATCTGTTCGGTGTGTACCAATGCCCGGATGTCTGTCCATCCCTTTGCAGTTTTACTATCTGCTGAGCTCTCTGCTGCCGGCTAGGTCACTACCACCTCCCCAACTCTAATCTGGCTCCTTAGGCCCTGCTGTCCTTCTCACACTCCACTGTCTCCCAGGGCCGCTGCAAGGGCGTAGAAGACACGACATTTGGGGTTGGGGGACATAAAGTAAGCTGAGCTAGTGGCCTGGCTTGTCTTCAAGAGCAAAATCATGAGCCAAGGCATCAGAACAGGTAAATCAAGCAACAAATGTTATAAACAAACATGATACTGACTTTAAAGTTTAAAAAAAAAAGCATTTTCAACACTTCTCTGTGTCGCAATGAAGTACATATGGTTATATCACTGAATTGAGTGACATTTATTGAAAGTTATATGTTTAAACACAAAACATTCAAGAAGTCCCCAGTGCCCCATCGGCGTTGCCACAAATTACACAAAATGTCACTTCATGTTCTCTCTCACTGTAGCTTATATTGTTATTAAATGTAAAGAAAAATGAATTTATATTAACCATATATAACAGAGGTGTTTGTGGAGCACAGATCCTGTACTGAATTGGTTCAATGTGCTCTAAAACTGGATGGTTAAGCAAAATGATACATAACGAAGTACAGCGATTGGGCTGTGGATCACACTTTGGGGGATATTCTCAATGGCGGGTGATAACGATCGCCAACGCAACTTATCGGCTGTTTTGTTATCGCCGCCTAACCCTGAAAACTATCGCCATGTTAGTGGCGTATAAACAAGACGTCGGTACATGGCGATAGTAACAGGGAACGGTTGTGAAAACTCACGCTAACATCAGAGCGATGACGATAGGAATACCTGCTTTAGGGGCGATAACTAGCGAGAGGCCCATTTGCGGCAAGAAAACTCACGTTAGTCAGTCCGAACTTTCCAAAATTTCTTGCCGCTAGTGCAATAAATGCCTACCAGTCAACCGCCAATAGTAAATAGGCATTAAATACAATAGAATGCAGAATGTAGCATACAGGAACAAGTGCAGCACACATCAACAACGCCTGCAAGCCATCCAACATCCAGGATGCCCACAATGAGAGCCATGATGCCTCGCTGGACCAGCGTCTGGAGCCTGCAGTGGGATGTGGAGGAGCTGTGGAGTTGATGATCCGTGGCGGTAAACATTGATGTGTGATGATCGTCCGTACCTGGTGGTGAAGTATGTCAGGATGCATGGAGACACGTTGCTGACCTGTGTGAGAAGACCGCCTTGCGACCCTTGGAGCTGTTGATGGTAGAGGCACTCATGCGCACCAACGAAGTGAGGTACGCATCGCATACTACAATCCAACACTACACCGGGGTGCACGGAGGGGATTAACAATGGTGTGTGCCGTCTCACTGCATCACATGACGGATGATGTTGGGCTGGCCGTACACTGTGGAGGGTGAGTCCTCTGTGCTACGCCGAACTTGTGTTGCGTGAGCGCTGCAACGTCACGCCTAAGGGGGCCCTGCTGCGTCAACTGCATCTGGAGGCCCACCAGCGGACTAGCCGGCGACTGCTGTACCCAGCCTAGTGAAATCACACCTGGCTGATGCTCCTGCTGGCTGAATCACAGATTTGAAGAGAGTGCAGTGGATTGCGCCACGGTGTCAATGTCCAGGTAAGAAGAAGGTGGGACGCATAGCGCAGGAGGGCCGTGGGTCAAGTTGCTCAGGCCTATCACACATAGTTGACGCCCCCCAGTGGCGTCTCTTCCGCTATGGCGGAAGAGCAGTTGTCCCACTGCCTCAAGCAGTGCAGAGGAGTAACAATCATCACATGATGATAACTAACTGATGTAATCATGCTATGTATCCTCAGGGTGTGGGAGGGTGGGTAGGACTTCTCCAAACACGGAGCAGGGCATGGGTGGATTGGCATGCCCACTCAAGTGCACAATGACTGTTTTGTCGGCCCACTCAGGCTGCACAAAGCAGTCATGCGCACTTCCCTGTTTGCAATGCAGGCTGCATTACAGCCTGCATGGAGAATATGCCCACCCCTCCGGCCCCTGGCTGCATGACTTGTCCCATTGCAAATTAGCAATCACACTGCCGCATTGCAGCTTTGGGATTGACTCAGAGGAAGGAGCCTGGCTTCCGAATTCCTGTTCCTGGAAGCAGACGCAGGGGAGCATGAGCTACAAAGACACGTGGCCCGGATTTGAGGTAAGACTTCCCTCATTTAATATTTACGACACCCTCTCACACACACATCCCCGCGTCCAGGCACCATCCAGTATTCTTTGCGGCGTTTACCACCTCACAGCTGTCCAGCACCTCCCCCAGAACTTCTCAATGGTGGCCGCTGTGCACACATGCACAGCTGGATTAACACTCGTGTGCCAAAGGCACATATCGTATTTACAACGCATAACATGACTTTGCATTCCATTTCAAATGCATACTAATACTAGGCACATTGCAACAGTAGGTTAGGTGTTGCATTGCGGAGACATGAACATCACTATTCCCACTCCAGCGAGTGCAACCCTAAATTAACGTTTGCACCCCAATCCCAAACGTGAACCCAGAAATTCCTTTTTGAGCACCCAATACACACCCAAAACTCAAAATTGACCCAATTGCATACCCCAAAATCATATTTTACCCCAAACACACCCCAAAATCATATTTTACCCCAAATCACACCCAGAATTCATATTTTACCCCAAAAATCATGTTTTACCCCAAATCACACCCCAAAATCATATTTTACACCAATCGCACACACAAAATTTAAAATCCGACATCCGATACCCATACACACACAAAATAATTTAAATTACCCCATTACTGACATCACAATGTGTTGTTTGGAGTTGCGTAGTTAATGATGTACTGCCTGCGTTGTACTGGACGTCTCCAATGCCAAAGGCAAACCATAGCCTGGCCCGTCTGCATCCGTCTTCCCCTGGACCGCGCTCAGCACCAAGGAGCCCTCCTCTTGGACACTCTACCGCTACGACGCCAGCACCCTCCTCGCCATCAACCCTGGACGCTACATCGCCTGCCAGGATCAACATCTGCTCCGGACCGGACACCGCCATTGCCATCACTGACGGCTGCATTATCACCCGCAAGGAGCAGCCTGACCTTCAAGGGCAAGGCATTGCCATCACCTACAGAGGCACACTCCAACTGACCACGCACTCTATTGACCCTAGGGTGACCATGGACCACCTCAACTCCCAGATCCGGACAAAGCCCAAGCACATCCACTGCGGCACACTCATGTGCAGGACCCCCGGACATTGGACCCCCATTCTCATATACCATTGTTGACCTCATTGTACCCCAGGATCTCCCATCCACCGACAACATCCTACTATGTGATCTCAAGTTCCACCTGGACAACCCCAGTGACCAGGACACCACCGCTTTCTGGGGAAGGTCACCAAACATCAGACGCAAGCAGCAACTCACATCAACAGGCCACATAGCAGGACACAGTCGAGCACGTCACCGCGGCAAGCGGGAGCTTAAACTACAGCAACAACACCGGACTCTCCTGGACCAACAATCATTGGATACATCACGTCTTCACCTTGCCCACCGGACGCCAACGCCATCATCGCAACCCCTCGCAGCTGGATCAAGGCCACTGTTGGACGTCTCGGCAACACTCTCAGCACCAACACTCTGCCACTGCTTCCAAACGATGACACTGCAGCGCACAACCAACACCAATGGATCTCCAACAGCGTCGACATTCGGGCACCCTTCATGTACTGCACTGCGTCAGTACCTTCCGCCTACCTGATGGCAGGCGTGAGGGTGACGCAGTGCCACGGGGATAGGCTGGCCCCATGCATTGCTGGAGTTGCATCATGGTTGTGACACAACTGCAGCAATGCGTGACTTTAGCGCAGACAGATACGTCAGGATTCCTGACGTAACTGTCATTACTTGCGTCATGGAGCGCTGTCCAGTGAGTACAGAGCATCCATGCTGTTGCAGCGCAGTCTTGTCGCAGCGCTGCAACACTTTTCATGACTGGGGCACAGGAATGCGCACTATCTTATTGATGGTGCGCATTCCTGCCTTGTAATTTTGTGGCAGGGCAGCGCAGCAACATTGCTTGCAGTGCGGTCCAGCAACAAAACCTGCTGTAATGAGGCCCCAATGGTTATCTCCATTTTAAGACCAAATATTTTCTGGTCTTAAACAACTGCCTCTAGTTGCCAGGTCATCTTAAATTAAGGAGTCCCCTTGTGAATAGGGTGATGTTGTGTTAACGGCAGATTTTGCAAGGGAACGCCTCCCTTGCATATCATTAGCGTTATTTATCGCTGACAGAAGTTGAGATATTTAAAAGTGTAGTTTTCGCCTAAAAGCTGTTGCTAACTGCTGTTAGCGGCAGCTTGTGAATATTGCGATAAAAATATCGCCGCTTTATCGGCAAAAAAGTGCCGCTAAAGCGGCGATATTGGCTTGTGAATATGCCCCTTAATGTATCTAGCATTTAGTGCACAGTAGTACTTTGTCATATTTTATCTAATTTTTGTACTGTATCCTCTTTACTCCTCTTACACTTTGATCCCTCAGAAACATTATACTCCATGTTTTCGGCATTACACAGCAGCACTTTGATGTATTTCCTCTAAATGTATGTAATGTATTTGTTTTATTGCTTTTTAATCTTTTATACCTCAGAAATGTGTCGAATAAGACAATTTTGACTTTGACGACTTTCACAATTTACACTGTATCATCTTTTAACTAGCTTTATCAAGGTCAAGATAAATCTTGAAATGTGTTCTTAAACTTGAAAAAGAGAACACAAGCAAATTGTTTTGCCCTTGATGTAAAATTAGAAGTTTATGTGGCTTCTTCAATCAAGTAAGGCTGACACAACATAAATATTCAGAATATTTAAAAAGCAAAAAGGTGCTGTCCATTGCTTAGTAAAATGCATTAAACCTTTAAAACGCACTATCTTCAGTCATTCAGACATCAGGGATTCAAACAAAACGAGGAAGCCCTCCCATAGCTCTTCCCCATTTTCCTGCCTCATCCCTCCCACATTTACTGCTAAAGAGCATATCTGCACGTGCTAAGACTGCAGTTTCGGGCAGAGATTTCCTCACATATAGTAATAACAGAGTGGGAGATGAAACTCCACCCCTAGGTTTGTGAATAGCATTTTCTAGTATGTTTTATAGTACTACCAAATGTACTACACAAAGCAGTTCATGAATAGGCCCTCACATGTAGAGGTTTTCGTTCTCAGATCATTCTCAAATTGCCCTTTTGGAATCGGGCCTCTATGTCTAAAAAAACATCTGTCTGGTTTGTGTAAGTCATACTTGCACTCGAGGTGCATTAATATAATTCACACCATTAAACTAAATGGTACAATGTATTTATTTGTCCATTTTGTATTAAATAACTGAAGATACATCTACCTAGATTCCTTCTTCTATCAAACCTAAAGCAAAATCTGTTTCTTTGTTCTTATACTGGTCTACAGCAGTTTAATTTAAGTTGGTTATATGAAAAAGCAATGCTTAAATCATTAGACACGGTTGTTTTTCGAAAGCAATAATCACAGTTTGTTTTGTTAAATGCAGTTGTGCTGAGAGTGAATCATGATTGCCTGATGTATAATTAAGCTGTCTGTGTCTTTTAACACTGCACTCTGTATTATGCTGTTCAGTAGCAGGCTGTTCATACTGTGTCAGATCATTCCAATGTTGTGATAATGGAATCAGTGCTTGAAGTTCCTTGTAAAACAATGCAACCGAAGATTACTTTTGACAACGTGTTTCACCCAGAGCACACATAATCATTAACATTCCACAAAGGCTCACTTGCTTAATTGTACTCTCAGAATTCAGACATACTGATTTTAGCTGTCTAAATTAAGTAGTTGCAAAACTGGGAGTCTGGATTACTCTCCTAGCAGTTAACTGTGAAAGATGAATTAATTCCTGAAAATGCAGCACAGTAACTTAGATGCAGACTGATACTACAATTATGAGAAACTAGACGTGTACATAATAATTGCAACGCGTTTTGAACAATGCATAACTAGCGTATGTTTCAGCATTTAACAGAATTGCAATATAATGTCAATTTGGTAAGTGCATTCTTCTTCAGTGGCTCATGGACAGTGCAGATCCTTCTTGAAATGCAGGATAGGACTTACCCTCAGACAAAGTCAGCAAGGCATACAGAAAGCCCTGAGAGGCATCCAGTCTACTCTCCAAACCCTGCACCACCTAGGTAGTGGCTCTGCCTTTCCTGTAGGCTGCAATACGATCAGGAATTTTATAACAGACAGACAGACAAAAACCTTTACTGTTTTTTCCCATTTAGGGACAACAACATTTGAGAAAATATTTTAATAAAACAAACATCTCACCCTTAGTTTATTGCATATTAATTTAATATTATAATGTATTCCACCTAGGTTACAACGTTTCCTAAGCATCTTTCTCGCTCCTTGCAGTGATATAGAATAACAGAAAAAAGATAATAATAGTTCACATTATCAACAGTAAAAATGCCATTACCTATTAACAGCGGCTTTAAAAATCTCATCCAGGGGTTACGCAATGCAGAGCACACAAAAACACATGATCAAAATCCTCGATTCCATATGAACATAAATTACAAACTCAATCGTTTTTTTCAATTCTCTCCCAAGCTACGGCTATAATTCTTAATGGTAACATTTGCAATCTAATTAGAAGAATCAATCGTCGCACAATATAAGCAATATTCCTACTCAGATAGGGCTATGTTCTCTTAGTACTGCAAGAGGCACGTACCCAGATTTTTCTAGGATTTATAACGCAGGAAGCGTTGTCTAATTCCAGACTCAATGCAAGGCTAGAATTTTTAAGAAATAGCTTAAATTCTGACATTGACATAGATGCCAGTTCCCCTTTGTTAATTTTAAAGCAGGCTAAAGCAGCGTGGAAAATGTTCCCAAAGGTACTGTCATGCCTCTGCTCAATGAGAACCCCTCTCCACAATAATCTCCTTAGAGAGTTATCATTGAAATGTTTCAACAGACCCCACTGTAGAATAGCCGCTAGGCTCACTACAAATGTACTCACTAGACCCATTTCTAAACGCAGAGCCGCTAATAGGGCTAAGGTATTCAAATGAATTATTCTACGAAGAATTTTACCTTCCATGGAGTCCAGGAAAGACCAACTAGGAATTTCAGCAATTAGTAATTTTATAACACAATTTGATGCACTCTTAGGCACTAATTAAGAGTGTGGCGGTCCGATGACCACCAGACTTGTGGGGGCTCAGCGGTGGTGGTCCAGTTCCCTGGAGGTGGCGTGGCCGTAAGGAGGACGCAATATGCTTGGCGGGACCGCCGCGGTTCTGCCAAGCATATTACGAGTTTCATCTCCACCAGGGTTTACATGGAGGTTCTTACTCCATGTAAACCCTGGAGGAGGGGAAACAAAGGGGGCCCTACAGGGCCCCTGTGCCTCCTGCACTTGTGGATGCACACAGGAGGGCATAACATGTGCCTCCCTGTGTGCATGCACAACAGTTCCTGCACAGCATGGACTTTCGAGTTCATGCCGTGCAGGAACCTTGTGAGGCATTCCCATTACGGTGCCTTTTTCAAAGGCACTGCCACCTTTGAATGAGGCACTGCCCTGAGACCGCAAAGTCGTAATCTGGCAGGTGGGCAGTGGTGACCTTAAGCGGAGCGGTGGTGAGGTGATTTGCACCGCCACGCCACCGCTCCACCAAAAGTCGTAATCAGCCCTAAGAACTGAAAAAGTTTGGGGATACTGTTTTGTGCGAATGGTGACCCTAGAAAATATACCCAACTCAGTTGTCCAGGGAAGAAATGTGTTTGTAACAATAAGTTTAATTACTCTGTTTTTTTGTATATCATTTTTATTGAGTTGTCAACATTATCTACTTTTCTAATGCACAGAGATCAATACAAACAAGTAGGCCCAACTGTTTGTCAATTACTGAAGTCTGCACTCATTATTGTGCTCCCATTCAGTTGGATATTCACGGTAACATAACAGTATTCAATGTGGTGTAGGAGTTGCTCAAACAGTTTGCGCATTCGCAGAGAAAGTAGGAAGCACATGTTAAAAAAACCAAATGTTAGCATGTCACAAAAGAAAAAAGATAAAACGCTTGTATTATGTTAACATGGCATTGTTTGGAATATGGTGCTCCAAACCACACATCTGGAGTTAGTGTGTAATCAGAGAAGGTGATTTTGTTGGTTTATTGTGTCATTCCTGCACATTGCCTTGCTTTATAGGTGATCCCTGAGTTTGGTTATGGCTTGACTCCTCACTCAGGTCAATTGAGTGGAGCCTTATGCCACTCACCATTATCCATAGATATCTGTGGCATGCATTACATTTCCTGTCCCAGAGAGTCAAGGTAATGATGGAAGTATTGTATTTTATATTTGGGACTGTTAGAACCTGGAAGGAGCCTACAGCCAGAAGCCTTGACCCTTTTGCCCCTCTCTTTAAAGTTCCCTGTGCTTCTGCATATCTGATCTAAATACTTTCCTTACACTGATACACACATTGCACCACTCACCAATGAGTTTTGATGTCCATCCAGAGGCCTACCACGCAGTGTAGACTTAATTGAACTACTATTGTGGTGTCTGCAGTTTGTTCTGGGTGGTTCCAAATCTGCTTCACTGTGAATCTCTATATCTACTATTGTGATTCATTTTGGGTTGCCCCATCTCTGCTTCTGAGTACACCACATTTACTTACCGCTGTTATTTCTGTAGACTTTCCTTGGTTCCTCCAATTTCACTTCTGGGTGGACCCCGTTGACCTACAGCTGAGGAGAGTCTGTAAGTAAGTAAGTTAGTTAAACATTTATTGATGATGAATTAAAATCAATACAATTTAAAAAACAATGAAAACCAACCCACTTCCATTTAAATCGACTGGTGGGCATCCATAGGTGAACTGTGGTGTCAGTTTGTTTTTGTGGGGCCGCAAATGCTAAAGTAAAAAAAACAACAACAAAAAACAGTCAGTTGCGCATAAATTGATTTATTTCAACATGGACTCCAACTAGCTTCAATTAAAAATCCCTCAACTGGGACCAGTTTGCCAATGTAAACAAACTGTGAAGTAAGCCCAAACTCTTGTCTTCTGGTCTAAACAATAACAGATCTATACATTTAGTTATATTTTAGTAACAAACTAGGCAGTTCTAGAAAAACACAGTTTAATTCATTCTTCAAGTGTTGGTTTGAGAAAAAGTGTCTTCAGAAATGTAATACATTCTGCTCTGACTCATGGGCAAGTACATATCATAGGCAGTATTGATTCCACTTCTCACCCACACAACGCTGACAAAATTGACATTTATGTACGGTATCATTTCCCCAAGTAGATTTAATATCATCTATGGGAAGTATCTGAAATCCAGACTGCATAAATATATGTTTCACAGCACGTTTAGAAGTCTTTTTAGAAAATCTCTGGATTTAAAGACGTACGCATGTCCAAAACAAAATGCGCTCATTTCAGGGCACTGATTGTTTCAAAATTGCTTTGAATTGCAAAGTAGTTTATATTCTCTGCAATCGCATTTTAAAGAAATATATGAGGTCAGAGAATTCCATTCTGCACTGACTTGAAATTTTTCTACAATAAGTTTTATACGTCCAACCACTGCTGTGTTATTCTAGCGGAAATGGCTACTTCTGTCAACAGCCTATTACTCAGAGAATCTGCCTAGGCACTCTTAAGACGATAATAATATTTATTAACAAGAAATAGCAAACCCAATAGGATTCACCTATGTGAATTCTATTGACTTTGTGCATTTTCTTCTACATATTACAGAGCAGTTTAGCTGCTGTGCAATATAACTTAAAGTTAATATCACTTAAAAAACATTGACAAATCAAAACAGTGGAACTACTTGGCGTTGTGAATGTTTTATGCCATGTAGCCAGCATGGCTGAAAGATAAAAAAAATAAAAGTGGTTTGAAGCAGTCAGCATTGATGGCATCAATGTGCTCTTTTTTAATATTACTTTCAGCCATGCTACTGGACAACATGGCTGAAAAATTGCAACATCAATAGATCTTGCATGACCTATTGGCTTTGCCGATGCTTGTTTTACTAATATTTTTGGAACTTCACAAACTAAAGCACCAAACTTTGATGTGGTAGGCGGGTTCTACAAGTCTAGTGGAGAACAAACTTTTCATTTGAGCTCCGACGTTGCAGCCATTTTAAAAAAGGTGTTTAAAATGTTCATGTGAACTGCCCTGTGAAGAAGTACGAGCCCCTCCCGAAAGTATGTTGAAAAGATTCTATATTGAAAGTTACTCTACATACAGAAACGTCCCATCCATAACGGAAGCCAGCAGCTAACTGACGCTCCAAAGTTTTAAAGCTAAAGATCATTCTAACTCAGCAACATTCTCAAAATACCCAGGGAAAAGTATTCTGAACATTACACATAATGCATCTTGTCAAACAGGATACCACACATCTTTCCCCAATAAAACATTAAAGTAAAGAAACACAAAAAACAAAACCCAAATTACCAAACCCTGCCATAAAACAATTGCATATGCCTGAGTAGAAACATACATACAAACAGAATCAAAATAATGTTTCATGTTAATCTAGGGCATAGTCACGCAAGAATTTAGGTGAAACCACCTTAGATGTACTTCTAGGCAAGGACGACTTTTCATCTGAGCACGTTACCAAAGCTCCCCCTTGAGTGTGTGAGTCAGGAAGATTCACTGCTATTCTATTAAGTTTCCAGATGCAGTTATCATCCAGTTTAACAGCATTCTGAAAGAACATCACAACTCTAAAAGGTGGCGAAAACATAGAAGACCCATGTTTCTGTGGGTTATTACCCTCAAGCAGTCGCTCACACGCACCTTAGTTTTGAAGTTGCATGCCTCATATCAAAATTCTTCTTCCTTTCCAAAATGTTTAAGCCTTGTGCACCAATCCATGAGCCATCCATAGAGTCCTTACTCTTAAGATTATCCCTTTTCCATATTTGGAACATGCGTGTGTTGGGCCTCCTGCTTCTGAACAAGTCAAAAGGCACTTTCCTTGTGACCGAATGAGGCATAAGTCGGCATAACTTCACCCTCTCCAAAATTTCAGCATTCCAACCCTTGCACTGAGATTGTGTGATTTGGATGGATTCTTTTAACACTCTATTGAATCTCTCTACCAGGCCGTTGGTTTCGGGATCATGGAGAAAGCAACATTTTGTGCTTAATCCCTCTCTTCAGTAAGAAATCCTCCATCTCCTTTGAGACAAGCCGTTGTCCATTAACATGCATTCTGGTAACTTTTCCCTGCTGAAAATGGCATCTAAAAATACTATGACATCTTTGGTATCAATGTTCTGTGTACTCTGGATCTCTGGTCACCTTGAAAACATGAGAACATACGATTGGCCGGTTCTGCAGGTGACTGGCCCTAAAATGTCTAATGTCACCTCTGGCCAAACTCGTTTGGGGATTTCACCTATCACCATATGTTCCTCCCTGGTCTTGCACGACTTATGGCTTGCGTTGCACTCCACGCAGTCTCTCACCACAAAGTCTACCTGGACGTCAATGCCAGGCCACCAGAAGTGTAACCTGATTCTCTTCTTGGTTTTCGAGATGCCTTGGTGACCCTGATGACCTAACTGAATCATTCTCATTCTGACCGACACAGGAGGAATGAGCTTCGTGCCTCTCCAAAGCAACCCCTGCTCACTGACAATTCTCTCTGGACGTTCCCGTATTTGCGAACTTCTTCACTCACATCAATCAGCCTGCTCCAACCGTCAGTCCCCATTTTGCATACATCACATATCTCGACATCAGACTCCATCACTGTCTTTGGTTAACTTGTGTCGCAGATATTCAATTTCATTAAGGTAAACCTACACTTACTCCCTTTTAATGTAAGACCCCAATTACCAAATCTCCTTAGAACAGATCTCAGTCTGTTATCATGTTGTTCCTGAGAGGACCCATAAACCAGGACGTCATCCTGATAAATCTTAACCCCTGAAATTCCTCCCAAGACATCCTCCATGGCACCCTGAAACACTGAGGCAGCAGAATTTAAGCCAAATGGCAACCTTGTGAATCTAAAAAGTCCAAACGGGGTTATAAAAGCTATTAACTTAGGGACATGTCATCAAGCTGAATCTGGTGATACGCTGCCTTGAGGTCTGATGTGGTAGAAACAACATCACCTTCCAATTGTGCCAACATTTCAGCACTGTGTGGAAGAGGACACATGTCAGCAAGAACCGCCCAATTCAGTGCTCTGAGATCCACACAAAGACTCATCTCTCCTAAAGCTTTGCATGCAAGAGCAAACAGAGCGAGCCACTCCATTGCCTCCGTTTCCACTATAATACCCTCGTCCTTTAATTTCTTAAGCTCAGTGCACATGGACTTCCGCAAGGCCAATGGCACACCATGCTCCTTGCAAGTTACCAGAGCTGCACCTTTTTTAAGCGTGATTTTAGGGGTATAATCTGAGAGATACCCTAACCTCTCACTAAACACCTGTTTAAACTCACAATGTAATTCAGACAACTTACAGGCACTTCTGTTCTAACCACAAGAGGTAACCTCCACTCTCTCCTCTGTGAGAGAGGTCCGTTCCTTGCAGGTGTCATTGAGAGCTATGCAGGGCTCACTACCTGGGTCCAAGGTCACACACAGATCACCCTGGTGAAACCAGCTGATAGTACTGTCACCTTGACAAGAAACGTCAATCTTACCTGCCATCAACCTGTCTTTATAATCTATATCACCCATAAAGTAAACAAGCAACTTTATATGCTGACCTCCATATGCCAGGGATTTTATGTAAGGTTTAAATACCTTCACTTTCCCTTCAAGAACCAGTTATAAAAATCCCTAGGAACTAGGGGAAATCTTCGCCCCCAAATCAAACAGCATATTTATCATATGTCCATTCACCTTAACCTTGTCAATGGAGCTCTTACCTTTGTTCTGTCCAACCTGCAGAACTAGTTCTCCACAATGCAGTTAATTGTACGTGCAGTCACTCATCCTGCAACGCTACATCTTTCACCCGCTTGTTTTTTTACTAGGACCGACACACTTTTGCCAGATGACCCATCTTACCACTACTGCGGCATCTAACCTTCAAAGCTGGGCAAGCTTTATTATTCACCAAATGCCCCACCACACCACAATGAAAACACTTCCCTTTGAAACCTTTCCTAACATAGCGTTTCAAAGTGGTTTTGTTCACTATCTGCACCATCTAAGTTACAGGGGCGCTTTCTTTCTTTATATCCTCCACACATCCAAGGGAGTGTTACATTCTTTTTCCAATCATCACAATCTCATCCAACTTGGGATGGTCCGTCCGTCTGTGGAAAAAACACCCCCCTTTCTTGTAATCTGTGCACACCGAGTAACAGAGGGGATCAAAGGCCTCCTGGAGCCCTGGTTGGGACTTCCTGGGTGGCCCAGCCATCTGATAGCGGCATTGGAAAGCATTGCACTCGACCAGCTAGCCACCCCAGGGCCCACCGGGGCCCCAGTCAGAGCTCTTGGACACGGCCAAGCAGGGGAAGCCTCCCCAGGCCCAACGGACCCCTGTCCCGGGCCCGTGGCGGTGCCACCAGGCTGAAGGACAGAGTCCAAGGCGGGAGTGCCAGCCCTGGGGCACAGCAGAGCCCGGTCAGACCTCCTGGACCTGGCCAAGTAGGGAAAGCCCTCCCCGGGCCAGAGGAACCCAGTCCCGAGTGCTCTGGCACACGGCGAGCCCGAGGACGGAGCCCAGGATGAAAGTGGGCCAGTCCTGGGTCATCTGGTCACTGGCTTGGAACCGCCAGACCCCAAGGGTTCTGGAGTGCCCTGTCCCTTGTAATCTGGGGAAGGCTACCCCCTTTCTTGTAATCCGTGCACACCGAGTGAGAGAGAGGACCAAAAGCGTGAATGCACCCAGCCTCCTGGAGCTCTGGCTTGACTCGGGGAAGCAAATGTGCCCCCGTCGGGGCCCGAAGGCACCTTAACACACAGGTGAAGTGGGGGCCTCCACAGGCTTCGTGGACCCCCCGAACTGGGACCTTGGCCGTGGGGCTGGCCAGAAGGCAAAGCCCAGGGCGGGAGAACCCACCTTGGGGCCCAGCAGAGCCCCGGGGCCTCATTGGAGCACCTGGGACCGGATGCGCAGGGAAGGCCTCCCCGGGACCTTTGCCATGTGGTGTGTCGGAGGATGGAACCCAGGATGGGGGGTATCCGCCCCAGGGTCCTCTGGCCCCAGTCAGGACTCCTTGACCCGGCCAAGCAGGGGAAGCCTCCCCGGTCCCATAGAACCCTGTACCGGGTGCTCTGGTACGCAGGGGCCCAAGGAAGGAGGCCAGTCCTAGCTCTCTGGTCACTGGCTCAGAACCACCAGACCCCCAAGGGGATCCGGAGTACCCTGCTCCTAGTAATCCAGAGGAAGGCTACCCCCATTCTTGTAATCCATGGACACCTAGTGAGAGATGGGACCTAAGGCAAAAACGCACCTGGCCTCCTGGAGCCCTGGCTGGGCTTGGGGTAGCAAATGAGCCCCCATCGGGACTTCCAGGACCGCATGGCCATCTGGTAGCACCATTGGAAAGCATTGCATGCAACCAGATGGCTGGGCTCAAAAGACGGCCATCTTAATGGACAGGGCTTCTGCTTGTCCTTGGAGGGGATGGGGGATCAGAGCCCCAGCTGGGCCTCAGGCATGGGGCTGCGGGCGGGCCCCACCGGGCCTCTGACCCAGGGCCCACAGGCAGCTTAACACACAGGCAAAGCAAGAGGAGGCCTCCCTGGGCCTGGTGGCCCCCTGCCCCAGGACCTTGGCCATGGGGCAGGCCGGAGGATAGAGCCCAAGGTGGGGGAGCCCACCCTGGGGCTCAGTGGGGCCCCAGGACCCGGTCAGAGCTCCTGGGCCCGGACACACAGGGAAGACCTCCTCAGGCCAGCAGAATCCCATCCCGGGCGCTCTATCACATGGTGAGCTGGAGGGCAGAACCCACCCCACGACCCATCAGGGCCCGAGTCAGAGCTTCTGAACCCAGCCAAGCAGGGGAAGCCTCCCCCGGCCCGATGGACCCCGTCCTTGGCCCTTGGCAGTGCATCAGGCCGGAGGGCAGAGCCCAGGGCACGGTTGTTTGCCTGGGGGCCCAGCAGGATCCTGGGGCCCAGTCAGAGCTCCAGGGCACTACCGGCTGGGGAGACCTTCCTGGGCCCACAAGAGCTCATCCCAGGGGCTTGGCCATGTGGTGGGCTGGAAGACAGAGCTCAGAATGGGAGGGTCCCCAGGGTCCCCACCCACCCCGGGGCCCACCTGGGCCCCGGTCAAAGCCTCTAAACCAGACCAAGAAGGGGAAGCCTCAGCTGCCCGATAGACCCCCATCCCAGGCCCTTAGTGGTGACTCAGGCCAAAGGATGGAGCCCAGGGCAGGAGGGCCTACCCGGGGGCCTGGCGGGGCCCTTGGGCCCGTTCATAGCTCCTGGACCCAGCCACACAGGTGAAGGCTCCCTAGGCCTGGAAAAATTAGAAAAACACTTGTTTCTACCATTTTTGTTCCCTTAGATTTTGGACCCTAGCTCAGCCAGCACCTAGGGAAACCTAGTCAACCTAGACCTAGGGCTATCCAGGGTGGGCTGACGTGCTTGGATCTCACCACATTTTATCACCCAGAATCCCTTGCAAACCTCAATCCTTGACCTTAAAAAAACACATTTTCCTCACATTTCTGTGATGGAAAGTTCTGGAATCTGCAGGGAGCCACAAACTTTCTTCCACCGAGCATTCCCCCAGGTTTCCCCATACAAATGGGAGGGGAAGGTCTTCCCCTGCTCCCGAGGCTGAAAAAAAATGAAATACCACTGCTGTAAACAGCAGAGGGATTTCCTGGTCGTGTGCAGAGGACGTAACCTTTACATCCTTGGCACAGAAAGGGTTAAAACTAGGGTGTTTTGATACAAACCTCCAAGTCTCCATATATCATTATTCGACAGTTGTATTTGCTGCAAGTCATAGCTATTTTCACTGAGATTATTCAATTTTTTTTACTTTCTTCCCTTCTCCTAATACATCAAAATCTAAATAAATATTTTCACCCTCATCTCTATGTAAGTATAAACTCTGCTACCTTTCTTTTAAAGGATAATTTTTATGGCATGGTTACTTTTCATAAGTAATTTCCTGTTCCCTTCCCACAGCTTGCTTTCTAGGTACCTCTCATGCTTTTGTTGATCACTGGGCTACATTTTCTAATTGTGTGGCTTTCATAATCTTATTTTCCTTACTCAGATTCCTTTTCCCAATCTTTTTTGCCTATCCAGTCGAACTCATTGCCACAAATGGAGCTAACAATGGGCCTAATTTATAATTTGGAGGGCAGAGCTTAAGTCCATCAGGCAACAGGGTAAATTACTCTGTTGCCGTGAAGAAGTCCCTGTCTGCCAAATTCAGAAATGACCACCAAGCTGGTCTAAAGCATTGACAGGAGCTGACGGCATGTTATGCTTTTTTCAGTTTGATGCATAGCTCGTCAACAGGACAGAGCCGTCCTTCAAACTTAGGGGCATATTAGCAAGGGCTTTATCGCCGCTTTAGCGGCACTTTTTGCCGCCAAAGCGGCGATTTTTTTATCGCCCTATCAGCAAGCTGTCGTTAACAGGCGTTAGCGACAGCTTTCTGAGGATAGCGGCCGGTTTCCCATCGCCTTGCATGCCAGCGATAATTATCGCTAATGACATGCAAGGTAGGCGTTCCCAACTAAAGCGACTGAAAACAGTCGCTAACACAACTTCCCCCTATTAGCAACGCAGGCAAGCGATAAAAAAGTCGCGCTAAGCGCGAATATCGCTAGAATTTAACACCTGCTAAAAACATGACTTACCTGTTTGTTGAATGGAGGTGGATTGTCGAGGCTAAGTCCACCATGGCGTTAATGCGTGAATATCACTGGATTTCCAGCGATATTCACGGATTTGCCGCTATCGCTGGATATTTTTATCGCATTGGAGATAAACGTTGCTAATAGCGTGTTATCTCCGCGATAATATCCAGCGATAAGCAGCGATAAAAAAACTCGCTAAGCGCGGTTTGCGATAATTATCGCAAGTTGTTGCTAATATCCCCCTTATTTTGTTTTTATTTTAAAAACAAAAACCCAAAGTGGGATTTTCTTTTGAAAATAACAAAAAACAATGGGGGATAACCGCGTTTTTTTTATCGCCGCCTATCGCTGGATTTTATCGCGGAGATAACAAGCTATTAGCAAGCGTTTATCTCCAATGCGATAAAATATCCAGCGATAGCGGTGAAATGCGTGAATATCGCTGGAAATCCAGCGATATTCACGCATGTACGCCATGGTGGACTTAGCCTGACAATCCACCTCCCATTGAAGAAACAGGTAAGTCATGTTTTAGCAGGTGTTAAATTCTAGCGATAATCGCGCTTAGCGCAACTTTTTTATCGCTTCGCCTCGCGTTGCTAATAGGGGAAGTTGTGTTAGCGACTGTTTTCAATCGCTTAGTTGGGAACGCCTACCTTGCATGTCATTAGCGATAATTATCGCTGGCATGCAAGGCGATAGGGAAACCGGCCGCTATCGCCAGAAAGCTGTCGCTAACCCCTGATAAAAAAATCGCCGCTTTGGCGGCAAAAAGTGCCGCTAAAGCAGCGATAAAGCCCTTGCTAATATGCCCCAATATCCCCCCCCCCACACTGGGAGTTACCTCTCATGGTAAGGGGGGCACTTTTGGGGGCATATTCACAAGGACTTATCTCCGATTTATCTCCACCTTAACTCACCAAAAGTGGAGATAGATCTAACACCCCATTCACAAGCGGGTGCAAACTGCAGACATCGCCAGTATTCCCGAGAGAAATGCCGCAAAATTTATCCCCACGGTGGACACCACCAACTAACCCTAATGAGATGCAGAGTAGGCGTTCCCGTGCAAAAACACACGAAAAAACCACAACACCACTTTCACAATGAACTGCCAGATCTGCGATGCGAACCAAAAACAGGAGATAAGCCGCAGTAGCACCAGGGAATTAACACCTGCCTTTTGCTGGTGTTAAGCTGGACGACTACCTGCAGCATGTAAGGGAGCACAGCCAAGAGCCACATCTGAAGACCCACAGATGCCATGGAGACAATGACCATGCAGCCCGGAGACCCATGAGGGCCACAACACCCACCCCCACCACTCCCAGGCCCCCCGCCCCCGGACCCCCTCCCCCCGGACAAACACATACTGTGCACGACACAAGAGCCACAAAAAGCGCATGACGTCGCACAATGACACAAAGAAACACACATGTGTGGTCAGAAGAACGAGAAACAGTCACTCATCATTGAAGTAACAACCAAAAACTTTATTGAATACAACACAAAACACCAATGCGGAAGACTCCAGTCGGGTCCGTCCGAGACAATCATGATGTCACAGCCTGGAAAATAAAGCACAAAATCAGAACGTGTGTCATGCGCACATCAAAGGAGCGAGACACAGAGAAACAGAGAAGGAAAGAAAGGCAGAGAGAGAAAGAGAGCGAAGGAAAGGAAAGGAAGGGAGAGGGAAAGGAAGGGAGAGGGAGAGAGGGAGAGGTAAAGGAAGGGAGAGGGAGAGAGGAAGAGGGAAAGGAAGGGTGAGGGAGAGGGAGAGAGAGAAGGAGGGACACTGCCGCCCCGCCACCCAGGCACCACTGCTCACCTGCTGCCACCGGTGTGTCTCCAACCACATGCCGGTACACACTGCAAGCCACCAGGTCTGCAATCTGTAAACGAGGCCAAAGTCAATCATGGCAGAGTCCATCTCACTGCACACGGCAACAACGCCTGTCCGTCCTGCGAACACATGCAGCCACACCCTACCCCCTCCCGCTGCCCAGCGCTGTCTACCCGCACTTGCGCACCCAGGGCCCCACTGCTCACCTGCCACCAACGGTGTGTCCACCAGTGGGCACACCACATGCCCGTGCAAGCACCAGGCCCCGGTTCCGCCACCATGGCATGGTCTACATCATGCGGACCCTCACCGCAGCCCAGCAGGTCCCACACATGACGCTGAGTCCTGAGGCATCAATGGCAGAGACCACATCAGTGCACACGTCATCATCGCAGGCTGCACACCCGCTCAGCAATTTCGGTGCCACTAACCCTGTGCAACCCCAGTCAGCACCACGTGGTGGTAGGCCCGTGACGGCCGCAAGGCTTCAGGTGCCACTAACCCTGTGCGCAACAACTCATGGGCCCTTTATGATTGAGAACCGTGGAGCGTCCGTCATCCAGTCACCACCGGCAGAGGGGAATGTGACGCTGTCGGCCCCTTATATTGGCGGGGTCACATGGCCTGTGATGCCTGCGCCAGATGGGTGTGGTGTGTGTGCAAACCTGCCCTCAGGGAGTGGCCGCAACATGCTGACAACTAGACCAGCAACCTGCAGACCACTAGCCTGTAGACCTGCGACATGTGGTGATGTGGCCCTCCCCTCGGAGCGTAAGCGGAGTGGTCCGTCATGGCATACGACGGACCAGCGCAGGGCTTACAACAACGACTCAGGGGCTCTGGGCGTGTTGCAGTCCATGTCCGGACAAGGAAGTGACTAATGTGTGTGTCCCTGTTGTGGTGTCTACGGCACCCGCAACGCAATAGGCAACGTAGCACACTGTGACTGGAATCCCACTAGATGAGCATCATTGACGTTAGGGGGAATCACTCACCCTACATTCATCCACACATTCATACTTGAATGATGAAAGACATGAAACAGCAGTGCGTTCCTGAATGTTTATTGCACATCCAGTGGAGTTCAGCAGCTGGAGCAGTACAGGGCCATGCCAACCCCACTTCACAATTTGAGCCCGTGGAGGGCCAGCCAGAGTCCATCGGGGAATGACAAGGACAAAGGATAAGGAAGAGTACAGTCCGCAGTCTGGTCGCCGTGCCATTGGTCACCAAACAGGATATGGAAGTCCATGTCGTGGTCCAAGGTGAGTGCCGCAGAGTGTATCGGGGTCATTGGGAGGTCATGGGGCCATGTGCGGCACCAAGGAGCAACAGGCCAGGTGGCGGACATGAATGCTAGTACCTCCTTCTGAACTCAAGACCATCCACGTCCTCGTCCTCGGATGTGTGCCCTGCCCCACCTGTGGGTGGTGCAGTTCCGGCTGCAGCACTGTGTGCCACTGACACATCAGGGGCCGGAGGTGGATTGCCGGCCGCTCTGTGTGGCAGTGACATATCAGGTGCTGGAGGTGGAATGCCTGCCGCACTGTGGGGCACGGACACACCAGGGGGCAGAAATGTGGATGGTGTGGGGGCAGCAGCATTCATCATCGCCACACCTTGTGGCAGCAATGCCATGATGAGGACATGCAGGGCCTGGTAGATCCCAGCTACATTCCGCTGATGTGCAGCGGTGGCTGCCATCCTTTCCGCCTCCATCCGCACCATGTCCTCCATGAGCCTCCGCATGTGTGCCATCTCACGGCTGAGATCGCTGGAGCCATTCTGAGCAGACAGGTGCTCTTGTCTCCGAGTCATGACTCCAGCAATGTCAGCCAGGGCTCGTTGGAGACCATGGAGCGGCGTGTGGGTGTCCGTTAGGGACTGCAAGTGGTCCCTGATGGTACTCAGACACCCATGGATGGCGTCGAGTTTGGTAGCCATGAGGTCGAACCCCACCCGCACCTGCTCAGCCATCTCCCTCTGGACCTCCAACACACGGTGCTGGAAGGCCATGGGTTGTTCGGGGGGGTCTTGGGAGACAGCCGGGGTCGTGGGTGCCTCCTGCTGGGTAGTTTGTGGAGTGGGTGGGGTCTCCTCGATGCAGCTGGCTGCCCTGGTCCTGGAGGTGCTTGGCGGATGAGCTCAATGATGTCTTGGAGGGCTTGGGTGTCGATGCTGGTGGTGTCCTCCTCGTCATCAGTGAAGAGTGGCTGGGACTGCTCTGCAGGTGGCGTTGACGGTGCCCCTGCAATGTGAAGGGGAGATGCTGTGTTACAATGTGTCCACATGTATGTGGCCGCATGGTACATGTTGACATTCAGACAGCATGACAATGGACATTGTGACAGTGTGTAGATCAGGGCCATGATCCAGAGTGATTGTGGGTGTGTACTGTGCTCTGCTTGATTGTGCATGTGTGCCATTGTGGCCATCTCCCCCTGTCCCCCCAGTACCTGGTGGTTACTCACCCTGTTGCGGTTGTGTTGTGTCCTGTCAAGCAGTGCCCGGTGCCCCGACTCCTGCCACGGTCTCCACACTGATGACTGTCGACACCAGCTCCTCCATGTCATCCAGCTCCAGCTGTGGCGCTGGGCTCGCACCTCCAGTCTGCGTTGCTGCCTTCTGGTTGGCTGCGAGTTTCTCCTTGGTCTTGCGCTTGATGTCATTCCATCGCCTCTTGACCTCGTCCATTGACCTCTTGTGCTCTCCGACGGCGTTCACCTTGTCCATGATGGACCGCCATAATCCATTTTTGGTGCCCAATGACACATTGGAGGCGACGAACAGTTGTTGATGGTGTTCTATCGGACTGTACTTCGTCTTCCTCTTCTTCTTGTCCTTGCCCTTCCCTGTCACCGTGGTCCCGGGCTGATCGTCCGGGGTACTTGCGGGGTTGCGCTCGTCCTCTGCGCCTGCTCCGGCTGCCTCCATGGTGCTTCGGTGATGGTCATTTTGTGTTTGTGTGTTTTTTCTCCTTTTGTAGTGCTTTTCCCGCCTGCCGTGTGTGTATGGCAGGCCTGGCGCTGCTTATCGTTGATTTCCTCATCGTGAATGGGCTCATCGCACGTTTTTTGGTGTTGGGGTATGTGTTTTTATCGCCGTCGAGGTGGTTGTATCGCGGACATTGTCCGCGGTTTCAGGTGACTATCGCATGGTACCGCCGTGTTGTGAATTCCACGTTAACACAGGGTTATTTTCCCACGATCGGCTGCAATGTGTGAAGTTGCGTTAACAATTTTTGGTGCTATTTAGCACACGTTCTTGTGAATATACCCCTTGGTTTCTTACTGCCCCTTACCACCAGGGTTTTCCTTGCAGTGATGTGCTATAAAAAACTGCTATATGTCTGCCCATCTAAATTGGGAGGGAAGACATATAGCAGAATAGTCTCCACCACTGCCAAACCATGGTCCACCTGCATCTAAATTTGGCAGACAGAGCATTATATTGGCGATAAGGCTACTCATCATTACGACAGAGTATGCGCAACGCCAATATATAAATCAGGCCCAATGTGTTTTTACTTGCCCTAATTCCTTTCCTTCTGGGTTCAATACACATATTCTCTCTACTTTCCACCCCTTCAACATGTTGATGCTTCCTAGCCTTCTCTTTTTTAATATTTCTTTTAGTAGACCTTCTAGTAATCCTAATCTTTCATCTACAATATGACTGATGTAGCTGATATATAAGTGGTTAATTTCTTCTCTTTTCTCAACATTAGCCCCTAAAATATAAACTGTTGTACTCTCTTCCCTTTCCTTCTCCTTTTGTCCTACCATATCTCTATCCTCTCTCTCTGGGTCTGCTATAGGCCTGACTATTGAGGGCAGCAATAATGAATTTGTTTCTATTCCTGTGCAATGTCCTTAAGTAAAACTATTTGGATTTTCAAATTGTCATTTGACAGTACAGCAGCTTATAGGATCCCATACAAAGTTTTATGCATTTGGAAGCATATCACTCTGGAATCTCTTGGTCTCTAGTCTTCAGAAAGGTCAGGGTTAGTAGGTTCCCTGATTTCTACTTGACCTCAGGTCTGTATACAACAGTCATATTCCATGGAAAATGATAGAAAATTGAGTATTCTTTGGCACACGTCTGATTTTAAAAGGTTAGCAAATTCACCTCTTAGTAAGATCACTCCATTATTTGGCTTTTTCTGGGCTCTATTTTATGCTGGTGTGAGGAGTCTATGCACAGTGGAACTGCTATTCAGTGCAGTGCCACATTGCATGTGCTCTGGCCTTGTAATGGTATAGGTATATATATATATATATATATATCTATCTCTCTCTCTCTCTCTCTCTCTCTCTATATATATATATATATATATATAAACATGAACGTTAGTTAGGCTGACATTTCACTCGTACAAAACCAGAGATATTCAGCTGTTATAGTTAGCTGAGCTAACTATAACTCGCGCCATATAATGCACTGCTGATGACATCACATATTACATCACTCATGACATGGTCAGTGACATCACTGATGACATCACTGATGACATCTCAAATGACATCACTGATGACATTATCCAGTGACTGTGAGTGTTTCTAAAAAGTTTAAGAAGAATGTTTTATATACATGTTTCCTTGTTTTAAAACACCATTAAAGAACTTTGAAAACTAGTGATGGTTACGAACAGACCCACTGGGGTAAGGAACTACCAGCCCCATCATGCTTTGAGCAGGCAAGGAGATTTGCCGGCCCACTTGGGGCGTGACTTGTATAAATGGAGGGAAAATGCTGGCAGAAATGTTTGGCCGTCCTGGTTTGCAGTTGGCTTTGATGAAGGGCGCAAGCCCGAAACGCGTTGCATTAAACTGCTGGACAGTGTGTTTTTAAACAAATCAGCTCCTGTGTCTGCTTACTTCCTGGGAGTGCATCTCACAATGAGGTGAACTCTTTCAATTCATATATATATGTATGTATTTTTTATCTTTGTTTTACCTTTTTCTTGTGACTCGGTTACCGAGTCACAAGATGGCTGCCAACACATTCTGGTTTAGAGTGTTGGCAGCCAATCAGAGTGAAGCTCGTGCCCGGGAGGGTTCGCGAATCCTCCTCGGTGCTCAGATATCGATATTTTATTTTTTTAATTTCTCGGCAACTACTGAACGGATTTACACCATTTAAAAAGAAGCACGCTTTCTAGACCAAGACCTACCTTTTTGTCAAATTTGGTGTAATTCCGTTCAGCAGTTCGGGCTGTAGCTTTGTCTAAATTTTCCTATGTAAATTAACATGGAGATAACGCGTTTTGGGACCCCCCTTTTTCTCGGCCCCCGCTTGACGAATCACCCCGAAACTTTCAAAACAGGAGCTGACCGGAGCGCCCCATTAGTTTTGAAAATTTCGCAAAGATTCGTCAACCGGCGCCAAAGATATTGGCACATCAAAAAACACTTTTCCTATGGAAACTAGGTCCTAACTATAACTACCTACTGGCGACCGCCAGTAGGTAATATATATATATATATATATATATATATTATCCTGTACTTTAAGAAATAAGGCGATCACAAGAAGGATATTCCACCACCAGTTGGTTTATTCTCAGTAACGCGTTTCGCCTGACACAGCAGGCTTGCTCACACACTGAGTTATGGGACAGGCGCACATTCATATCGTAATCGATAAACATGGAAAACGGACTTATACAGGGAGGTAACTGTGCGTTAAATACAGCGGCCATATTTGAGTGTGTTACTCAATGATAATATTGCCTCCACCAGTACTAGTAGTTTGGAAATAATAGTAATAAAGTATTCAAGAGTCATTATGCTTTTGACATAGTGCCATTTACATTCTATTCTCTTCCATTTTTACCATAGATGTATTTCTCTCCACAGGCTCTGTATAAATATGCTAGTGACATAGTGTCCTTACTACATTGCTTAATGTTAGGGTTACATTTGTAATTCTAGATATTGTGTCATAAATACAATAGTAATTGAAATTATCTCCCAGGTCTTAATTGTCGTATTTTCATATTCCTTATGGGCCCTGTCTCAATTAATCAGCCAAACCCACAACACAAAAATGAAAAACTATAGTGTACATATATATACATGTGTTAATCTCTACAAATTCATGAATTCACAGGTACAGTAAAGAACACAATAAGTATTATTAGGAACAGAAGGTTCTCTTATCTGTATACAGTGACGTGCTCATCCTGCATCACTCTATTGCGTGATGATGAAGAAAAGGGTAGGGGAAAGAAGAATCTCTACTGCAGAAGACCCCTTCCTTTCCTCCTGTGAAATTAAAAAACAAGAAAAACCATACGTGACTATTACGGTTATATTAAAATCTTGTGCTATTCATACAAAAATATTGAACACCAAATTTCATCGTACACTTCCACACTAGTCTGTAGATGACCCAACTTATATTATATACAAGTTCTATGGTTCAGTAAGTTGTAATTCCTACTACTCCCTGAGATGTACATATAATTCTTCATCTTGATTGTGACCTGCCGGAAACTTGGTTTGTAAATTAATTATGTGCCATGATTCTCGCTGTCTAAGCTGGAGTTCCCTATTGCCCCCTCTTTTGTTATATTCAATTTGCTCTATCGCAAAATACGTTAGGAGAGAGCTATTGGAGAGATGGTACTCTGCAAAAAATGTCTCGCTACGGGGTAGTGAGGGTCTTTGTTGTTTATTGCCCTCATATGTTCCATTACTCTCTTTTTGGCTGCCAGGGTGGTGCTGCCTACATACCTTAATTTACAGGGGCATTCTAGGATGTAAATGACATAATTAGATCCACATGAAAGAAATTGATTTATGGTTTTCTCTGATGTTGGTGTTAGATATTTCTTCCGCATCTGGCTATTGCGGCATGCTCTACAATGTCCGCAAGGGAAAAATCCTTGGAGATTGAGATGTGTGTTCACATGTCTATTTGTTATATCTCCCTTCATGAGGATATCTTTCAGGTTTTTCCTTTCCTGTATGTTATGTGTGGGCGTTTAGATAAATCTTTAGCCAAAGATGGTTCACTGGATAGAATATTCCAGTTGTGATTCAGAATTTTAGCAATCTGATTGGATTCTGAATTAAATGTGAGTATAACCCTAGGCTGGTTCTCATCTTCCACCTTGGTTTTTTCTAGTAGTGTTTCTTCTCTAGGGATTTTATTAACCCTATCCTTGGCTCTTTCTAGTACCCACTTAGGATATCCTCTTTCTTTGAATCTTTGTATCATTAGATCCTGTTCTGCTAGGAAATTTTCCAGTGTGCTACAGTTTCTCTTTGCCCTTAGTAGTTCTCCAAACGGTATGCTCCATTTCAGTGTTTCCGGATGGCTACTCAGGGCATGGAGAAGACTGTTACCAGCAGTTTCCTTTCTGTGTAGTTTCGTGCAAATCTTATTCTGTTTTATCTCTACCACTACGTCAAGGAATTCGATAGATACCTTGCTGATTGTGTATGTGAGAGTCAGATTAAAATTATTCTCATTGAGTTTGTCAATAAATTTCCTTGCAGTTTCTTCACTGCCCTTCCAAATGATGAAAAGATCATCTATATATCTCAACCATTTTATAATCTTTCCTTCTGTTTCAGTGTTTTGCTGATCCTTAAGTACTTCCTCCTCCCACACCCCAAGAAAGAGATTCGCAAAACTTGGGGCGAAACAAGTCCCCATAGCAGTTCCGAGGACTTGTCTGAACAATCTGCCATTAAATAGAAAAATATTGTTAGAAAGACAAAACTTTATCATTTCTAGCAGCATTGTTGTATGTTCCATGTAGCATATTTTTCTTTTTTGAGGTAGTGATAGCAACATTGTATACCTAGGTTATGATCGATGATGGAGTACAAAGAATTGGCATCCATGGTTATGAGTTGGAAATCATTTTCCCAGGTCAGATCTTTTATTTTGTCCAGGAAGTCTTTGGTGTCCTTAGTATATGATGGGAGAGTCACCACATAGTCACGAAGGAAATGATCCACATATTTGGAAACATGCTCTGATACACATCCTATAGATGACACTATAGGTCTCCCCGGTGGCGTTGTTGCGTTTTTGTGGATCTTAGGCAGGAGGTAAAAGCTCGGTAGTTTTGGATAATCATTTTTAGATAGCAATATTCTTCCCATCGTAGTATTCCTTGTTCTTTCCAGGTTGTCAGCATATCCCATATTTTGATGATGCTTTCATTATACTCCTCCATCTTGGTTTCAACATAGAAATTAGGATCCAGAAGCTGTTTGTGTGCTTCCTCTATGTACAGGTTTTTATCCCATAAAACAATGTTTCCGCCTTTGTCTGCAGGGCGGATTACCAGTGTCTCATCTTCTGCCAAGGAGGTAATGATTTCCCATTCTTTTTTGGTAAAATTACTCGTTGATATTTCATTTCTTTTTGTTCTTTTTTTCTGGCGGAAGCGCATTAGATCTTTGGTAACGGTCTCGTGGAAGGTGTCTATATTATCATGGGGTAAAATAGGAAAGAAGATAGATTTGGGTTTAAAATTGGTCTTTGCCGGTTGGTTCGTAATCATTTCTTGTGTCTCAGTAAGTATTTCAAGTTCAGGGTCATCGTAGAGCTCTTCCAAAGTTCTGAGAGTATTGTACTCCTCTATATTGACAAATGTAGTTTCACTATTGTCGAGGCATCTCCTCTCTCCTCGCTGTTTCTGGATTTAGTTGTAATGTGCATTTGTTGTTGTGCCATTTTTTAGTTTGAGTTTCCGTACGAATTTGTATAAATCTATCCGAGTTTCCGGATAATTGAACTTGTTGGTAGGGCAAAATGATAGGCCTAAGCAAAGGTTTTTTTCTCCTGCATGCTTAGTGGTCTATGCGATAAGTTGATGATTGTTTTTTCCACCATTTCGTCCTCCATTATTTTTGCTTTTTGGACCAGTTTTTGCTCCCATTGATCCTCTTCCACGTCCCCGTCCTCTTCCTGATCCTCTGTCTGACTCGCTGTCGTCTTCGCCAGTTTCTTCCTGGTTTTTCCTCTTCCTCTTCTCTGTTGACCTCGACCTCTTCCTCTCGGTTTCTGTGGTTGCACTGTTCTTGGAATTTGCCTCCCTGTTCTCATGAGGCGATATTCCTCTAAAAATTCCCTTTTGGTCTTCCTCGTGTATTGCCTTCTGTTGTAGTGCTTGATGCTATTAGTTGTTCGCCTTCTGTATCACTGCTGGTTATAGAATCAGTTGCGCTTATTATCCCGGATACTTCCTCTATGGTTTCTCCCTGAGCCAGTTTTTCATAAAGGTGGTCATATTTATGACTGTACGTCAGGATTCGGCCACTTTCATAATCGCAGCAATCGCGATGTAATTTCCGCTGTTTACGCGCTTTTATATCGTCTTCGTATCTTTTTAGTCTCCCTTTTAGATCTATTTTAAATTTATTGATTGCTTCTTGTTCCTTGTGTTTACTCAGGTCTTCCTCTAGGGCTTTTAATTCTCGTATCAGGACATCTCTATCCTCCCATGCATATTTAATGAGGATTAAGAGCATCTGCTTTGAACTCTGTGCTGAGTTATCTGCCCATTCTTGGAGCATTTTAGGATTATTTGATTCATATGATGGTGTTGTATAAATGCGAAGACCACGTGGTACCATTTCTTTCTCTACATAGTCCTCTAGGGAGGATAGCCTCCCACCATTTGGAAGTTTCGGATTTTTGAGTTTCTCTAGTCTTTTCAATTTGTCTTGTAATGTAATATCTTTCATAGTGATTTCCTTGTTACTCGTTTGAGTTTTATTCGGTGCTCTCAAGAAAAGGCTTTGGGCAGCCGCCCGTCTTTCTGTATCTTCATCCATTGTATCAGGGTTTCCATGTGATTTCAGTATACATATGTGGAAGTGTACATAGAGTCAGTGCTCAATACTAGAAAAGAAATGTGTGTTTGGCTGAGATAGAGGTGGTCAGTGGAATACAGTCCTTCTTAATCTCTTGCAAATGCGGAGATTCCTGCTGCAGTTAGTAAAGTAAGCACCTGGCGTGCCTATATGTAAATCTGAGGCACGATCTTGCCTCAGATTTACATATAGGCATGCCAGGTGCTTACTTTACTAACTGCAGCAGGAATCTCCGCATTTGCAAGAGATTAAGAAGGACTGTATTCCACTGACCACCTCTATCTCAGCCAAACACACATTTCTTTTCTAGTATTGAGCACTGACTCTATGTACACTTCCACATATGTATACTGAAATCACATGGAAACCCTGATACAATGGATGAAGATACAGAAAGACTGGCGGCTGCCCAAAGCCTTTTCTTGAGAGCACCGAATAAAACTCAAACGAGTATCAAGGAAATCACTATGAAAGATATTACATTACAAGACAAATTGAAAAGACTAGAGAAACTCAAAAATCCGAAACTTCCAAATGGTGGGAGGCTACCTCCCTAGAGGACTATGTAGAGAAAGAAATGGTACCACGTGGTCTTCGCATTTATACAACACCATCATATGAATCAAATAATCCTAAAATGCTCCAAGAATGGGCAGATAACTCAGCACAGAGTTCAAAGCAGATGCTCTTAATCCTCATTAAATATGCATGGGAGGATAGAGATGTCCTGATACGAGAATTAAAAGCCCTAGAGGAAGACCTGAGTAAACACAAGGAACAAGAAGCAATCAATAAATTTAAAATAGATCTAAAAGGGAGACTAAAAAGATACGAAGACGATATAAAAGCGCGTAAACAGCGGAAATTACATCGCGATTGCTGCGATTATGAAAGTGGCCGAATCCTGACGTACAGTCATAAATATGACCACCTTTATGAAAAACTGGCTCAGGGAGAAACCATAGAGGAAGTATCCGGGATAATAAGCGCAACTGATTCTATAACCAGCAGTGATACAGAAGGCGAACAACTAATAGCATCAAGCACTACAACAGAAGGCAATACACGAGGAAGACCAAAAGGGAATTTTTAGAGGAATATCGCCTCATGAGAACAGGGAGGCAAATTCCAAGAACAGTGCAACCACAGAAACCGAGAGGAAGAGGTCGAGGTCAACAGAGAAGAGGAAGAGGAAAAACCAGGAAGAAACTGGCGAAGACGACAGCGAGTCAGACAGAGGATCAGGAAGAGGACGGGGACGTGGAAGAGGATCAATGGGAGCAAAAACTGGTCCAAAAAGCAAAAATAATGGAGGACGAAATGGTGGAAAAAACAATCATCAACTTATCGCATAGACCACTAAGCATGCAGGAGAAAAAACCCTTTGCTTAGGCCTATCATTTTGCCCTACCAACAAGTTCAATTATCCGGAAACTCGGATAGATTTATACAAATTCGTACGGAAACTCAAACTAAAAAAATGGCACAACAACAAATGCACATTACAACTAAATCCAGAAACAGCGAGGAGAGAGGAGATGCCTGACAATAGTGAAACTACATTTGTCAATATAGAGGAGTACAATACTCTCAGAACTTTGGAAGAGCTCTACGATGACCCTGAACTTGAAATACTTACTGAGACACAAGAAATGATTACGAACCAACCGGCAAAGACCAATTTTAAACCCAAATCTATCTTCTTTCCTATTTTACCCCATGATAATATAGACACCTTCCACGAGACCGTTACCAAAGATCTAATGCGCTTCCGCCAGAAAAAAGAACAAAAAGAAATGAAATATCAACGAGTAATTTTACCAAAAAAGAATGGGAAATCATTACCTCCTTGGCAGAAGATGAGACACTGGTAATCCGCCCTGCAGACAAAGGCGGAAACATTGTTTTATGGGATAAAAACCTGTACATAGAGGAAGCACACAAACAGCTTCTGGATCCTAATTTCTATGTTGAAACCAAGATGGAGGAGTATAATGAAAGCATCATCAAAATATGGGATATGCTGACAACCTGGAAAGAACAAGGAATACTACGATGGGAAGAATATTGCTATCTAAAAATGATTATCCAAAACTACCGAGCTTTTACCTCCTGCCTAAGATCCACAAAAACGCAACAACGCCACCGGGGAGACCTATAGTGTCATCTATAGGATGTGTATCAGAGCATGTTTCCAAATATGTGGATCATTTCCTTCGTGACTATGTGGTGACTCTCCCATCATATACTAAGGACACCAAAGACTTCCTGGACAAAATAAAAGATCTGACCTGGGAAAATGATTTCCAACTCATAACCATGGATGCCAATTCTTTGTACTCCATCATCGATCATAACCTAGGTATACAATGTTGCTATCACTACCTCAAAAAAGAAAAATATGCTACATGGAACATACAACAATGCTGCTAGAAATGATAAAGTTTTGTCTTTCTAACAATATTTTTCTATTTAATGGCAGATTGTTCAGACAAGTCCTCGGAACTGCTATGGGGACTTGTTTCGCCCCAAGTTTTGCGAATCTCTTTCTTGGGGTGTGGGAGGAGGAAGTACTTAAGGATCAGCAAAACACTGAAACAGAAGGAAAGATTATAAAATGGTTGAGATATATAGATGATCTTTTCATCATTTGGAAGGGCAGTGAAGAAACTGCAAGGAAATTTATTGACAAACTCAATGAGAATAATTTTAATCTGACTCTCACATACACAATCAGCAAGGTATCTATCGAATTCCTTGACGTAGTGGTAGAGATAAAACAGAATAAGATTTGCACGAAACTACACAGAAAGGAAACTGCTGGTAACAGTCTTCTCCATGCCCTGAGTAGCCATCCGGAAACACTGAAATGGAGCATACCGTTTGGAGAACTACTAAGGGCAAAGAGAAACTGTAGCACACTGGAAAATTTCCTAGCAGAACAGGATCTAATGATACAAAGATTCAAAGAAAGAGGATATCCTAAGTGGGTACTAGAAAGAGCCAAGGATAGGGTTAATAAAATCCCTAGAGAAGAAACACTACTAGAAAAAACCAAGGTGGAAGATGAGAACCAGCCTAGGGTTATACTCACATTTAATTCAGAATCCAATCAGATTGCTAAAATTCTGAATCACAACTGGAATATTCTATCCAGTGAACCATCTTTGGCTAAAGATTTATCTAAACGCCCACACATAACATACAGGAAAGGAAAAAACCTGAAAGATATCCTCATGAAGGGAGATATAACAAATAGACATGTGAACACACATCTCAATCTCCAGGGATTTTTCCCTTGCGGACATTGTAGAGCATGCCGCAATAGCCAGATGCGGAAGAAATATCTAACACCAACATCAGAGAAAACCATAAATCAATTTCTTTCATGTGGATCTAATTATGTCATTTACATCCTAGAATGCCCCTGTAAATTAAGGTATGTAGGCAGCACCACCCTGGCAGCCAAAAAGAGAGTAATGGAACATATGAGGGCAATAAACAATAAAGACCCTCACTACCCCGTAGCGAGACATTTTGCAGAGTACCACCTCTCCAATAGCTCTCTCCTAACGTATTTTGCGATAGAGCAAATTGAATATAACAAAAGAGGGGGCAATAGGGAACTCCAGCTTAGACAGCGAGAATCATGGCACATAATTAATTTACAAACCAAGTTTCCGGCAGGTCACAATCAAGATGAAGAATTATATGTACATCTCAGGGAGTAGTAGGAATTACAACTTACTGAACCATAGAACTTGTATATAATATAAGTTGGGTCATCTACAGACTAGTGTGGAAGTGTACGATGAAATTTGGTGTTCAATATTTTTGTATGAATAGCACAAGATTTTAATATAACCGTAATAGTCACGTATGGTTTTTCTTGTTTTTTAATTTCACAGGAGGAAAGGAAGGGGTCTTCTGCAGTAGAGATTCTTCTTTCCCCTACCCTTTTCTTCATCATCACGCAATAGAGTGATGCAGGATGAGCACGTCACTGTATACAGATAAGAGAACCTTCTGTTCCTAATAATACTTATTGTGTTCTTTACTGTACCTGTGAATTCATGAATTTGTAGAGATTAACACATGTATATATATGTACACTATAGTTTTTCATTTTTGTGTTGTGGGTTTGGCTGATTAATTGAGACAGGGCCCATAAGGAATATGAAAATACGACAATTAAGACCTGGGAGATAATTTCAATTACTATTGTATTTATGACACAATATCTAGAATTACAAATGTAACCCTAACATTAAGCAATGTAGTAAGGACACTATGTCACTAGCATATTTATACAGAGCCTGTGGAGAGAAATACATCTATGGTAAAAATGGAAGAGAATAGAATGTAAATGGCACTATGTCAAAAGCATAATGACTCTTGAATACTTTATTACTATTATTTCCAAACTACTAGTACTGGTGGAGGCAATATTATCATTGAGTAACACACTCAAATATGGCCGCTGTATTTAACGCACAGTTACCTCCCTGTATAAGTCCGTTTTCCATGTTTATCGATTACGATATGAATGTGCGCCTGTCCCATAACTCAGTGTGTGAGCAAGCCTGCTGTGTCAGGCGAAACGCGTTACTGAGAATAAACCAACTGGTGGTGGAATATCCTTCTTGTGATCGCCTTATTTCTTAAAGTACAGGATAATATATATATATATATATATATATATATATATATATATATATTACCTACTGGCGGTCGCCAGTAGGTAGTTATAGTTAGGACCTAGTTTCCATAGGAAAAGCGTTTTTGATGTGCCAATATCTTTGGCGCCGGTTGACGAATCTTCGCGAAAGTTTCAAAACTAATGGGGCGCTCTGGTCCGCTCCTGTCTTGAAAGTTTCGGGGTGATTCGTCAAGCGCGGGCCGAGAAAAAGGGGGTCCCAAAACGCGTTATCTCCATGTTAATTTACATTGGAAAATTTAGACAAAGCTACAGCCCGAACTGCTGAACGGAATTACACCAAATTTGACAAAAAGGTAGGTCTTGGTCTAGAAAGCGTGCTTCTTCTTAAATGGTGTAAATCCGTTCAGTAGTTGCTGAGAAATTAAAAAAATAAAAATATCGATATCTGAGCACCGAGGAGGATTCGCGAACCCTCCCGGGCACGAGCTTCACTCTGATTGGCTGCCAACACTCTAAACCAGAATGTGTTGGCAGCCATCTTGTGACTCGGTAACCGAGTCACAAGAAAAAGGTAAAACAAAGATAAAAAATACATACATATATATATATGAATTGAAAGAGTTCACCTCATTGTGAGATGCACTCCCAGGAAGTAAGCAGACACAGGAGCTGATTTGTTTAAAAACACACTGTCCAGCAGTTTAATGCGACGTGTTTCGGGCTTGCGCCCTTCATCAAAGCCAACTGCAAACCAGGACGGCCAAACATTTCTGCCAGCATTTTCCCTCCATTTATACAAGTCACGCCCCAAGTGGGCCGGCAAATCTCCTTGCCTGCACAAAGCATGATGGGGCTGGTAGTTCCTTACCCCAGTGGGTCTGTTCGTAACCATCACTAGTTTTCAAAGTTCTTTAATGGTGTTTTAAAACAAGGAAACATGTATATAAAACATTCTTCTTAAACTTTTTAGAAACACTCACAGTCACTGGATGATGTCATCAGTGATGTCATTTGAGATGTCATCAGTGATGTCACTGACCATGTCATGAGTGATGTAATATGTGATGTCATAAGCAGTGCATTATAGGGCGCAAGTTATAGTTAGCTCAGCTAACTATAACAGCTGAATATCTCTGGTTTTGTACGAGTGAAATGTCAGCCTAACTAACGTTCATGTTTATATATATATATATATATATATATATAGAGAGAGAGATAGATATATATATATATATATATATATATATATATATATACCTATACCATTACAAGGCCAGAGCACATGCAATGTGGCACTGCACTGAATAGCAGTTCCACTGTGCATAGACTCCTCACACCAGCATAAAATAGAGCCCAGAAAAAGCCAAATAATGGAGTGATCTTACTAAAAGGTGAATTTGCTAACCTTTTAAAATCAGACTTGTACCAAAGAATACTCAATTTTCTATCATTTTCCATGGAATATGACTGTTGTATACAGTCCTGAGGTCAAGTAGAAATCAGGGAACCTACTAACCCTGACCTTTCTGAAGACTAGAGACCAAGAGATTCCAGAGTGATATGCTTCCAAATGCATAGAACTTTGTATGGGATCCTATAAGCTGCTGTACTGTCAAATGACAATTTGAAAATCCAGATAGTTTTACTTAAGGACATTGCACAGGAATAGAAACAAATTCATTATTGCCGCCCTCAATAGTCAGGCCTATAGCAGACCCAGAGAGAGAGGATAGAGATATGGTAGGACAAAAGGAGAAGGAAAGGGAAGAGAGTACAACAGTTTATATTTTAGGGGGCTAATGTTGAGAAAAGAGAAGAAATTAACCACTTATATATCAGCGACATCAGTCATATTGTAGATGAAAGATTAGGATTACTAGAAGGTCTACTAAAAGAAATATTAAAAAAGAGAAGGCTAGGAAGCATCAACATGTTGAAGGGGTGGAAAGTAGAGAGAATATGTGTATTGAACCCAGAAGGAAAGGAATTAGGGCAAGTAAAAACACATTGGGCCTGATTTATATATTGGCGTTGCGCATACTCTGTCGCAATGATGAGTAGCCTTATCGCCAATATAATGCTCTGTCTGCCAAATTTAGATGCAGGTGGACTCATGGTTTGGCAGTGGTGGGAGACTATTCTGCTATATGTCTTCCCTCCCAATTTAGATGGGCAGACATATAGCAGTTTTTTATAGCACATCACTGCAAGGAAAACCCTGGTGGTAAGGGGCAGTAAGAAACCAAGGGGTATATTCACAAGAACGTGTGCTAAATAGCACCAAAAATTGTTAACTCAACTTCACACATTGCAGCCAATCGTGGGAAAATAACCCTGTGTTAACGTGGAATTCACAACACGGCCCTGAGCAGGCCTAGGGGGTCAGGGTGTTTCTACCCTGCCCCCTTTTTGCGTTTTGCGCGATTGTTTTTACTTTTTTTTTACTGTTTTCTTGTGACTCGGTTCTACTGAGTCACAAGATGGCTGCCAACACTTCCTGCTTTGGAGTGTTGACAGCCAATTAGCATACAGCTTGTCATCGGGAAGGTCATGGATCCTCCGCGGCCATAGATATATGTGTTTTTACTTTTGATTTTCTCAGCAACTACTGAACGGATTTACACCATTTAACAAAAGGGTTCTTTCTGAACCAAGAACTACCTCTTTGCCAAATTTGTTGTAATTCTGCTCAGCAGTTCGAGCTGTAGCCGTGTCTAAAGTTTCCTATGGAAAATTGCATGGGGAAAACACGTTTGGGACCCCCTTTTTCTCGGCCCCCGCTTGACGAATCACCCTGAGACTTTCAGGATAGGAGCGGACCGGAGCGGGCCACAAAGTTTGAAAATTTCGCCAAGATTCGTCAACCGGCGCCAAAGTTATTTCAAATAGAATGTTGCGGATTTCCTATGGAAAATAGGTCCTAACTATAACTATCTACTGGCGACCGCCAGTAGATAATGTATATATATGTATGTATATACCTGGATGTAAATTATCTATTTAGATAAATTGCGAGATTGCGTCCTAAAGCCTACAATATATAACTAAAGTCTGATGTTTATTTCTATGTATTTTAAATTATAGGCACTTGTCACTATAAGAGAACACAGGTTAAGCAAATGGGAAAAAAACGTTATAAAAGCACTACCCACCTGACAGAGCATGTCATGTGATCAAGGCCCTTGACGGGCTGAAACGCGTCATGGCTGTAGAGGTCGGAGAGCAACAATAAACTGTTTTGCACTATCTTGTGGTCCGTGCTCCGTTTGTGGTGAGGATTCCATGGTGATTGACGGAGTTGCTGTTGATTAATAAAGCCGGTTCTGTCTCTTCCGGCTTAACACGGACCCCCTCGCAATTTTGTGTGCGGCCGCAATTAAAGGAGCCATCGCTTGGACTTCAAGCTCTATTAAGAATCCGGGAGGATTATCGGCGGCGCTACCCCCGACTGGCGGCAAACAGATAGCGGAGATACCCAGCAACCACGCAGCCGCTGGCAGGTAGGCGACTACGGGTCGAAAGACGCGGGAGGCGCTTGATTGGCGGTGGGCTGAAGGTGAGGGGTAATCTGCTCTGCAAACAGCATATGTCGGGAAGCGAGGTTGTGCAGTGATACTACGGGGAGGCCAGCATTTGTATGTGCTTCGTTACTGGTATCCGAAAAGTTTACACAAATATCAAATATTGCTCATAAAGACCATGACAGCCGACGTGCTCCGAGAACGTGAAGCGGCGGCAGCTGATATGTTTGACGACAGTAAAAGGCCAACACTGGACTCACTATCCCAGAATGCAACAGTTGGGCCAAGAAACACCAGCCTTAAAGACAAAATCAGACAATTAGAAAAACTTATGAGGGCCGAGCAGAAAAAGTGGTGGGAGGCTACGTCTCTCCAACGCTATGTGGATGTTGGTAGGGTGCCAAGAGGGCTAAGAATACTGATAGCTCCGAGTTATGAGAACCCTGACAGGGAGATGATGAAAGAATGGGCAGAAACTAATCTGGACTCTTCACGTAGGTTACTGCTAATCCTGGTGAAATACGCTGTAAAAGACTGTGCCAAACTGCTTGAAAAAATTTATGAACTTAACGTGGAAATACTTAACTTGGGGCAACCAGAAGAAACTAACAAATTAAAAGATGAAATGACGAAGAGACTCAAGAAGGAGGAAGATGTTATAAGAGAAAGAAAAGCGTTAAAATTTCACAGGGACCGCAATGACTATCAAAGCGGACGTATATTTACTTTCGCAAAAAAATATGATTCATTGAAAGTCTCCAAATATGGAGGAGGACAGTCAGATAAACGAGCACCAGGGGCCAGAGCAAATGTAGCGGAAACATCATCAAATTCAGAGCTTAGCTCAGCTCCCGAAAGTGAAACTGAAGTAGATGCTCGCAAACAGGTGCTCCAGCAGATTCCATCTAAAATTTCACTGGCCGAAGAAGTTGATTTTTTAGTAATAGAGCGCAGGCAAACCCTGTGCCCACGACATCAGCAAACCAAAACAAGAGTGGAGCAACCAAACGCCGGGAAAGACGGCGGGCCAGGAAGCGAAGGTACAAACAGCGGGATGCAACAGAGGCAACAAAAGAGGAGAAATTGGAGACGTTAAGGCAACAAGAGCATAGTGCTAATTCAACGGTAATAAATCTTACAGACGTCGTCCTCAATAAAGCGGAACAACAACTCCTGTCTTTGGGTCTCTCCTATTGCCCGGAAAGTTCGTTCAACTATGCTAAAACTAGATTTGACATTTACAAAAGCGTAAGAAAATTAAAATTAAGGAAACATTTTTTTCAACAAAATCTAGAGCGAGGCAGTCACAGATTGGAAACAGAAACAACTCAGGTCTCACAAAATGAACCAAATGCCCTGGAAGAACTTCCTTTCAACCTGACACCGACGGATTTGCCTTTACTTGAAGAAATAAAAGAGTTAGCAAATGAGAACAGTATGTTGAACATCAGTCCTGCAATAAATGAGAGGCGGAGCAATACTGACCAGCAAATAAAATTGAAAACACCATTTAAACCTCGTTCCACCTTTAATCCAGTGATGATTAAAGACTCGATTGATATCTTTCATGAGAATGTGGTAAATGACATTAAAAAATTGAATCATAAAGTACAGAATTCTACTAAACACAAAATTAACAAACGAGAAATACAATTTCATTTACTTATGAACAAATTAAATAAGAACTCAGATATTGTCATCCGCAACGCAGATAAAGGCGGTAATGTAGTTTTATGGAAGAAGACTGATTACATCAATGAGGCCATGAAGCAACTTAAAGATATCGATTGTTACCGCCGTAGTGACCCTCCAGCTCTTCGAAAAACAACCTATGATTTTAACATAAAGTTAATTGGATGGAAGAATGCAGGATTGTTAACCCAGGATGAATTCCAATATATGAAAAATGACAAGCCAGTAGTGCCAATTCTGTATTTTATACCCAAAATTCATAAGAATGCCCTAGCTCCACCAGGAAGGCCTATAATTTCTGCACGCAGAAGCCTACTGGAAAACACCTCGATATACATAGACTATTACCTACAGGATCATGTTCATAAGTTGACCTCCTACATTAAAGACACTAGTGAATTTCTAGAGAAATTGATTAATTTTACCTGGCGAACAGAATATCTGTTAATAACTTTGGACGTAACATCCCTTTACACCTCTATTAACCACAAAGATGGTCTAAGAGCGCTCGAATACTATCTTGCCAAAAGAGGACCCGAACATGCACTGCACAGCACAATGCTTTTAAAAATGGTCGAATTCTGTCTGTGCAATAATTTGTTTTTATTCCAAAACAATGTGTACCAGCAATTACGAGGGGTAGCTATGGGGGCCAGCTTCTCCCCCAGCTACGCGTGTTTACACATGGGTTGGTGGGAGGAGCTGGTCCTCCTACGAGATCATATACCCTTTGTAACTAACAATGTTAAGGTCTGGTGGAGGTACATTGATGACCTCTTTGTAATTTGGGATGGGTCAGCTACTGAAGCAGAGCATTTTATTGAGGGGCTTAATAGCAACCAACTAAACCTGCATTTTACAGCCTCCATAAGCAATACAAGTGTTAATTTCTTAGACGTAGAGGTCTTCATAAAGGATGGTAAATTAGAGACAAAATTGCACAGAAAACCTACAGCCGGAAATGCAGTTTTGCATGCTGGCAGTGCACACCCTAAGCATCTCATCCACAGCATTCCCTATGGGGAGATGCTTAGACTTAGACGGATTTGTAGTTGCCAGGAAGATCTTAATATGGCTCAAAAGAATAGCAAATTAAGATTCCTAGAAAGGGGATATACATCCAATTGTATTGATGCAGCAATACAAAAAAGTAGGCTGAAATCCAGGGAAACTTTGCTCAGAAAAGAAAAAGATAAAGAAAAAGATAAAGAGGGAGGCCCAAACCTAACATTAGACACAGGCAGATCCAAGGAAGGTGATACTTTCAGATTCATCCTCCAATACAATAAACAGGAAAAACAGGTTAGAAAGATCATAACCAAAAACTGGCCCCTGGTCCTCAGCGACCCCACAATTGGTCATTTGTTGTCTAACAAGCCAGCCATCACTTACAGTAGGGCCACATCTATGAAAGACATTGTGGTTCACAATGACCCGGGTGGCCCAAACAAAAATACATGGTTGACGCAAAGAAAGGGGTTTTTCAAATGTAAAATATGTAAGGCCTGCCAATATGGCAGTAATAAAACGGCATACAGAACCCCTTTCAATGATAAGGACATACCTATCAACAAATGTCTCAGCTGCAAGTCTGATTATGTCGTCTATGTGCTGGAGTGCCCTTGTAGGTTACGCTATATTGGTAGCACTATACTACAAGGACACAAAAGGGTACTCCAGCACATTAGAGCCATAAAGAACAGAGACCAGGCCTATCCTGTTGCCAGACACTTCAGTGAGATACATGATGCAGACCCAAAAGGCTTGAGCTATTATCTAATAGACTCTGTTCCTCTCAACAAGAGAGGGGGGACAGAGAAAAAATGCTCAGACATTTGGAGTCAAACTATATAATTAATCTTGATACCAAACAGCCTAATGGTCTTAATGCCACTGAAGAATTGTACACCTGTCTGTAATTTCATGAAGAAGCAAAGAGTCACAGTCAAGATATGTTTTCTCAAATAATATCAGCATTGTATTTTAATGCACAACTGTCATTATGTCAACAAAATTGTTCTATTCAAGTTTTACTGCCACCGCAAATCACAATTTTTTCACACATAAGGTTAGGTAGTTTTTTCTTTTCCCCTTTTTTTATACAGGCATTTTTAAGGTTTTTAATTACCAATTATGGTATTGCACTGGCACCAAGCACTTGTATTAGTAATAAGATTACATGAATTGTTTACATCATATGTACTGTATTTGCGTATTTTGCACTTTTCTGATTATTTATCAATAATGTATATCAACATCAAGATATTCAGACCAGGATGCTTCAAATGTTTTAAAAAAAGGCTATATTGGTCTATTATTTTCTTGTATTTTACTATCAGTTTTAAGTGCTTTTATAAATTTTCGGTACAGTTTTAAGACGGCTATTTTAGTATATGTAATATGGCTATTTTGATGACGCAACATGGCAAGGTATTATACCTGGATGTAAATTATCTATTTAGATAAATTGTGAGATTCCGTCCTAAAGCCTACAATATATAACTAAAGTCTGATGTTTATTTCTATGTATTTTAAATTATAGGCACTTGTCACTTTAAGAGAACACAGGTTAAGCAAATGGGAAAAAAACGTTATAAAAGCACTACCCACCTGACAGAGCGTGTCATGTGATCAAGGCCCTTGACGGGCTGAAACGCGTCATGGCTGTAGAGGTCGGAGAGCAACAATAAACTGTTTTGCACTATCTTGTGGTCCGTGCTCCGTTTGTGGTGAGGATTCCATGGTGATTGACGGAGTTGCTGTTGTATATATATATATATATATATATATATATATATAAAACCACAATCCTGATGTAACATCCTCATCAAACGGGAAATCAGGTACAGACCACCGAGTAAATTAAATATTGCTGTGCTTTATTGTGGATGTCGATACAAAAGGGGATGATGGACGGAACGTTTGAGCCAATCAAACACTCACCCCCAGTCAACTGATCTGGGTTTAATCCATCATCATTCTTTAGCTCACTCCACCACCCCAGTTCAGACATGGCCATATGCAAATCAGTCTGACCCTGTGCCTCATGGGAACAGTCCAGCCCGAACTGCCAAGCCATGTCTTCCCTGGACCGGAAACAAGCATCCTAGGACCGGTTTCTGGCATTTCAGCCGTCATCAGCCAGGCTTGCTTGAATCCAGTGGCAAAGTGAGCAAGGGACCCACGTCTGGGCATACCCCCGCCAACTTAGGGCGAACAAAGCGATACAAAAGGGGATGATGGGCGGAACGTTTGAGCCAATCAAACACTCACCCCCAGTCAACTGATCTGGGTTTAATCCATCATCATTCTTTAGCTCACTCCACCACCCCAGTTCAGACATGGCCATATGCAAATCAGTCTGACCCTGTGCCTCATGGGAACAGTCCAGCCCGAACTGCCAAGCCATGTCTTCCCTGGACCGGAAACAAGCATCCTAGGACCGGTTTCTGGCATTCCAGCCGTCATCAGCCAGGCTTGCTTGAATCCAGTGGCAAAGTGAGCAAGGGACCCACGTCTGGGCATACCCCCGCCAACTTAGGGCGAACAAAGCGATACAAAAGGGGATGATGGACGGTCCAGGGAAGACATGGCTTGGCAGTTCGGGCTGGACTGTTCCCATGAGGCACAGGGTCAGACTGATTGGCTCAAACGTTCCGTCCATCATCCCCTTTTGTATCGCTTTATTGTGGATGTCAGCAGCATGACGCGTTTCGACCGAGTTTCCCCGGTCTTGATCACATGACATGTCAGGACCCAATAACGTTTATATACAGATGCATCATGAGAGCAGTCCCTCCCATACCTTTCGTAGAGCTAGACAACAGACTACTTTATCATCATCATCAAGTGGCTACATAAATCAGGGCAGTATTGTATCAATTCATGTGTAAATACAAATAAATAATTAATTGCTTTCTCTGCTAATAGTAGATACAAATAGTTGCACATTTCCACTACCAAAATTAGGTGAATACAGAATTACTGTATATACAAAATATAGGGCCAGTGCCCAATAGTATGGTAGTCTCAAGTAACCAAAATTCAACATGACACTCATTGTAGCTTACATCTGTTGATCAACTAAAGTGCATAGTGCAAAATTTGTGCCAAGAAAAGTGCAAATAGTGCTTAACAACTATACTTGTGATAAAAGTAAATACGAGCCAACTATTAAGTCATAGTTGATTCACTAACTAAAATAATAAAATATCATAGGATGACTGGACATAAGCTCAAAACCTTAATATCATGAGTATAAAGTGCAAATGCAAAACACAATAAATATACACATCAATGTGTTATGCCTGATACCTGAGACCTTATATTGCATTGATTTCAATAGCAATTTTAACTTTTCACTTAAATGTGCAAAAAACAGCAGTGCAAATACGCATATTGGAGATAACCAAAGTTAAGACCTCTTATTCCAATATTTTTCATTTCACCCAAATAAAACAACAATCATTAATACAACTCTATAACTTAACCAATAATCGCCAGACCATAAACCTCACAGACACCGAATAAAAACCAGTAAAACCAGCTAAAACACGGTATAAATAAGGCTAAAATCCACCTAAAAATCAGTCAAGCTAAAAAGATGTATAATTAATATAACCTCATTTCATATATATAACAGCAATAGAAAACAACAAATAGATGCAGGTCTTTGATCGGGGGATCTCCACATAGCTAATACACATTAGGTAACGGCTCATTAATGAATAGCGATGTTATAAACAATGTTATAAAAAGTTATAGAGATCCTCTCCAGTATTCAGGCCATTTGGCATCTTTGTATCAAGCTGTAAAATATATTGACTCTCCAGCTGCCGCAACTTTCTTTCCCTGTTGCCCCCTCTTAATGACCTGGGGACTGCATCAATTACAAAATAACAAAGATCATTTAAGTTATTTTGATGAACAAGTTTAAAATGGCGAGCAACCGGATAGCTGGGATCTGAATTTACAATCGCATGCAGGTGTTGTAAAATGCAATAAAAAACCTGAAGCTTGGTGCTACCTACGTACTGGAGATGACATGTACATTCCAGTACGTATATCGCATGGTCAGTTTTACAAGTAAAAAGCCCATTAATTTTACATGGGGTGTGTGCGAAAGCATCCAAGTACTCCTGTTTATTGATCCCAAACTTGCATGCTCTGCAGGAGCTGCATTTGTAGAATCCTGTTCTAGTAGAAAGCCAATGTCTCGTGTTACATACTTCCGGACTAGTTTTAACAAGAGCATCCCTCATAGAGGGTGCCCTTCTAAAAGTAATAGCTGGCCTTTCATCCAGTAATGGGGCGAGAGTAATGTCAGTTTTCAATATAGGCCAATTTTTATTTATAATATTTCTAACTTGTTTCTCGTGGCAACTATATGTAGTTATTAAACGTACCGCACTATCCTCCCTGTGCGGTTTACTTACTCTCCCTGTTATTACTTTGCCAGTTCTATATGGCAGGACAGTTTCACTCCCTGTATTGTGTACTTTCATTAAAGCTGTTTGCAGATCCCTCGTATCATATCCGCGAGCCTGAAACCTTTGTACAGAGTCAGCTAGGCATTGTGTAAGGTCAGTATTATTGCTGCATATTCTTTTGATTATTAAAAACTTCCCATACGGGATGCTCTTAATTAGGTGTCTGGGGTGGGAGCTGCTAGCATGTAGAGTCGAATTCCCAGCTGTTACCTTTCTATGAAGTTTAGTTTGGATGATATTATCCTCAATATAGATTTCAACATCTAGGAACTCTACCTTTTCATTGCTTATAGTAGCAGTAAATTCAAGATTCAAGTTATTAACACTGATAGCATTGACAAAGTTCTGTGCCGATTCTTTAGACCAACACCAGATTATACACACATTGTCTATAAATCGCCACCATTTGATAACATGTTTGGCAAATAGCTCCCCGTGAGTCTGGCCGAGGACATGTCTCTCCCACCAGCCAACGTGCAAACACGTATAGCTGGGGGAGAAACATGCCCCCATAGCCACCCCACGCAGTTGCTGATGCACCTCCTTGTAAAACAAGAAAAAGTTATTCTGTAAACACAATTCAATCATTCTTAATAGCATTTTGTTATGCTGGTTAAATTGCACTCTCCTACTGGATAAAAAATGCTGTACTGCATTTAAACCATCACAATGATTGATACTTGTGTAGAGGGAGCATATGTCCATAACTATAAATTGATATTCTTCATTCCACGTGACTTCTCTAAGTTTGCTGAGGAAATGGCCTGTGTCCTTAATGTAGGATGGAAGATTTTCCACATATTCATGTAAATAAAAATCCACATATTTTGACGTGGCTTCAAGAAGGCTTCTTTGTGCCGAAATAATCGGACGTCCAGGCACAGGGAATATTTGTTTGTGCACCTTTGGAATGAAGTATAGTGTTGGAGTAATTGGATGATCATTCCTAAGGAAATCATGCTCATGTTTACTGATCAGTCCTTCTCTTTTCCACTGTGCCAGCTCTTTAAACACTTGGGGGCCGATTCTGATGCGGGTTGGAAAAGCTTCCCGACCGAGGGCCTGATTCTGATGCGGTTAGGAAGGCCTCCTAACGGCATTTGCTCCTTCCAAATCGGATCGGGAACGTGTCTTCCCGACCGAGGGCCCAATTCTGATGCGGTTAGGAACAAATGTTCCCATTGAAGTAAATGGGAGTTCAACCAAATCGTATCTGGAAGCATCCGGATGCATCCTACTCCGCCGGTCGGACTTTCCCGATCCGAGTGGGTCGGAAACCATTTCCCAACCGATTCGGTCGGGAAGCTTTTCCAACCCGCATCAGAATCGGCCCCTTGGTCTTTTACTGATTTGAGTTCCTGGAATGAGGCTTTCCTATAGCACATTGGATCATTCAAATGCCGGTGTGCTTTCTCTAAATATGCATCACGGGGCCACAACACTATATTTCCCCCCTTATCAGCTTTGTTGACAATTATATTGCCATTGTCATTGATTTTCCGCATGAGTTTGGAGTATTGTGTCTCAGAATAACTTCTATGTTTGTGTTTTTCTACAATAGTGCGATTGAGCTTCTTCAAGTCCTCAATTACGCAATCGCTAAAAGTATCTATTGCGTCTTTAGGCATAAGGGGAATGAAAGTTGATGGTGGGCGGAATGGACTTGCTGCTGCACACCCACTTACAATGCCCATTTGTTGGAGCTCTACCTGTGTATGTAGAATGGTATCTTCTGTATGTCCTGCCAATGCGTACATGGATCTTAATGTAGAGATGTCTGCTGTTTGAAGATTTATGCTTGGTTGATTTGCAGCAATGACGGTAGCAGCTGTTTCACTGGCTTTGTTCAACTTAAAATGTTTGATCAATTTAAGTTTGCGTATGAACTTAAATACATCTATACGCGATTGCACATATTTAAAACCATTATTAGGGCAAAAAGATAATCCCAATGCCAGTAACTGTGTCTCAGCAGCATTCAACTCAGTTTCTGTCAGATTAAACTGTATTAGCGGTACTGGTCGTGTTGTTTACTGCAGGGGCTGTTGGTTCCCTCTCCCTCGTTTCCCTTTCCTGCTGCCTCCTCCGTTTGTGCCTCTGTTTGCGGCATTCGTTGCGCCTGCGTCGTTTTTCTTCTGGGGGATTCTCGGCCTGAGTGTGTGCCGGCGATCCTCTATTATAAACCCCAATTCCTCAGAGGAAGTGAAATTACTCAGAGGCTGCACACGTTGAACCACCAAACTGCCATCATCGGAATCAATACTGATTACCAGGGAACTTAAATCTGTGTCAGATGCCTCTGTGCTGCCTTGATTTTGTACAGGAGCAATTGGATCTTTCGTGACTAATTCTTGCCTTTTAACTGATTCAAACTTTTTGGAAAATGTAAAGACTCTGCCCGTCTCGTAGTCCCTCTTATCGCGCGCAAATTTAAACACCTTGCGCTCTTTTATTACTTCTTCATGTTTGTCAAGGCGCTTTTTGATTTCATCTCTTCCCTTTTTAACAGCTTCCTGTTGTTCCAAGGCGTCTAGTTGTTGGTTTAAAATATCAATTTGCTTTAAAATGTCAGTCCTGTCAATTTCTGCATACTTAATTAGTATACAGACCATATTCATGGATGCCTCCAAATTGTTTGTTGCCCATTCCTTTAACATTAGGGGGTTCGGATTCTCAAAAGATGGTGCAATGAGTACATGCAACCCCCGTGGTACTCGGCCTGCTTCCTTATATTTTTCGAGAGACTTCCTCTCCCACCACTTTGTTAGCTCTGTGCGAAGCAGTTTCTCCAGTTTCTTCAGCAGTGTTTTTACATCATTACAGCTTCCCAAATTGCTACTTCCATCCGTATTCGTCTCTTTAATATCAGGCAGGTTAAGGAATAGAGCGTCTGCCACCGCCTCCCGGTCCCGAAGCACATCAGCTGCTGTAGCCATTACGGCTTCGTATTACACAATAAGTTATGCACTCAGTTGAATAAGCCTGTAATTAACGTGAGTTGTCGTATATATATATGAATTGAAAGAGTTCACCTCATTGTGAGATGCACTCCCAGGAAGTAAGCAGACACAGGAGCTGATTTGTTTAAAAACACACTGTCCAGCAGTTTAATGCGACGCGTTTCGGGCTTGCGCTCTTCATCAAAGCCAACTGCAAACCAGGACGGCCAAACAAAGATAAAAAACAAGAAAAAGGGGCAGGGTAGAAACACCCTGACCCCCTAGGCCTGCTCAGGGGGTCCCACAAGGACCCCCAGGCCCAAAAAAAGCATAAAAAAAAAAAAACGGACGAATTCGCGCTGGGTGTGCAAATCCGGCCGAAAACTTTTTTTTAAAATGAAGCGCGGGCTCCCGCGCTTTGTTTTCTATAAGCCCCCGCAGCCCCGGGGACCGCCACCTCCCCGGGGCTTCGTTAATTGTATGCGGGGGCATGGCCCCCCCGCATCCCCGGGGACCGCCACCTCCCCGGGGCTTGAACAATAAATGCGTGGGGGGTCCCAACCCCCCACGCTGCCCCGGGGACCGCAACCTCCCCTGAGCTTTATTATAATTGAGGCGGGGGCCTCACGGGCCCACCCAAGCCCCGCGGACCACCACCTCCCTGGAGCTTCCTTGATTAATGAAGGGGGGCCTCGCGGGCCCCCCAAGCCCTGGGGACCACCACCTCCCCGGGGCTTCTTTCATTAATGAGGGGGGCCTCGCGGGCCCCCCCAAGCCCCAGGGACCACCACCTCCCCGGGGCTTCTGTTAATAATGAGGGGGGCCTCGCGGGCCCCCCAAGCCCAGGGGACCACCACCTTCCTGGGGCTTCCTTCATTAATGAGCGGAGAGCCTCACGGGCCCCCCAAGCCCCAGGGACCACTACCTCCCCAGGGCTTTGCACTCGAAGGGAGGGGGGCTGCGCGGCCCCCCTCTTGGAGCCCTCGATGGCCCTGGGGACCGCCACCCCCCAGGGCTGGCTCCTGCAATGTCCCGGGGTGCCCACCCTCAGGACATTGCCATTTGCAATGACAGGGCGGGACCCTGTCATTGCAAACACTGATTTGCTTCTTAGAAGCGAGAGCAGGTTTCCTGCTTCCAAGAAGCAAAGTAGTATTGCTTTTGGGCAAGGGGAGCTGCATGTTAGCAGCTCCCTTTGCCCAAAAGCAATGCCGGCTCCCGCAGGAGGCGGGGAGCCGACAGGGACCTTGGGGGCATTGGGGCTCCCCCCACGGTCCCCAACGTATGGCCAGGCCCCGGGGGATGGGGTCCCCAGGGCCAGAAGTGGCCTGGGAGGGGGGCCACTCGGCCCCCTCCCCTTTTTTATTTAAAAAAATTAATTAAATAAGGGTGGCCCCGGGGGATGGGGTCCTCAGGGCCAAAATTGGCCCGAGGAGAGGGCCACGCGGCCCCCTCTAAAATAAAAATAAAGGATGGCCAGTCCCCGGGGGATCGGTTCCCCGGGGCCAATAGTGGCCCAGGGAAGGGGGGCCACCCGGCCCCCCCTTCTGTGTTAATAATTAATTTAAAAACGAGGCCATGCCCCGGCCTTGGGAGGGGGGCCCCCTTCCTGTTTTTTTTTTATAATGGGTCAGGCCCTGGGGGATGGAGTCCCCAGGGCCCACAAAACATTAAGAGAAGGGGGGCCACACAGCCCCATTTCCAACAACAACAAAAAAAGCGGCATCTCCCAGAGGCCCCGCCCCCTCCCTGTACCACTCTGCAAATGCACCTCCTGGCACGTTCTAAGTTGGGGAATTAGGTCCCCTTGAATCCTGAGGGTCCCTGGGGGCCAACTAGCCCACCAGGTACCTCCAGTAAGTCCCACACAGTGGGATTGCTGAGAGGAGGTCCGAGGCCATGCCCCTTTTTACACCACTCTGCAAATGCGCCTCTTGGCTAGTTGGCCCCTAAGGACCCCCAGCAGCGAAGGGGACTTCAATCCCCATCCAAGAACGCGCCAGGGAGCGCGTTTGCAAAGTGGTGGGCAAAGGGGACGTGGCCTGCTTTGAGAACTTAGCAATCCTGCTGTGTGGGACTTATTGGAGGTAATGGGAGGGGTAGTTGGCCCCCAAGGATGTCTTTGGGGGCCAACTACCCCTCTTGTTACCTCCAGTAAGTCCCACACAGTGGGATTGCTAAGACGTCTTTGGAGGCCACGCCCCCTTTCTCCACCACTCTGCAAACGCACCTCCTGGCAGACTACGGGATGGGGGATGAAGTCCACTTTAATCCTGAGGGACTTTGGGGGCCAAGAAGCCCTCCTGGTTCTTCCTGTAAGTCCTACGCAGCGGAATTCCTGAGCACTGGTCAGAGGCCCAGCCCCCTTTCTCCACTACTCTGCAAACTCAACTACTAGTTAAAGAAGCATTTGCAATGTAATAGGTTTCGCATTTGCGAGCGTTAGAGCTATTGGCGTTGTAAATGTAAAAGTTTTTTACTAATGTTTTTGGAGTGGAGTGGATGTACGTTGTGTTTAGTGGAATTATGTGGTATGTTGTGCAGTGAAATTATGTGGATAGAAAGTATGTGGTATTTAGTGTATAGGAATTATGTAGAGTGGGTTTATGTGTTATGGAGAGTAATTAAGTAGTATGGTAGTCTGTGTTGTGGAGTGGTAACCTCAGGTTTAGTCTTCCTCATTTCCATAGAAGCTCAACTATGAACTCAGTGAGACAAAAAAGAAGGAATCACTGAGGAGCACTTGTGGACCTAGTCAGAGGTGTGAGCAGGGCCACTGGAATTATGCGACTGTTTGGCTGCACCGACTTTCGCACAATTATACATTTTCCGCATTAGCTACATAATCCATCATCTGCTCCCTAATCTGCAGATTTGAACAAAAAAAGCCTTGTTTCTAGCTCAAACGGCTCAACCGTTACCAAAAATGCTGCGACAAGTGTTACAGCGTGGTGGAAGGCCCTTTGCAAACCTAGAATGGTCACCTATTACTTATTGCTAAATCTGGGTGTTAAATTGGCAGTAATGTTGTGCAAGCCACTCTTGCTTCTTTCTGTGCCTCTCTTGCCTCTTTCTGCATTTCTGTTGCTTCTTTCTGCACATTTCTTTCTTTTTCTGCACTTCTCTTGCCTCTTTCTGCACATCTCTTCTACTTTCTGCACCTCTCTTGCTTCTTTCTGCACCTCACTTGCCTCTTTCTGCACTTCTCTTGCTTCTTTCTACACCTGTGTTGTTTCTTTCAGCAATTCTCTTGCCTCTTTCTGCACTTCTCTTCCTTCTTTCTGCACCCCTCCTGCCTCTTTCTGTACCTCTCTTGCCTCTTTGTGCACCTCTCCTACCTCTTTCTGCACCCCTCTTGCCTCTTTTTGCACCTCTGTTTGTTCTTTCTGCACTGCTCTTGCTTCTTTCTACACCTCTGTTGCTTCTTTCAGCAATTCTCTTGCCTCTTTCTGCACTTCTCTTGCTTGTTTCTGCACCTCTCTTGCCTCTTTCGGCATCTCTGTTGCTTCTTTCTGCACTTAACTTGCTTCTTTCTGTACCGCTTTTGCCTCTTTCGGCATCTCTGTTGCTTCTTTCTGCACTTCTCTTCCCTCTTTCTGCACCTCTGACATAGAGGTAGTTTTAATCCCCTGCCCTATTATGTACTAGAGCCTTACAGGGGAGGTCATGCCAATCACATGGGTACCCCAACCCATAGTGTACCCTAGTGTATGTAGGTGTGTTCACTGTATTCTAAGTGTCTTTCAGGATAGCACTGGCTCCGGGCCTGGTTAGTCAGAGTCAGTTACCACCAGTACCAGTCAGCAAAAAGTTGGGGGCACAGGATGTCTTTGCAACAAGGCCTCTTTCTGCACCTCTGTTGGTTCTTTCTGCATATCTCTTCCTTCTTTCTGCACCTTTCTTCATCTTTCTGGACTTCTGTTGCCTCTTTCTGCATTTCTCTTGCTTCTTTCTGCGCTTGTCTTCCTCTTGCTGCACATGTCCTACCTCTGTAGGAATTGTTAGAAATTAGCATTTAAAAAACCACCAAGGTGTATTGTAGAATGAGTGGGTGTATGAGTGTCTGTATGGATGATTCAGTGGGTGCGTGACTGACTGTATTACTGAGTGATTATACGTGTCTCAGTGAATGTATGGATGAGTGACTGATCTGTGTGAATGTCTGTATCAGTCTGTCGGTTGGTGTGTAAGTGGCTGCATGGGTTGGTGAGAAGCTACATGAGTGTCTATATGGGTTATTGATTGGTTGTCTGAGTATCTGTATGGGTGCTTGAGTGTCTGTTTGGGTGGGGGTGTGTGTGACTCCCTGCATGGATGTGTGAGTGGGTGGTTCACGAATATATGTCTTAACCACGCATGCTTTACATCGCATGCCATTACAACACGATCATTACAATGACCGCCTTGTTACATCGCAAACCATTACCTCGCAAGTCGTTACAACGACTTGCTGTAGGGGGCGCGCTTGACTTAGGAATAGTATAATTTACTATTCCTACTCCAGTTTGTGCAACAGCAGGGAAGGTGTTGGATTGTAAATCCAACACCTTCTGCCCCCTACAGCAAATTGTTTTAATGACTTGCGATGTAATGGTTCGCGATGTAACAACTCTCTGTCATTGTAACGACCACGTTGTAATGGCATGCGATGTAAAGCATGTGTAGTAAACGCTGTTTCCCGTGGTTCACTGGGTGTATTGGTTCATGAGTGCATCTGCGAGGGGCTGTATGGGTGAGTGAGTGAGTGTGTATATGGCTGTGTCAGTGAGTGAATGGATGTCTCAGTGGTATATGGATGAGTAACTGCATATGTGAAAGGCAGTATATGTGAGTATTGGATTATATAAGTGACTGTATGTGAGAGTGAGTGATTGTGAGAGTGGCTGTATGGATGAGTGTGTGCTTGTATAAGAGAGTAAGTATGTGTTAGTATCTGTATAAATAAGTGAGGTGGTGTGTGTATAAATGTATAGGTGAGTAAATGGCAGTGTGATTGACTCTCTGGGTGACTAACTAGGTGTGTGAGAAACTCTATGGGTGAATGGCAGTGTGTTAGTGTCTGTACAGGTGTATGAGCAGGTGTATGAGTGGCTGTATGGGTGAGTGAGTGGATGTGTGTGTAGACCTATGACTCAGTGAGTGGGTATGTACGTACTGGTATTGGTGTGTCTACTGTTTCGACAATGGTAGTCTGAAATTTGGAGTGGGTGTATGAAAGATTATATTGGGGTGCAAGTAGGTGCATCAGAGATTATGTGGATGATGTCATCAGTGATGTCACTGACCATGTCATGAGTGATGTAATATGTGACGTCATCAGCAGTGCATTGCGGGAGCACAAGTTATAGTTAGCTCGGCTAACTATAACGGCTGAATTTCTCTGGTTTTGTACGAGTGAAATGTCAGCCTAACTATAACGTTCCTGTAAGCCCCGGGGAGGTGGTGGTCCCAGGGGCTATGTGGGGGGGCAGGAGCCTAATTATGTAAATAGCCCCGTGGAGGTGGCGATTCCTGGGGCTGCCGGGGAGGGTGTGTGGCCTCCAGCATTTAAGATAATTAGCCCTGGGGAGGTGGCGGTCCACAGGGCTGCGTGGCCCCCCATGCACTTTCCTTATAAATTGTGCCCCATGGAGGTGGCGGGCCCTGGGGCTGTGGGGGGCCGCATAGCCCCTGCATACAATCTATAAGCCCCTGGGAGGTGGCAGTTCACAGGGCATGCAGGGGCCCGCATGGGACCCCGCATCTCATTTTTCATTGCTCCTGGGACTTGGCCCACCCAAGGGCTTAAAGAAAACAAAGCACGGGAGCCTGCACTTCATTTTTTGGAAAAAAATTGTCAGATTTGCTGATTTGTAAAAGTGCTTTTTTTGCCCCCCACACATTTTTTTCAACATAGCCCTGGGGAGGTGGTGGTCCCCGGAGCTGCGTGGGGGGCAGGAGCCCCCCACACCTAATTATGTAAATAGCCCCAGGGAGGTGGCGGTTCCCGGGGCTGCGGGGGGGCGTGTGGCCCCCGCATTTAAGATAATTAACCCCGAGGAGGTGGCGGTTCCCGGGGCTGCATGAGCCCCCATGCACTTTCCTTATAAATTATGCCTCAGGAGGTGGCGGGCCCTGGGACTGTGGGGGGGCCGCATAGCCCCTGCATACAATCTATAAGCCCCGGGGAGGTGGCAGTCCTCTGGGCATGCGGGGGCCCGATCTCATTTTTCATTGCTCCTGGGACTTGGCTCACCCAAGGGCTTAAAGAAAACAAAGCGTGGGAGCCTGCACTTCATTTAAAAAAAAAAAACATTTGTCAGATTCGCGGATTTGTAAAAATGCTTTTTTTGGCCCTGGCAGGCATAGGGTGCTTCTACCCTGCCCCTTTTCTTGATTTTTAAAGTTTATGAACCTTTTTTCTTGTGACTCGTTTCAACCGAGTCACAAGATGACTGCCAACACTTCCTGGTTTTAAGTGTTGGCAGCCAATCAGATCGCAGGCTCGAGATCAGGAGGGTTCCCGGATCCTCCGCGGCCATATTTGTATATCTGAGAAATGTTTACATTTCTCAGGAACTACTGAACGGATTTACACCATTTAACAAAAAGAGTGCACTCTGGACCAAGAGCAACCTTTCTGCCAAATGTGGTGTAATTCTGTTCAGCAGTTTGGGCTGTAGCTGCGTCAACAGTTTCCTATGGAAATTAACATGGATAAAAAGCGTTTTGGGACCCCCCTTTTTTCTTGGCCCCCGCTTGACGAATCACCCCGAAACTTTCAACATAGCAGCTGAACGGAGTGGGCCATTCGTTTTGAGAATTTCACGAAGATTCGTAAAATGGCAAAAAAGATATTAGCAAAAGATAAAACGCTTTTTGAATAGAAACAAGGTCCTAACTATAACTACCTACTGGGAAGTGCCAGTAGGTAATGTATATAAAATCACAAAACTCATTTTCCCTGAGGAAGGGAGAAAATCACAGGCACTCGCGGGCACAATCTTGTTCCAAAATCATTATTTTATAGAGCAAAACGTGTTTCGGCTTTCATGCCTTTTTCAATCATTGATACACAGAAAACATGGAGTATACCAAGTTTTTTAAAGTACCCAAAAGGACGCTCCTATTGGAGGGTTGGAGCAGTAAGAGAGGACTGCGCCATCCAGATAAAATACCACATTCTGGTGGCTAAAAAATAATATAAAATAAAAGGCCAGGCTCTGGGGAATGGGATCCCCGGGCCTGAAACTCCATCAGTGCTCTACCTCAGGACTGCTCCTTCTCTCGTTTTATCTTGTTGTCAGTGTGGGCCATTCACTCCCTTCATCTTTCTTCCCTCTCCCTTTAACTATTGCATTTTGTTCAGTGATGAAAGGGAGATGTGTGGTATCCTCCATAGTGGGTCCTCCCATTGCCAATGCCCCCTCTCTGTTCCTTGCGACAATAGAATGTTTCGACATGACATTCCAGCTGTGGAGCGAGTGTTCCTATCCATGAAGAGTTGTACTTGTGCAGTGGCTGGATTGTTACCAATAAACCTTTCTACGATCACATTGTTCTCCTGGCCATTTATTTCATGTTTCTACACCAGGTCCTCCCCGATCTGGAACACAAGCAACCCAGGACTGGTTTTATCCAAATTATCGGCTCATCAGCCCGGTACAGCTTGGTTCCAGTACATAGAACATGGCTGGTCCAAACTGGAATGGCGAGGAGAGCAAAACAACTATGGATTTAAGTCCAGATCTCTGACTGGCGGTGACTGTTTGACATTGCTCAGCATTCAGTCCATCAATTGTTCTTTTTGCATTAGTCACCCCAGGTGGGACAGGTATGCCCACATGTGGGTTCCGTGCTCACCGTGTCACTTGATTCAAGCTATCCTGGCTGGGGAGGGGTGACACTCCGAAACCGGTCCAAGGATGCTTGTTTCCAGTCCACTGAGGACCTGGCCTGGCAGTGTGGGATGGACTGTTCCCACGGGCAGCAGCATCAAGACTGATTTGCATATGGCTGGGTCCAAACTAGAATGGTGTGGTGAGCAAAAAAACGATGGATTTAGGCCCAGATCTCTGACTGGGGGTGAGTGTTTGACATTGTTCAGCATTCCGTTTGTCAATTTTTCTTTTTGTGTTTGTCACCCCGAGTAGGACGGATATGCCCAAATGTGGGTCCTGTACACACCATGCCTCTGGATTCAAGCTATCCTGGCTAATGAGGGGTGATACCCCGAAATTGCTTCTAGGATGCTTGTTTCCAGTCAGGGAGGAGCTGGCCTGTCAGTTAGGGCTGAACTGTTCCCATTGGAACAGGGTCAAAACGGATTTGCATATGGCTGGGTCCAAACTGGAACTGCGTGGTGAGCAAAAAATTTGTGTTTGACATTGTTCAGCATTCCGTCAATAGTTCTTTTTGCACAGAGGACTGGACCCTGCAGGCGACCTGACTGGAGAGTGATATAGTGCCTACAAACCTGGCCTGAGTTGCTGGTGGTTGGAAGATTGATTGGAAAGAAGTTTCCCAGCAGTTGGAGCCTCTGGTCCTGATTTAGAATTTGGCAGTTGGTTACTCTGTCACAAATGTGACGAATATCTTCTCCACTTTATACAAGTGCTATAGACTAAAATGCACTTGTTATATGGGCATATGTGCAATCCTACAAATTTGGCTGCTAAACTGTAATTCAGGCTCTTAGTCCAATCCAATATAAATCTTCATTTGGTAAATAAAATCACATTAAAAGAATACAGATCAAAGACAATAATATCAACTTCATAGTTGATAAAAACAAACAATAAACTGTGAACATTAAGACAATTAATCAGGTCTCCTAGACACCCGGACAGCTCATAAAAAGGATAAAACAGTAAAAATCACATACTCAGTGGGGAGCATCTGAAGATATATCAGGGTAGGCCTAACTCGTTTCAAATTCAAAGATTTCAACCAGGGAATTAAAAAACGCTTTCTCTGCCAGCTGAAATAAGAGCAAAAATTGTAAAATGCAGCAAATCCTGCTGAGACAAATTGTCTCAGCCACAGGGTAGCCTTACCTCAGGCTGTACCCACCCACATGGAGGTGCCAAGAAATGGTGCAATTGACTGAACCTAAACCTGGCCAATAAGAAACTGTCATGCTTAACCCTGGGCGGAGTATGCGGAGTGGCACTGCGCGGAGTTCCACGGAGTTAAAAAAACTCAGTGGAATTCCGCTCTACTCCGCTCCACTCTCCCAATACAAGGTGAACAAAAAAGGGGCAAGATGGGGTACGCTGCGACCGGCGAGGACGAGGATGGCGAGGAGGAGAGACCACGGCGAGGAGGAGGGCAGCCCAGAGATGCAGGTAGGAGTTTTTATTTTCTGTTTTGGGTGTGGGCAGGGGCGTGGGCACAGCAGGGGCACGCGGAGTTTTGCCTGAACTCCGCGTTCCCAACGGAGCACAAAGTTGGCAAAACTCCACAAACTCTGCTGGCAGAGTGGAGTTTCGCCACCCGGGCTTAGTCATGCTGTGAGCGAACCATGACCAGATATGGCTCCATTCCTTCCACAGTTTTTTAGGAGCATGTGACCTCAAACTGATGGCTTCTGAAGTTCTAAGCTTTCTCTCTCCAAACAAGAGCATTCCAAAAAACAACCTTTTGACATTCCCCAACTCGCAGATGGAGAGAGAGGTAGGGTTCACAAAAATATCAGACCTACCAATGGAAGAAAAGGCTGCCTTAACATAAGCTTTCCACGGAATGCTATTTACTCGAACCGGGGCCAAGCAGTTCTCAAGGATCAACCGGCTTAGCTTCAGTTCTGCTCTGCTCCAGATCTTAATCCAGCACAGGAGCGGACTTAAAGTTATCAATTCCGAGACTTGTTCAAGCCTGAGCTCTGCATGCATGGAAAAGGCTGGGGTAGACTGAGGGACCTGAACCAACTTACGTAAAAAATTAATCTCCAACATTTGGATCCAATCCAACTTGACATACCCCCAAACCACACTGCTATAACGAAGCTGTGCGATGCACTTGGCCTGATAGATTTTTAGGAGATACCTATGTTCAAAACTCAAAACCGCCCCCATTGTTTTTACAGACTCTGATCTTTTTGCCTCGACCAAAGGTTTCCAACAATTATTAACATCAAATAAAACACCCAAGTAAGGGAACGCCTTAACTTTGCTCAGGGTAAAATTGGATACCTCAAAGTCTTGCTACTTGTCCATTAGGGTCCCACTCCAATTACATATGACTTCAGAAAGTTAACTGACAAGTCAGGATGCCCCACAAAAGACACATACCTAGCCAGCAGCAAATCCAACTCGTATGCAGTCCTAGCCATAAGGACCGTGTCATCCGCATATAATAAAACAGGTAAAAATCTGCCACCAACCTTAGGGCAGTCAGCCAAAACTGCTAAAAGTGCAGAGTCTAGCCCATTCACATACAAGGTGAGCAAAAAAGGGGCAAGTATGCACCCCTGGCGAACCCCACAGCTTGTCAAGAATGAGCGAGTGCACGCTGCACCCTGAGAAAAATGCACCAAGGCTGAAATCCTTGAATGGAGATCAGCTAAAAGGGCCACAATACTAGAATCAACCACCATCCTACTGAGCAAAGCCCAGAGTTGCACTCGGTTCACCCTATCAAATGCGGATGTCAAGTCCATAAATGCTAGATGTAAAGATTCAGACCAGGCCACCGTGTATTTATTAACAATTAGATAGAGGTTCAAACATTTGTCTGAAGGCGACCTCCCCACCCTAAAGCCATATTGAACATTGCTTAAAATATTATTGTCTTCTGCCCAGTCCCAAAGATGGGAACAATCAAGGCAGTGGACAAAGGGGGGAGCGACCCTTCCTGTGCAGCCGCGTCCAAGAACTGCGTTAGAATTGCGGCCCAGACTTCTGTATTTGCTTTGAACAGATGGGGCGGTATACTGTCAGGGCCCGGGGCCTTATTGCTAGACAAGGCAAGAATGCCTTGCGTGACTTCATCTAGGGTGAAGACTACTCGGTTTCCAACTGTGACAGGTGCATCAGGGGTATTAACACACCCTCCCGCCCCCTTATTATAAATACCCTTAAAATGATCCACCCAATGTTGTTCTTCGATGTGATAGCATAGGAGCGGGCCAGAGCCCTCAGCAAAGCTGGGCCTGTTAACTACTCTCCAAAAAAAAGAGCTGTCCCCCATCTCACAAGCTTGACAGAGCTCCACCAAGGCTGATTCCTGTAGATTATGTTTGCACGTCATTTGAGCCTGCTTGTAAGCCCGCATACAATTTTTGATCAAGTGCCCGTCCCTCGGGGACTGCTTCAAGGCTGCCTTCAGGTGGCACAGGGTTCTCGAGCAGTCCCTAACAAACCATTTAGAGTTGTGTGACACCTGGGCACTAGAGGCTGTAACTGTCATAAGTTTATGAACCCCCAGGGCTATACCTTTGAAAGTTTCCAATACCTCTCCCACCCCTGCATCACTATCAAGGCAAATATTGATTTCACGCAGACAAGTTGCAAAGAGGGAGGCTTGGAGGCGCTGAGGGTCCACCTGATACCATTTCATCCTTCTCCCCTGGTCAACAGCAGATAGCCTCGTTAGAGTCTCCCCTTTCCTGTGGTTTTGGAACCATGGCGGTATCCAAGGTTAAGGATAATGGATTGTGATCACTAAAAGGGCTAAAAATAATGTGAAAATGTGAAATAAGCAAGTATAAAGGTGCTGAAACAAATATATAGTCAATAAACGATCTACAGACTTTCCCTTTGAAAGTTGGGCAAATTACGGTGTTCAAAGAGTTCTCCAGTTTCTCCATGCTAAAAACCAAATTAGGAGAATCAAGGAGCTCATTGAGCTCCCGACCATCCTGTGAGTGTACAAAATGTAGACCATCTTTCAACCGACAACTGCAAGTTAATGCATCGCCAACTAGAGGAAGGCTAAATAAATGACAATTGAAATCACCAACAAGGACGATTTGAGCTTGGCCATCACCCTTAGCTGTAATAGAGCTCAAAACACTATCCAGATGAGAAACTTCGAAGGGCTCTGAGCTACCCCGCTTACTATTATTAAAAATGCTTAAAACCATTGAAAAACAGCCAGGCAGGGAAAGCTGTACTCCCTGCGTTGTGCGCATGTTTCAATTGAGGTCCAAAATGTAACCATTCAATTCAATTCTGAAAAACATAACTAAGCCCCCCTTCGCCCTTCCTGCCATTGAGGGTACAGCAGGTTCAAAGTAAGTCTTTTAACCCTCGAGGAAGAAGCGGTTATCAGTTTCCCAAGTTTCTTGGAGACAAATAATGTGAAAAGATTTAACAAATTGCACCAAACTAGGATCACTAAACTTCGAGGAAAGACCCACAATATTCCAAGACAGCATCGTAAGGCCCTTAGGGTGCTGAGATGGAACTACCGGAGAAACATTGTGGGCCCTACGAGACTGGGAAGTATCACGTAAATACAGTCAATCGCAGGACGCCAAACCACTCAAAGGGAGAAATCTATTGGAGGTGGGGGTAAGGGGGTCATTAACTAGACAGGACCCCCTAGCAGAGTGATGAAAATCTAATGGGCAAGCTAAGGTACCCAGTCTGTAAAAGAAACCCAGAGGCAGCGCCACTATCCCTGGTGTGCCTGATGTCAATTGAGGGGCAGCAGCAAGTAGGTCACCAGCTAGCCAGGGTTTATTAAAGTTAACCACCGTGAAGTCCCCCTCCTAAGCTTTCCTATCCTTGCCTATCCAGCTTACTCTGCGTACCGCGATGAGAGAATCCACAAACTCTCTCCTGTGAGAGAGATGTGAGCTAAGCCAGTGCATCACCTTGTTCTTAAGTTCCTGATATGATTCCCCCAATGGGGCTGGATCAGGAGGGGACATTCCCCAGGACAATAACATAAGGAGTTGCTTCCGGGGGCAACTTTAGCACTCCCCCAGGGTTAATAGGAAACACTGGGTGCAGACTCCCCCCTTTATCGCCAAAAAGGCAGGGGGGAGCAACTATGCTACAAGTTTCCCCCCCATACCCTGTCTTTGGTACAACTTGGATGGGGCTTGCATCCAAGGTCGTAAATAGACACAGGATCCCTCGCAGGACCGATAGAATCAATTGACCCTCAATGCTCAACTGATGAGTCCTTCTCCTGACCTTCCCCGCACCCCACCCTCCCCTTAACCATCAAGGAAAATAACTCAGAAATCCTGTCTTCAATGTGAGAAATTCTTGCCAGGATTGGATCCATTTTATTGTTTAGCAATGTCTCAAGTTCCCTATTTGAGACATTCCAGAGGAAAGGGTCCCCCTCCTCTCCAGATAAGTTAGAAATGGATCAAGCCACCGCCAGAGCCTCAACAGGAGGCTGGCGGATACACTAGCCTTTCGTTTCCGCCTCAGGCTGATAACTGGTGTGGTGGGAATTATAGAACTGTCCACACCAGGAATAGCCCCCCCAAGATCTTCCTCGCGATCCCCCAACTGGCCCCTGTCATGAGAGGGGCCCTCCAAACTAGAGCAAACGGGTGACCTATGAAGGGGTGCAAGGGACACATCCCTGTCCAGCGAGAGCCTCCTTTCAGCCAGCTCTATTTCTTTAGATACGGGCCCCCACTGCCCGATGGAGAATACCTTCTATGGTAGATACACGGGGAAGCAGAATGGGACGGGGGTTTAATGAAAGGACATTTCTTATTTCCCATGGTCACAGCACCCTTCAACACCATTTAGCCCCTTAACAAGCTAAAAACCAGCACAATGTTGTCAAATAGAAATCACCAGTAGATATCTGGGCAAAACAGCCAAACATGACAGTCAGGGAAAAGTAGGTCACAGAAAGAAAGTACCTTGACCTTGTCATGGGTGATGTAATACACTGGGGCAGGTAACCTCTGATCAACTGCACAACGAAAAATGAGCCAAAGGCGGTGGCTCCGCCTCTTCCTGCAGCTGACGGGCACAGACAGGCCCGCTCTTGGCGCGGTCTTGGACTGGGCCCTGCTGGGCGCATCCCGCGCGTGTCCCACACTGCAGGACCCCTTTCAGCAATTTGTGGTGCTCCGGCACCCTCCAGGAACGTCGCGGCCTTTCAGGGAATGCTGGGGGGTGTTGTTTCATCCCCACAGGTGAAGTGCAAGGCAGAAGAGGCTGGCAGCAGTAAACGATGGACCTGCGCTGCGGGACACCTCTCAGCAATTTATGGCACTCCGACGCCCTCCAGGAACGTTGCTGCCTCCGTGCCATTCAGGGAATGCTGGGGGTGTAGTTTCTCCCCCAGCCGAAGTGCAAGGCAGAAGAAGCTGGTGGCAGTAAATGAGTTTCTTAGTAATTTTTCCTACGTCCAGATGACTGGTACAATGTGCTGAGTCTTGGCAAGGAAGTGTTGTCCCTAGGTGGGCAAGATAACCAGTTGTACTGCTAGGAGCTTTTTGCCACACTGAAAACTGGTTCAGCAGGACTTTGCAGTGAAGAAATCCAGCCTTGTGGACCCATGCACATCTATAGCTTCCAGCCTAGCCCCATTGGAGGATTCTGCCATCTAAAAAAGTGACTGTCCAAACATAAATTCCTGGACTTAGACAAATTTGCAAATCAATCTGAGCCTCAAAGAAACCTTGGCAGCTTTGAAATCCAGATTTGTCCTGCTTAGAGGTTTTGAAGCCAAAACCAATGGCTTCAGCCGGAGCTCAATTATGACTGTTGGACTTGGCCATCTCTGCAGGATCACTCCAAACCTTTTGCCTTCACCCTCCTATTTTTTCAGAATTCATTTTTGCTGGCCATAGGATTCTGTGCACTTTACCCCTGCTAACCAGTGCTAAACTGCTTGTTCTCACTCCTTAAAACATGGTAACATTGGCTTATACCTGATTGGTATATGTAATGTACTTATAAGTCCCTAGTAATGTTGTATACCATATACCCAGGGCCTGTAAATTAAATGCTACTACTGCGCCTCTAGCACATAATGTGCCACCCACATAAGCAGCCGCTTGAAAAATGTCTCAGGTTTGCCAAAGTAGCCTGAATGCAGTTTGAAACTGCCAATTCAATTTGGCAAATGAACCATCTTCCTAAGCCTAAACCACCATTTTATTACATATGACTCACCCCTTAAGGTAGAGCCTAGGCAGCCCATAGGGCAGGGTGCTATGTAATTAAAAGGTTGGGCATGCACTTTTAAGTTTTACATGTCTTAGTAGTGAAAAACTCCTAAATTTGTTTTTTTTACTATGATGAGGCATACCTCTCCCATAGGATAACACTGGGTTGCCTTATTATACTTAATAAGTTCTAAGTTTTGATTGGGAGCAGGTAAGGATTTCATTTTTGGTGTATGAGAAATTGTAATTTAAAATAATCTTTAATGGTAAAGTTGGATTTCAAGTCACAATTTTAAAAATGCCACTTTTAAAAAGTGCTAACGATTTGGTTCTTGCAGCCTGTTCCTACGTCACTTGACTGGGTGTAGTTGGTAGTTGGACTTTGTTTATTCCTCCCAAACAGCAACACAATACAAAGATTAGGCATGCTTAGATGGGCCATTCCTGGCAGGATGGGGGAGTGCGAGATGGACACAGCCTGACTTGCAACTCAATAGACTGTGCCCTGCCTTCACACAAAGGACTTCACATCACTGCGTTGTTCAGGCAGCCAAGCTGGAGCCAGGACAGGGGAGGCAGGGAATTCCAAGGACTTCAAAGGAAGATCTCTATAAACTTCCCCTACTTCAAAGAAGGTACCAGGTATAAAAATAGGACTCTCACACCCACTCTTCAGTTTACTTTCTGGACCTGTGAAAGGACTCTCAGAGGACTGCCTGCTGCTGTGGCCTGCTGTGTACTTCAGAAGACTGCTTTGCTGCACCTGAAAGGACTTCCCTGCTACCTGAAGCCTGCATTTAACCCGCAGATGCCTGTACTACTGCTTGAGCCCTGTTCCACCTCTTGAACCCAGGACTACCAGAGTGACTCCAAGGGCTAGTTTGCTCGCATCCTGATCAGAACCTCAGTGACAGAAAGGCTCCGGTCATTTTAAACCTGCACCTGGACCCAGCCTAAGTGATTCCTTCTCCTAACGCCCTAAGTGGTGCCTCTCAAGTTTTGGACCCTTGAAGGTGGTGTTAAAACATCCAAAACCTGGGCCTTAAAAAATATTTGGCTAAAACTGTTCTGAGAACCAAGAGGAGACCAAGACCAACCTGCTTCATCTATCCACCCAAGGTGCATCGCTGGTCTGCCTGACTTTTTAGTAGCTCCAGCTATATTGTTTTCCGCAGCAGCAAATCCTGTTCAGCATTTTTTCGCAGGAGTATCCAGTCTCGCTACTGCGTCCAAACTCGTCCCACTGCATATTTTGTACTTCCAAAAAAGAGACTAATGGCCTGATTACGATCTTACCGGTCCTAGGATGCTTGTTTCCAGTCCAGGGAGGACCTGGCTTGGCAGTTCGGGCTGGACTGTTCCCGTGAGGCACAGGGTCAAGACTGATTTGCATATGGCCAGGTCTAAACTGGGGTGGCATGGTGAGCAAAAGAATGATGGATTTAACCCAGATCTCTTGACTGGGGGTGAATGTTATGATTTGTTCTGCATTCCGTCCATCAATTGTGTGTCTTTTGCTGATTACGATCTTGGCAGACAGGGTTACTGCGTCACAAAAGTGATGGATTTCCCATCTGCTAAATTACAATTCCATTATGTCCTATGTAACTTGTAATACGGCAGGTGGGATATCCGCCACGTTTTTTTTCAAAGATTGTAATAAGGCCCTGAGTCCGAATGTGTCAATACTCTCCTCAACTTCGTCAAGCAGCTTCCTGATGATGATGCCTCCTCCTCCTCAGAAACCCCCTACAGCGCTGCCCCGCTGAACTTTATCTTCTCAGACATTTTTCCACAAAATTTCTTTTAAGTCTGAGGTAAGTGAAGACCGGGCCATCTCAACTTCTTGTATGTGGCCTGCCCTCCATCACATGGTCATGGTCGGCCATATCTTTTTACTTTGACCCAGTCTTGCACGACTAAATGTCCGCAGTTGGCACTTTGATCTTTTAGGCTCTAGTTTTTACTTTAAGTTTATTTGTGTCGTTTTGATGTCAAACAACTTATTAAAATGTACTCTATTGTTCAAATTGGTGTGGGATTTTTCTTGTGTTGGTTTTTCACTTTATTACTATTTGTGTGCTGCATAAATACTTTACACTTTGCCTCTAAGTGAAGCCTGACTGCTTTTGTGCCAAAGTTATCAAAGTACAAGTTAATTTAGTGAATAATGTGACTCATCCTCACAGGGATTGTGGCTGTTGCCTGAGCTGGGTTAACACCACATTCAACAAACACTCCAATTTCTCACAATGACATATTGGAATATGAATTTCGCTTGCCAAAACTAAAACCTTTGACGAGGATGACCACTTGATGTTTTCAATCTCATCCCCATCTCTGTCAGCCTGATATCGTGCATGGGTCTCAGTCAGCCACAAACAGTGACATTTGAATGCTGCTTTACTTTTTCTTGATGCCTTTTTTCCTTAAAAGGTTTAACAATTCATATCTCTAATTCCCCTTAACCTATTTTAATGATTTGTTTTAGCTCATTAAATTTTACTTGATTTTCCTATGTTGACTTGGGAATTTTATTCTGCGGCTTCCTATCCTTTAAAATAAATTGTTATTACTGGTTAAATTTAGCACACACTGCTTTTTCCATAGCTACTAGGGGTTGAGCTAAAATTGTATTAGAGTTGTGGTTTGAAATAACCAGAATGTGTTTATTACCTTGTTAGGGGTACCTCACTCACAAATTATTGACCCAATTTCTGTCAAGAGGGACTTTTGGGGAAAAATGTTCTTCCATCCATGCAGAGCAAACCAGCCTGGATTTTCCTGGGTCTCTTGTTATCAGAAGTGTCAAGGCTGGTGTGGCTCTATTGGGCCAGTCAGCCCTGAGCACAAATACTGTAACCATCTCCCATCAAAAGTGAGAGGAAATCTGGAGCTTTTTAGGAATAATGTTGATATTCACAAGGTATTCTGGGTAAGGAATTGTGCTTGAATTGTGCTGATTTAATTTTCTTGGCATAGTTTTGATGTTTGTAGGACATTGCCTCCTCTCTGCTCTATCCTTTATAGAGTCAGGAAAACTATTTTTCATCTGGGAGAGGGGTGTAACCTGAAACCAGGACAAACCAGTCCCTAACACTATTCAATTTTTTTTACTCCAATCTCTGGTGTCTAGTAGGCTTTTCCCCTAAGTGAACCTCCAAGTCTCTGTCCCTCAAGGAGGCATAAAGACTTCCTGATGTTTCAGGGTGGTGGGGGTGAGGCTTGATACCAGGATGGATCAGCCCATCTAGTTTAACAATAAAGAAGATTCCCTGGACTCTACTTGGATTTCTACCTCCCTATGGCAGGAAAATTGCAGGGCAAACTAATTGCCCCCTGGGATGGGGACAGAAAGGCTTCCACGTGCCTAGGGTGAAGGTGGCAGCCTAATATCCAGAGAGATGACCCCCAATCTAATGGTATACAATCTCTGGTGTTTAGTAGACTTTCTGTCCCCGTGGGGCTGGCCCATTGGGTGTATTCTCGCCAAAGTATTCCGTTAAACAGGTCAAAACAACTGTCTGCTTCTGGAGGGTCAGGAGTGTGGCCCAGTGTCAGGAAAGATTGACAGCCAAGCACTTTCTTCTTTTTCAAACAAATCCATGGTGTCTAATTGGCTTTCAGTCCCCGGGACAGATGTGGGGTAAATAGTCCCAATCTGCTTCCCAACTGGAGCACAAAGACTGTCTGGCCCTGGAAATTGGGGGTCTGCCTTATGCCAGGATAAGCCAAGCCTCCACCAAATTCTTTTTTTCAAATATTCTCCATAGTGACCTAGTGGGCTGTCTGCCCCCTGCTCTGCCCCAGGTAGGCAGAATTAGGGTAACTCCCCAATGAAAGACTGTCTGGTGCATTTGGGGGGAAAGGTGCAACCCAGGATGGCCTGGACCGTCACCTCATTCTTTAATTATTTACATTCATCTCTAGTATCTAGAGGGTGTTTGTCTCTTTAGGTGGGCATTTAGGGTGGCAGTACCCAAACATGCCCACCAGAGGTGCAGAACTTCTATCTGGGACCAAGGGGTAAGTGGTGCAGCTCAATGCTAGAAAAGGCAAGCCCCCATCCCTTTCCTTTATTCACGTTCTCTTCTGGTGGTATGGTGAGGTTTTTTAGCCCCTAGTGCAGGCCGATGGGGCAAATGCCTGAATCTGCACCACGAGGGATCTGTCCTAACCAATGTGAGGATGAACCAGATCTTCAACCCCATTCCTTTTTTAAAATATTTTTCTCAGGTGGTTTAGTACGCTTCCTGTCACAAGGGTTGACAGATTTGGTGGGAACCAATTATCATTCTCTTCTATTCAGATGGGTGTTAGCAATTTATATGCCCATGGGATCAAATCTTAAATGTGGCCGTCTCATCAAATAATATGATACTCCTAACAACTTTAATACTGAATGCACTTTTGCTCACTTATGACTATAGTGTGAAGGTAAAATTTCCATTGTACAGTATACCTAAATTAAGAAATCATTGATTATTACCTCACAGATTCCATACTAGTTGATACCAGTTGACAGGAGAAAACAAGGGGAGCCATAAACACAGCTATTGAGATTCAACCCAGTACTTTACCATGTGGGAAAAGCATACAATCACAGAGAAGCATAAACATGTTAACACACTATGGGGCATATTCTCAAGGACTTATCGCCGATTTATCGGCACTTTAGCGCCGCAAAAGTGGCGATAGATGTATCGCCCCATTCTCAAGCTGGTGCAAACTGCCGATATCGACAGTGATCCATCGACACCTGCCGCAAAAAACATCGCCACGGATGAGAGCGACAACTAACGCTAATCATATGCAGAGAGGGCATTCCCGTGCAAGAACTCACAAAAACACCAATTCGCGATATTCTCAACGATCAGCCAGACCGGCGATGCGATCCAAAATCAGGCTATAAGGCGCGTTAGCAGCAGGCATTTAACACCTGCCTTCTACTGGTGTTAAGCAGGACGACAACCTGCAGTATAAAAGGGAGCCCAGCCCAGAGCCACATCTGAAGACCAACACATGTCATGGAGCTACTGATCATGCAGCTCGGAGACCCAAGAGGGCCACAACACCCACCGCCACCACCCCCAGGCCCCCCCCTGGACCACCCTCCCTCCAGACTACCACAGAGGCAGCGCAGAACAAGACAGCGGACCTTCCGAAATAGCACCAGCCTCACAGACTTAACGCCAGAGGATGTCATTGCCCACTACAGGCTCAAAAGGACAACCATCCTCCACATCCTGACCCACATTGCCCACAGGCTGACGGTACCAACACACCGGACAACCAACATCCCTCCGCAGACAAAGCTGCTGGCTGTGCTGCACCTGTTGGCCTCTGGTACCTTCCAACCAACAACTGCCAGAGTCGGAGGAGTCTCACAGCCAGCCCTATCAAAGTCCCTCACACCTGTCTTGGATGCCATCATCAGCTTGGTACCCCAGCACCTTCACTTCCCCCACACTGCGTGCACCTTCACTTCCCCCACACTGCGCAGGAACAGCTGGAGACCAAGCAAGGCTTCTACGCCATAGCTGGCTTCCCGCACGTGTTGGGGGCAATTGACTGCACACATGTCCTACTTGTGCCCCCTGCCGACACTGCACACAATTACCGCAACAGAAAGCACACGCATTCCATCAATGTGCAGGCAATAGTGGACCACCGGGGACTCTTCATCAACGTCCTCGCCAACTACCCAGGCAGTGTGCATGATTCCTACATCTTCCTACAGTCCATCATCAACCAGCGCTTCCAGGATGGCACCTATGGAAATGCACTGCTCATTGGTAAGTACCAAATGAACACACCACACACCTCAACTCCACAATCATGCAACTCACAACTGTGGGAATGCACACGTTACAAAATCACATACAACATGCCAAACAACATGCCCACCTACCCGACACGACAACACAAGTAACTGTGGTAACCATGGCCAGCCATGTAGACAAACCATCCACGTCATGGCACCTCTGCCACACAATTGCAGAATGTGGGGAGAGGTGGGAACCAAGTCTGTGCGAAGGAGGCAAGTGACCCATGAATAAGAATGTATAAGAATGTACACAATGCCAAGTGTGGCGGTGATGTGCTGGACAGACTTCAGTATGCAGAGCACAGACATGTCCATGTGGACATACACTGCTTGTGTTTGTAGTGTTGTGGACAGTGGATGCAACCATGTCACCTCAGGCAGTGGGGAAGACCTTGGAGATGTAGCTATGTCGTCCCCCCCTGTAAGCGTAAGCGGAGTGGGCTGGGCCGGCGTACGCCAGTCCAGCGTAGGAGTGGGAATAAATAGCCCGGGGCTCTGGGCGTGGTTCACTTCCTGGATGGCCACCAAAGTAAATACTGCGTGTGTCTCTGTGTCCGCCGTATCCTGACCATAGGCGTACACACATGTGGCCGACCACCTTTAACGGCCAATATCACAGTGTCGTTGTCAGGCTTGTGGACATGCGCAGACAGGCATGACAATGGTGTGCCGTAGGAGTGCAAGTGATGCAACCGCACAGCGCACACAAGTAAATAGGCTCGGGGGGAGTGAGGAGCAGCTGTGAGGCAACGTAATACACATGGATGCCGCTCATTTGGCACAAGCAATACATGTCAAACATGAATCCCAAAGTCGCACACATCACACACCACTAAACTAATAAGCCTGCCAACACAGAATGCAGAACCACCGATTGACACATATCTCTCTCCCCTGTCACAGGTGATCAAGGATATGCACTCTGCCCGTGGATGATGACACCACTCCGATACACGAACACCCAGGCCCAGAGCAGTACAATGCGGTCCACAAACGCACCAGGGGTGTTGTGGAGCGCTCATTTGGCGTGTTAAAGTCACGTTTCAGGTGCCTGGACATCACAGGTGGAAGACTCCTGTACAGCCCGGAAATAGTGGGCAAGATGATCATTGCATGTTGTGTGTTGCACAACATATGTGTACGCACCAATGCCCCATGGATCCAAGTGCCAGATGCACCGGACGATGATGATGAAGATGAGGCAGGTGGACCACACCCCAGTGCAGCTGCAGCAGGATTAGCCCGAAGGAACACAATCATTAACAATTTCTTCACATGAGCAGGTCACATTGTGACTGTCCTTAGCAATCATGGGGCAGGACAAAATGACCATAGCCACAGCATGTGCAAATACATTCATTCCAACACACATTCCCTGTGTGCATGTCACTCCTCTGCATAAGCACATCACTCTGACAAGTGTAAGTGCAACATTTAGTGCTAACAATCTCACAAATGGCAATTAGATGGTGGGTGTGTCACCTCTGTACAGAGAGGCTGTTTAGGGTGTCATGTATTCAAAATGCCATTTCAGGGTGTCAAAGATAGTACGTAATCCCACTCAGCAGCATATCACATGTGTCCAAATTCATGACATAAAGGCTGTCATTATGACCAAGAAAAGACAACAGGGCGTCTTTTAGGGTCAAATATGTACCACCATGATGCAGAGAGTTGCACCCTGTGACTCAAGTCCCACAACATTAGCAACATGGACGTGAGGGGGAATCACTGTCCCTACATTCATCCATACTTTCATACTTCATTGAACATAGACATGACACATATGTGTGAATTAGAATGTTTTATTCACATTCGGTGGAGTGTTGAAGCTGGAGCAGTACAGGGCCATGCAAACCCCACTTTACATTGTTGCCCCGTGGAGGGCCAGCCAGAGTCCTTTAGGCATTGACAAGTTCATCGGTAGAGGAAGAGTTCAGTCCGCAGTCTGATTGCTGTGTCATTGGTAACCAAACAGAATATGTCAGTCCATGTCGAGGTCCAAGGTGAGTGTATCAGGGGACAGTGGAAGGTGATGATGCAGAGGGCAGAACCAAGCAGAAACTGGCCATATGGTGGAGATGAATGCTACCGCTTCCTTCTTACCACTAAGGCAGAATCATCCGCATCTTCATTGTCTGATGTCTCATGTGCCTCACATGTGGGTGGTGGGGTTTTGTCTGCAGCACTGTGTGGCACTGACACATCAGGGGCCGGAGGTGGATTGTCTGCCGCACTGTGAGGCACTGACACTTCAGGGGGCGGAGATGTGGATGGAGTAGTAGCAGCAGCATTCATCCGCGCCAGGCCTTGTGGCAGCAATGCCATGATGAGGGTCTGCAGGGCATGGAAGAACCCAGCTACATCTCGCTGGTGTGCAGCCGTGGCAGCCATTCTTTCCGCCTGCATCCGCTCCATGTTCTCCATGATCCTCTGCATGTGTCCCAACTCCGGGCTGACATCGCTGGAGCCACTCTGACTAGACAGTTGTTCTTGTCTCAGAGTCAGGACTCCAGCGATGTCAGCCATGGATCGCTGGAGAGCATTGAGCGGACTGTGGGTGTCTGTTAGGGACTGTAAGTCGTCCCTGATGGGACTTAGACACCCACGTATGGCATCTAGTTTGGCTGCCATGAGGTCGAACCCCACCCGCACCTGATCAGCCATCTTCTCCTGGCACCCTAACACACGGCGTTGGAAGGCCATGTGTTGTTTGTGGGGGTCCTGGAAGACAGCCGTGGTGAGGGGTGCTTCCTGCTTTGTGGTCTGTGCAGGGGGTGAGGTCTCCTCAATGCAGCTGGACTGCCCTGCTCCTGGAGGTGAGGTGCCAAAGCTGTCCATGAGCTCTTGGAGGGCGTCGGTGTCGAATGTGTGGAGGTCCTCTTCATCATCAGTGAAGAGATGTTCGGTCTGCTCTGCAGGAGGTGTTTATTTTCCCTCTGCAATGTGAAGGGGAGATGCAGTTTAACATTGTGTTCACATGTATGTTGACGCATTGTCCAAGTTTAAATACAGACTGCATGACAATGTACATTGTGACTGTTTGGGAGGAGCTGCCTTATTGATGCGGGACAGTGGACATTTCGACAACATCACGGATTTGTGTTTGTACTTGTACATTATCATCTCACATTTCCCTGCTATGCCAAATGTGATTGGTCGGTTTCTACACACAAGCAGCACCAGTTGTGTCCTCTGTTCTGTTGTGAACGTGTTGCAGTTTGTACCACATTGTTGTCAATGTTGATGTGCTCTGAATGTTATGTGTGTGTGCTGCATTTTGAGAGAGTCGCCTCTGCAGCTCTGATTTTGCTGCCCCTTATCCCTTTCAGGAGGTGTGCCTTTGACTTCTGTGCTTATACAGTGCAGAGATGTTGCATACTTGGGTACATTGGGCTCTTGGTGGGAGTTGGGACTCTGGGGCATGGTTTGTCCGCAGATGTGTTGTTGACGTCAGGGGTTGTATGTGCACGTGGATGTGTCAGAGTGTGACCTGCTCTTTTACGGATGTGGTCCACACTCAGCCACCTCAATGTCGTGGCGTGCAACATGTCATGATATATTGACTGCAGCCATGCTATTCGTCATGCAGTGTCACTTGCATTGTCAGTGTGGCTAAAAGACACGCCGATTTGCTGGGTTTGGCACATGTGCATGGGTTGGTTGTGAGATTGGTGATGTGTGGGAAGGTCCACCTCTGGGCACATAGTCGACGGGGGCCTACTTGCTGTTTCTAGGTGTGCTGCAGTGTGCCAAGGGGTTCAGGGACATGATCCAGAGTCATTGTGGGTGTGCACTGTGCTATACTTAATTGTGCATGTGTGCCATTGTGCCCATCTCCCCCCGTCCCCCCAGTCCCTGGCCTTTACTCACCCTGTTGCTGTTGTGTCAGGTCATGTTGAGCAGTGTCCGGTCCCCCAACTCCTGCCACCGTCTCCACACTGATGACTGTGAACACCATTTCCTCCATCTCATCCAGCTCCTCCTGTGGCGCTGGACTCCCACCTCCAGTCTGCATTGCTGCCTTCTGGTTGTTGCTGAGTTTCTCCTTCGTTTTGCGCTTCACATCATTCTAGCGCCTCTTGACCTCTACCATTGTCCTCCTCAGCACTCCGACTGCATTCACCTTGTCCACGATGGACTGCCATATTCCATTTTTTGTTGCCAATGATACAGTGGAGGTGAAGAGAAAGTTGTTGATGGTGTTCTATCACCTCCGTTATCAGGATCCTGTTTTCCTGCGGACTGAACCGTGTCTTCCTCTTCTTCTTCTCCTTGCCCTTCCCTGACCCCGAGGTCCCAGGCTGGTCCTCCGTGGGGCTTGTGGGGTTCTGGTTGTCCTCTGTACTTGCTCCGGCTAACTCCATTGTGCATCGCAGTTGTTTTGGTTTTGTTTGTGGGTCTTTTTCTGCTTTTATAGTGATTTTTCCCGCCTGACGTGTGTGAATTGCAGGCCTGGTGCAGCTTATCGCTGTTTTTTTTATCGCGGTTGGGCCTATCGCCACTTTTTTCACGTTCCGCTTTTGGGGCATATTCTCAAGGACTCATCGCCGATTTATCAGCACTTTAGCGCCGCAAAAGTGGCGATAGATTTCTCGCCCAATTCCCAAGCTGGTGCAAATTGCCGATATCGCCAGTTTTCCTGCTATAGCTTCCGCAAAAAACATTGCCACGGATGAGAGCGACAACTAACGCTAATGATATGCAGAGTAGGCGTTCCCGTGCAAAAACACACGAAAACACCACTTCGCGATATTCTCAACGACCAGCCAGATCTATGATGCGATCCAAAAACAGACGATAAGGCGCGTTAGCAGCAGGGATTTAACACCTGCCTTTTACTGGTGTTAAGCAGGACGACAACCTGCAGTATGAAAGGGAGCCCAGCGCAGAGCCACATCTGAAGACCAACACATGTCATGGAACTACTGATCATGCAGCTCGGAGACCCAAGAGGTCCACAACACCCACCGCCACCACCCCCAGGCCCCCCCAACCCCCCCGAGACTACCACCGAGGCAGCGCAGAACAAGACAGCTGACCTTCCGAGAACGGCATGGCCCCTCAGCCACACAATTGCAGAATGTGGGGAGAGGTGGGAACCAAGTATGTGTGAAGGAGGCAAGTCACCCATGAATAAGAATGTACACAATGCCAAGTGTGACGGTGATTTGCTGGACAGACTTCAGTATGCAGAGCACAGACATGTCCATGTGGACATATACTGCTGGTGTTTGTAGTGTTGTGGACAGTGGACGCAACCATGTTACCTCAGGCAGTGGGGAAGACCTCGGTCATGTAGCTGTGTCATCCCCCCCTGTAAGCGTAAGCGGAGTGGGCTTGTCCGGCGTACGCCAGTCCAGCATAGAAGTGTGAATAAATAGGCCGGGGCTCTGGGCGTGGTTCACTTCCGGGATGGCCAACGCGTCTGCCAGGGCGGCACCCCTCATCCTGCCACGAGTCCGCCGCCGTGACCGCCAGCCTCCTCAGCCGATCGCTGGCTTCCGCGACACAGGCCCCCAGTGTACCCAGCGGCACAGCACCGCAGAGTTATGTGTGTGCTGACTACTGCCTTCGGCCTACACTGCGGTCAGCAGGTCCCCCAATTCAAATCGAGTCTTGATTTATTGATGGCGCAGTTCAGTAGGCAACAGACATTGCTTCCAGTGCGGCCCGCCCGGATGACGCATCATCGCAGGCTGCGCACCCGCTGAGCGCTTCAGGTGCCACTAACTCTGTGCAGCTCAAGTCAACGCCACGTGGCTGTGGGCCCTTGCTGACCGCTGCCTCCGGCCTACACTGCGGTCAGCAGGGCTCACACATATCAAATCCAATCCTGACCTGCAAGGACACGCCATCATCGCTGGCTGCACTCCCGCCACCACCGCCAGGACCACATCCAACCAACAACTGCCAGAGTCGGAGGAGTCTTACAGCCAGCCTGTCAAAGTTGCTCACACCTGTCTTGGATGCCATCATCAGCTTGATATCCTGCTCAGCTCTTCAGGTGCAACTAACTCAGTGCACCACAAGTGATGGACCCTTTATGATTAAATCTGTGTGTGTGATCCAATGATCACTGTTCTAGTTGTTGCCAGCACCAATCACTCCCTGAGGGCTGGCTTACACTCACCCCACACCCATCCAGCACAGGCGTCACTGGACATGTGACCCTGTTAATAAAAAGGGGCCGGGCGCACGTGCCCGTAGCCAGTTCCACTATATATCTAAGTGTGTCTGTGTGGTCATTATGTATGCATGATGGCCCCGGGCCCTACCACATTACATTGTGCTGTGGACAGCGGATGCAACCATGTCACCTCAGGCAGTGGGTAAGACCTTGGACATATAGCTTTGTCGTCGTCCCCTGTAAGCGTAAGCGGAGTGGGCTGGGCCGGCGTACGCCAGTCCAGCATAGGGGTGTGAAGAATTTGCCCGGGGCTCTGGGCGTGGTTCAGTTCTGACCTGGACAAGGAAGTAACTAATGCGTGTGTCTCTGTTGTAGTGTCGGCGCCACCCGGCCCGCAATCGACAATGTTGTAATGTAGCATGCACCCGGAGGGAGGGCTCGCACGAACGGAGAAATGAAGGAGCGCAAGACCGCTCGGGGTCTTGGCTCATACATGCCAAGTGTTGTGTGTATCTGAATTGCCGCAGCATGAGCCAAATGCCTAGCCTTAATCGAAGCGCGAGTTCAGCCAGGTATAAACTCTACATCTGTGTCCGCCCTATCCTTACCATAGGCCTACACTCACGTGGCAGCCCACCTTCAACGGCCAACATCACAGTGTCATTGTCAGGCTTGTGGACATGCGCAGACAGGCATGACAATGGTGTGCCGTAGGAGTGCAAGTGATGCAACCGCGCAGCGCACACAAGTAAATAGGCTCAGGGGGAGGGAGGAGCATCTGTGAGGCAACGTAACACACAGTGATGCTGCTCATTTGCCACATGCAAGACATGTCAAACATGAATCCCAAAGTCGCACACATCCCACCCCACCCCTAACAAGCCACATCACATTTCCTGAATTCAAGCAGATGACAAACTAACATTAGGGATGAAAGCTCCTTTGTCTGAACTATCAGACGGAAGCACATCTGCACCTCCGACCTCGGAATTGCATGTGCCCGGCACCCCCTGACAGATACTGTAGCAGCTGATGACAACTCCCACACTACGCACAGCCCGACAAAAGACCAACGTATACACACCCCACACAGAAGTCCTTGCTCGAAGTTATCTTGCATGGAATGGCCTTCACACTTACTCCCACACCATCCCAGGCGTACAACCGTTGCAGACTAAAACAACTCATTGATCCGAGCTGTGGCATTTCATCCACAGAACTGGTGCAGGTCAGAACAGTGCCGCTTCAACCAGAGCCACTAACGCAATGGCAGAACATCCCGGACACATGCACAACCCCTGTCACGTGGAACTGTACCATGCACGTATGCTGCATTTACTGGGGGCACTGCCGTTGGCAGTGCTGCGGGTCAGTTACCGGCTAAGCTTCCGCCTTGCCAACGTCACCTGCGTTCAGCCTGTGTTGCATTGTTGATCGTGCATATTCGAGTGGTCCATGGATGTCTGCATATCCAACAGGACGGTATCTGAACTGGATTTTGACATGTGTGTGCGCCCCCTGTTGGCCCACGACCAGGAGTGTCACTGTGATACACGTTTATGGGATGCCTTGATACTTGGCATACATGCTGGCAGCTGAACTTGGGAGATTGCACAACTCCTTGTGTGCAGAGACCACATTGAACCGCTCCCCTATTGGGCTGTGGTGCTAATTGGTGAAAGGGGGTGGACGCAGCACATCTGTCTGGACCTGCTAATGGACTACCTCGCCGTCCTGTTTGATGAAGTCGACAACGACCTCATGTTGGAAATGATAGCCTACGAAGCTGCAATCGCTTTCATGGACGAGTAACTACGTACCTGCAGCCACAACAGATTGGAACCCATTGCACATGTCCCAACACCTTGTTGCATCTTGGAGATCTGGTCACATATCCCATGACAACAGTGGACATGGCTGCATTCGCCTGGACTCCGAATACATGAGCGGACAACAACGCGGGTTAACACACGCCTGTGAAAGGTGAGGCACTCCCCCAGAGTGGACAGCGGCGCTTGGCCACGTTCCTCATTCTGACATACTGCTGCATTGGTCTGCATGTTGTGGCACTTATCTTGCCCGTACTGACACGCATATGCTAATAAAGTCTACGCACCTTCACTTGTATTCAACTGTGATGAGTGTTGATTTGAATGACAATGTGTGTCTCACTGCCTATCTGGGTCACGGCCATACATGCGCATTGATAGCATTACCCAGGGAGTACCTTTTTGTGGAATCACTGTCCCTACATTCATCCATACTTTCATACTTGATTGATCATAGCCATGACACATCTGTGTGAGTTAGAATGTTTTATTCGCATTCAGTGGAGTGTTGAAGCTGGACCAGTACAGGGCCATGCAAACCCCACTTTACATTGTTGCCCCGTGGAGGGCCAGCCAGAGTCTTTTAGTGATTGACAAATTCATCGGAAGAGGAAGACTTCAGTCCGCAGTGTGATTGCTGTGTCATTGGTAACCAAACAAAATATGGCAGTCCATGTCGAGGTCCAAGATGAGTGTCGCTGAGTGTATCGGGGGACAGTGGAAGGTATTATTCCAGGGCATGATGCAGAGGGCAGAACCAAGCTGAAACAGGCCATATGGCGGAGATTAATGCTACCACTTCATTCTTACCACAAAGCCAGATGCATCATCATCTTCGTCCTCTGATGTGTTAGGTGCCTCACATGTGGGTGGTGGTGTTTAGTCTGCATCACTGTGTGGCACTGACACATCAGGGGCCGGTGGTGGAATGTCTGCCGCACTGTGTGGCACTGTGTTTAACAGAACAAAGGTCCCACACAAAAAGAATGTAAACTTAAAATTTCACAATTTCATGATAAAAATTGGAATAAACAAATGTTTAAATTACAAGATAGGTATTTAATGCTAGTATAGATGAAACAAGACAATATTAACACGTGGGCAACCGTGACAAGGCAGAGGAAATCGGCCGATTTCCTTGCCCCAGGCAAGTGACTTAAAATTGTGACTTCCAATATACGTGAATATAAATAAACACAAGTCACAGTAGAGGTTACATCTCATACTCCACAAGTGATTTCCCTCTGCCTTGTCACGGTTGCCCACGTGTTAATATTGTCTTGTTTCATCTATACTAGCATTAAATACCTATCTTGTAATTTAAACATTTGTTTATTCCAATTTTTATCATGAAATTGTGAAATTTTAAGTTTACATTCTTTTTGTGTGGGACCTTTGTTCTGTTAAACACAACGCCACCCTTGGTCCCCGCTGACTTCCAGGGTTCCTTGTTTTTTTGTTGCACTGTGTGGCACTGACACTTCAGGGGGCGGAGATGTGGATGGAGTAGTAGCAGCAGCATTCATCCGCGCCAGGCCTTGTGGCGGCAATGCCATGACGAGGATCTGCAGGGCATGGAAGATCACAGCTACATCTCGCTGGTGTGCAGCAGTGGCAAACATTCTTTCCGCCTGCATCCGCTCCAAGCTCTCCATCATTCTCCTTATGTGTCCCAACTCCCGGCTGACATCGCTGGAGCCACTCTGACTAGACAGTTGTTCTTGGCTCAGAGTCATGACTCCAGCGATGTCAGCCATGGATTGTTGGAGAGCATGGAGCGGACAGTGGGTGTCCGTTAGGGACTGTAAGTCATCCCTGATGGGACTTAGACACCCAAGTATGGCATCTAGTTTGGCTGCCATGAGGTCGAACCCCACCCGCAGCTGATCAGCAATCTTCTCCTGGCACCCTAACACACGGCGTTGGAATGCCATGTGTTGGTCGTGGGGGTCCTGGGAGACAGCCATGGTGGTTGGTGCTTCCTGCTGTGTGGTCTGTGCAGGGGGTGGGGTTTCCTCGATGCAGCTGGGCTGCCCTGCTCCTGGAGGTGGGGTGCCGAAGCTGTCCTTGAGCTGTTGGAGGGCGTCGGTGTCGATGTTGGGGAGGTCCTCTTCATCATCAGTGCTGAGTTGTTGGGTCTGCTCTGCAGAAGGTGTTGATTCTCCCTCTGCAATGTAAAGGGGAGATGCAGATTGACATTGTGCTCACATGTATGTTCACGCATTGTACAAGTTTACTAACAGACTACATGACAATGTACATTGTGAATGTTTGTGAGGAGATGCCTATTTGATGCGGGACAGTTGACATTTCTACACCATCAGGGATGTGAGGTTGCACTTGTACATTATCATCTCACAGTTTCCTGCTATGCCAAATGCGAATGGCCATTTTCTACACACGAGCGGCAGCAGTTGTGTCCTCTGTTCTGTTGTGAAAGTGTTGCAGTTTGTACCACATTGTTGTCAATGTTGAGCTGCTCTGAATCTTATGTGTGTGTGCTGCATTGTGGGTGTGTTGCCCCTTCAGCTCTGATTTGGCTGGCCCTTATCCCTTTCAGGCCGTGTGCCTTTCACTTCTGTGCTTATACAGTGCTGAGATGTTGCAGACTTGGGTAAATTGGGCTCTTGGTTGGAGTTGTGACTCTTGGGCATGGTTTGTCCGCAGATGTGCTATAGTTAATTGTTCATGTGTGCCATTTTGCCCATCTCCCCCCGTACCCCCAGTTCCTGGTGGTTACTCACCCTGTTGCTGTTGGGTCAGGTCATGTTGTGCAGTGTCCGATCCCCCAACTCCTGCCACCGTCTCCCCACTGATGACTCGGTCACCATTTCCTCCATCTCATCCAGCTCCTGGTGTGTCGCTGGACTCCCACCTCCACTGTGCATTGCTGCTTTCAGGTTGGCTGCGAGTTTCAGCTTGGTTTTGCGCTTCACATCAGTCCAGCGCTTCTTGCAGTCGTCCACTTCCCTTCTCTTCACTCCGACTGCATTCACCTTGGCCAAGATGGACTGCAATATTGTATTTTTAGTTGCCAGTGACACAGTGGAGGTGATGAACAGTTGGTGGTGGTGTTCTATCACCTCCGTAATGAGGATCTGGTTTTCCTACGTACTGAAAGGCGGGTTCCTCTTCTTCTTCTCCTTGCCCTTCCCTGACCCACAGGTCCCAGGCTGGTCCTCCGTGGGGCTTGTGGGTTTCTGGTTGTCCTCTGTACTCGCTCCGGCTACCTCCATGGTGCTTCGCAGTTGTTTGTGTTTTTTGTTGGTGCTTTTATAGTGGTTTTTCTTGCCTGACTTGTGGGACTTGCAGGCCTGGCGCTGCTTATCGCTGTATTTTTTATCGCAGTTGGGCCCATCGCAACTTTTTTCACGTTAAGCTTTAGATTTTTATCGCCGTCCCGGTGATTTTATCGCGGACATTTGACGCGTTATCGGGACACTGTCGCATGTTACCGCCGTGTTGAGAATGAGACGTTAACCTATTTTGGCGATGTTTTTGGCACGTTCTTGAGAATATGCCCCTAAGTGTGCTGAGTTACCCAAGTTAACAGGGAAAACATAGAATTGTCAGACTGCTGTCCCACAAACTGATTCTGTCACTTAACTTTTTCCACCAAGCCCCACTCTGCCTATTACTGATGCAAGTCATACTGCAGAGTCTGGAACATGTATGGGCATATTTACAATGCCCCTGCGGCACTTTTACGCCACCAGGGCGTCACTTTTGTGATGCTCAGGAAGCGCAGTGTGCCAACTCATATTTTCAAAGCCACCCTGCGTGGTTTTCCATGGCCTTGTAAATATGGAGTAAGGCAAAGCCTTACTCTGCGTGGAAGGGCATTCCATGGGTGTTGCTGTGGGTGTTCCCACACAACACCCATGGGGGCATATTAGCAAGAACATGCGATAAATATCGCAAACCTTGCTTAGCGCGCCTTTTTTTATCGCCGGCTATCGCTGGATATTACCGCGGAAATAACATGCTATTAGCAAGGTTTATCTCCATTGCGATATAATATCCAGCGATAGCGGCGAAACCCAGCTTTAACGCGAGAAATCCAGCGATAAAATCCTATCGCTAATTCTGGGGACTTAACCTTACAATCCACCTCCCATTGACTTTCATTGCTAAGTCATGTTTTTATCAGTTCTAAAAAACAAGCGCTAATCGGGGTTAGCGCGCGTCTTTGATCGCTTCGCGGGTATTGCTAATAGGCGATAGGTATGTAAGCAACTGTTTTCTGTCGCTTTTAGTTGGGAACGCCTACCTTGCATGTCATTAGCGATAATTATCGCTGACATGCAAGGCGATGTAAAACCCGGCCGCTATCGCCGGAAAGCTGTCGCTAACGCCTGTTAGCGACAGCTTGCTAATAGGGCGTTAAAAATATCGCTGCTAAAGCGGCGATAAAGCCCTTGATAATATGCCCCATGGTTTTTGACATTGCCCTGGATTTACAACATTGTGTAAATCTGGGGCAGCGCCAAATCTAACACCTTCCTAAAGCAGGCATAATGAGGAGAAATGTTTACATTTCTCCTCGTTTTTTCCTGTTTACATGTGTGCTGCATTCAGCAGCACACATAGAACGAGGAAAACGCCTCACGATTGTTTTTGTGCAGTAAGGTGTTTCTTCCTGCAGAAAATCAATCATGCCAACAACACAGACACCCTTGCACCATGGTGCAAGGGTGCCTGCGTTGGCGCTGGGCTGCATTTTGTGTGCCGGCGCTGGCAGAAAGGACAGGAATGTACCGTATCTTTTAGATACAGTGCATTTCTGCCCTTTTCCTTTGATGTAGTGCAGAGCAGCGAGAAGGCTTGCGGTGCTGACCTATGTCAAAATATTGTAAATATGCCCCGTAGTTTAGAAATGAAAAAATAATAGAGTCGGAGCACTGTGCCTCCCATTTTATTATCACTGTGTACTACAGATTTTTGACGGGATTAACTAATTCAAGTACTCCATATGTTCAAGACTTAACCAAACTTGCACTTCTATTTTCATTCAAACTCTTCACTGAACAGTATGAAAGGTTGTCAAATTATGGGCTCTAAAAACAAGTCTTAGACTAAGCACTTTTTTCACCCGAAGAGATCACTTCTCCTTTCTTATTTTGGAGACAAGGTTTGCCCTGGGATAAGGATGTCAAAACAGAAATGCATTTTAAAAATATGCTACTTAATGTGGCAAGTGCTACACCTCTTGTTCCTGCAGATGAAATACAAATAATATATGGGTTTCCGTTGCTGACAGAGTGAAAGGGATAATGTAAATTTAGTTTTGTTGTTTACACAAGGTAATCTTAAAGAGCTGTTTCATGACTCTGTCTGATGAAACATTCCTTCAGTTGTAATCAACTTACCTCCAGTTTTTGTTGGCAGAGGTAAATCATCTGATTTTCCCAATAACCTCTCCCTGTCTGTGTCTTCGAGGCTATGAATTTGATGGTTTTTACACTTGTGAGCCTTTATGAGATCAGAAAGGACCAATTAGACTGCTTGGTATCATAGCAGGATATAGTATAATTAGAAGCGTTCACTTCCTTTAGTATATCCAATTTTTCCTCACAAGGTATGTGTTCACTTTTTGCAATATAGACTCATCTGCTCTAGTAAGAGCCAAAGCATCATCTGAGAAACCTATCTTGTTCCAGCTCATGATTTTTCTTTGGACAAATACTTCGACGTGCTGGGGCATATTTACAACAAAGTGGCAAAGCGTGTCATTAAGCCAAAAAGGCTAACGACACGCTCAGTCACTTTAGAAATGCAGGGCTGCACCATATTTACAAGAATATGGTGCAGCCCTGCTTTTCACCCTGCGCTGGTGCTAAATTTAGCAGCCTAGCGCCAACGCAGGCACACTTGCTCCATAGTGCAAGGGTGTCTGCGTTGAGGGGAAGATTGTTTATGTTCAGGAAGGTCTCCCTTCCTGCACATAAACAATCTTTAAATGGCATTTTGTAACTTCTATGTGTGCTGCTTAATGCACACATAGAAGTTACAAAATGTCATTTTTTTAAATGATTGTTTATGTGTAGGAAGGGAGACCCTCCTGCACCTAAACAATCATTGGCGTTTTGCTGTTTCCATGCATGGTGCAAAAAGCAGCACACATGGAAACAGCAAAAACGAGGAGTAATAAAGCATTTATCCTCATTTCGCCTGTTTAAGAGCAGGTTTTCCCTGGTCTTAATTATGGTGCTGCTTCCTATATACACCACCCTTGTAAATAAGTGGCAAATTCAAACTCAATCGGTGTTGTGGTGGAACGTACACCGCAACACCCATTGCCCTCCCCTTTCATGGGGAGGGCAATGGGTGTTCACAGCGTGAAAGGGGGCCTTATTTACAAGGCAGCGTTAAGCCACGTTAAGTGACATGTTGGTGGCGATAGGGGCTTGTAAATATGCCCCGCTAAGGGTTAAGATGAGGTTCAATGGCATTTCAAGGAAACATATAGGATAAGAAGGGTACAGGTAGTAAGGGAGGTAACAGCAGTAAAAGTGGTGTAGTTCAACACAAAAGAAAGTTCTCATTTCTGAAAGGCTGAGACATTGGCTTAGCCAGTGCTCTTTGCCAGTCGTATGTGTGTGAACGCACCAGAACAAATGGCTGTCAATCTTGCAATAGCCTTTCATTTAAAGTAACCCATTCCAAGATGGGCACCAATAAGCACAGAAGAATGTATGTTAGAACAGTATATTAAAACTGAAAAGCCTGCTGAGCCCTGTAAAAAAATAACTAAATGAACTAAAAGAAAATGAATCATGTGAAGCAGGGGAGAGAGCAGGAGGAATGAAAGGAGCATGCTTAGGGGAAGAAGAAAAAGAGAGCAAGGAAACACATGCACTCCCATGGGAAATAAAAAAGAGCCCCCTCAAGAATGCAGTCGAAGAATATAACTCTTCCAATCAGAACACAGAGATCAAAATGCTCCTGGTAGGAAAAGCACAAGAACAGGGAGAAAAGCCATTGAAATGAGCAGACAACCGAGAAAGAAAACAAAGCCATCCAACCATGAGCGCAGGAGTGACCTAAAGCCTACTCTTAGCATATGTTATGTATTGGAAACAATAGGCCTGCCTACACACAGCTAAAGAGGTCTGTAGCCACAAATTAATAATTGCACTAAGACAGTTGGCAACATGGAAGCGAAGAACTTTAATAGGGTTGGTAGGAGCGCTAAAGAAGACACACTGCTTTACATTAGTGCTGAGAGGGTTACTCACTCTAATTCAAATCCAGTAAGAGATAAGCAGTTGGACTGTGGATTGTTGATGATATCCTAGAGATTGATTAGTGTATAAAACATAGTAATTATTATGCTAAAACTGAGAACATATATAATTCATTAGAGCTGAATAAATTGTTTTATAACATTATACTAGACCACCCTGTGTCACCTTGTATCTCTATGGACTAATGGCTCTTTGCACTATTTAGGATAAAGTTAGATCCTATTAATTCAAGAACTATGATTAACTAGTGTGTGTACTATTAACAAGTTGGATATATCCGCCTTTAATGCCCTTAAACGTGCACGTGGGTGACCCCAGTCTGGGATGTACATTGCTGTACCTACCAGCCACACTGAAAAAGAAGGAATGTTTTTATTTCTCTTCCAAGATCTTAACACTTAGATTGCAGATGGCCAAAGTACAAAAGGCAAGTAATTCACTTTTTGATTATTGCCTTGGCCATTTCGATGACAAATTTAGGGGCATATTAGCAATGCCTGGCGATAATTATCGCAAAGCGCTATTAGCGCTTGGATAATTATCGCCAGGCACCGCCAGTTTCTATCGCGGAGTTAGCGTGCAATCAGCAATGCTAATCTCCAAAGCGATAGAAACCTTGGAGAACCTTGGAGAACAGTGTGAATATCGCCTGAAAACAGGCGATATTCACACTGTTCCCCAGTTCTGCTTGCTGATAGTGCGAGGGGGACTTAGCCATGTAATCCACCTCTCATTGGATTACATGGCTAAGTCAGGGTGGGACCAGGTGTTAGCAAACCAGCGCTAAACGTGTTTAGCGCTGGTTCGCTAATCACCGCCCCTGCCTCGCTGATAGGCGTTAGCGACCTCAGCGACTGTTTCCAGTCGCTGTTAGGGGGGACAAACATATTGCAGTGACCATTTCCATGACAGAGTTTGAACTGTTACCCCGAAGTGAATTTAGAGCTAGATGTACGAACATTAGTAATAGCGATTACCAAATAGCGATTTTTTTTGCTAATCACTATTTGGTAATTGCTATTACCAATGTGCAAAAGGAATAACTGGTCCATTAGCGATTTGTAATGGGTCACAAATAGACCTTCCCTATGTATATCAATCAGGTAGGTCGCAATTTTTGACCCACTAGGATTTGCTGCCATAACAGGGATGGTGGTCTGCTGGGGTCAGCAGGCCACCATGTCCGTGATTGCTTTTAAGTAAAGCAATAATTTATTTTTGATGCCGCCCATTTTCCTTAAAGGAAAACAGAATGTGTTTGAAAATAAAAAATCTAAAATTTAATTTTTATGTTTTAGAAGTAGGCAGTGGTCCATGGGACCACTGCTTGCTCTTAAAAAATCTTTTTTAAACATTCCTGACCCGTTTGCGAGTGGGTTAACACCAACTTTGGTGGTGGACCGCATTTCGGTCACAAAATAGTCATAGATACCATTCTGATTCGGTATTGGGCAGGGACGCCCTAAACATGCCGCTTCCAATTACCGAATCGGTATGTATTTGCAATTCCAAATTGGGATTCAGTAACATGTTACCCAATTGCAATTTGGGGTTAATACATACCAAAATGCATTTTTGCAGTCAGAAATGTCCTGATTTTGTGAATTGGGCCATTTGCGAATGCAAAAATGCTTTGTACATCTAGCACCTAGTTTTTAGTGGAGACTTGAAATCAAAATTATCATGCCATTTGGATAGTTTTCCTATAGCCTTGAAATACAAAGATGCTGTCAACATTAGCCCCTTAGTATTCCTTAATCTTCTCTGTGACACCAGGAACCAAACGCTCTTGCATTTTTTGCAATAGGATGATGTATGAATTGAATATGGTCATAGTGCAGGGGATACTCCTAGGCTTACATCCTTCTTTATTCATCTCTTTTCTATTGGATGACATATTCCTGAACGGCAGCATTTTGAACCAGTATGCGGTTACTGAGAGGTATAAAAGTGATAATTTTTATGACATTATAAGTCGTTGTCATTTTTATTGACAAATGTATTTGTGCATATCTTAGTGTTTCAAATGGCCTCAAGAGAGAAAAGCCCATTTGCGAAGATTTTAAACAAAGGACTTTGACAGAACAAAATGGGACCCCGAATATTGGACAACATGGAAAACCAGGTTTAAGTGCTAATCTGTACAGAAAAAATATTTGAGACTTACTGAATGTCTACAGACCAATTGTTTACTTTGACTCACTGGGATCCTAAGTCAAATAGCACACACAGAGAGGTTGTTTATAATAATGATTGATTTGATGGTGAATCCAGTAATAAAAAATGAGAAGGCAGCCCTACAAGAGATCCCTTTGTTGTAATGACATCAAAGTATAGTGAAATTGTACATGAAGCAATACAAAATATGATGTTAAGAAGGCTCCCATAAAATATTGGTCCAAATAAAATCTATGTTTTGTGTATTAAAATTGAATTATAAGATTAAATTTTGGGGTTGATCTAGATTCTAGACCTTTAGTGTGCCTGCATTAATAAAGGATGATTATGAATTTGTCCTTATTGAAACGCAAGCTCACATTCTCAATGTCTGCGTGTTTAAATCTTGTAGCCCGACAACCATACCCATTTTTGGGCCTGATACCTTTGGTTAAGCATACTTTTAGGATTTTTAGGGTGAGGGTTCTCTCTTTTCACTTGAATGTGTGGATTTCCTTAGAGAATCCTTTTGTGGTAGTAAGCTACAGACACAGCATTGTATAATTGTGAACTTTAGCCCTCCTCTGAGGTTGTAAAACAATCTTATTTTCCATCTATCCGACCAATGAGCGTGAACTCACGTGTCTTATGAAACATTTTCCACTTTATGTACGCACCATGAGTGTGCTGAGCTAGCTAGGTTTCTATTGTTCTGTAATTAAGTGGAACACTTACTGTAGTGAAAAAGTGCACGGAGATCCTACAGTTTATGTAAGAGGGCTAATTGTGCTTGAACTATGTTTATGGTACAGTTTCTTATTAAGTATCTATGTTTTTATGTTTTATGGCATCTTTGAAAGGTGTGTGTTTATTTTATGTATTTTTTGTTAAACAGATGGCAATCCTAGGCTAAAATATCAATAATAATAATAATAATAATAATAATGATGATAATAATAATAATAATAATAATGATGATAATAATGATGATAATAATAATAATAATTTCATGTGCAAGTGCTATTTTAATTAAACAAACCACAAATTCTAGGGGGCTTATTTACAAGCCCCTTGCACCGCCGGTACGTCACTTTTTCCCATACTAAAAAAGAATTAAGTGGTTTTAGCAGGGTGTGTTTTGTAGTGAATTTATGGCCTAATAAGGTTTTCTATCTTACTATGTTGGTACCTTCAATGATTTATTATGCACCAGACTGGTGGTCAGGTCAAAACTTTTATTTTGATCTGATTATATGCACCATTAGAAAAGAGGTTTTGGTCTTTAAATCTCAGGGGCAAATTTATCAAACTTTCATGCAGTGCAGTGCAGCAAGCTACCTAACTGCACTGCATGAAATGGCAGGAATGCACCATATATAACACAGCACATTCCTGCCCTTTCCTTTCTCTGGCCACAAAGTGCTGCCTAGCGCTAACACAGGTTCCCTTGCGCCGTGGTGCAATGGTGCCTGCGTTGCAGACAGGATTGAATTTGTTGAGGAAGGGGCACCTTCCTGCACAAAACAATCCTTTGAGACATTTTTCTCTCCCCCTGGAACTCTTAGGGTTTAATTGCTCAATAGGTGGCATGCTTAATTGATAGATGGTTTGTGAACTACAGTAATTTCATGGTTGTGTATTTTATTATTGTCCCAGGACTATTTAAGATATTGAACTCCCAATTAAAACCACTGTTTACTGCTTGGACTAAAGGAAGAGATCTAGTACACCTATAAGAATAATACTATTTCTTCTTCTTCTTATCATTAATATTATTGTTATTATTATCATCATTATTATGTTCTGCATTACTCGTAAATAACCAAAATCAAAGTTGAATAAAATAAAAATTGAAGACCTGCAAGATTTGTTTGATTATGCATAAAATAGTAATTGTACTTACTATTTTCTCAAAACTATATTAGAGAGTAAATCATTACATGATTTCCACTTCTGCTTCATTCACCAGCGGAAATGTTAGAGACATATCAGTCTTCAAATTTGCTATACATTTGCTCCAGTACTTGTGTCAACAAAGTAGCTTATGGGATAAAAACAGCAGTGTTGATCAACATTCCTGCGCAAAAGATTTTAGCGCTGAAAAATCGACGTGAGTGCACAGCTAAATGGTTTTATTTCGTGTAGTGCCAAAGCCCTGTTAATAGACGCAATGGAGCATAAGTGGGCTGGAACAGTACAAAAATCTCCAAGATTTATAGCAAAGCCAAATTAACTTAAGAGTGGTTTGACTTTGTGTGAAATGTTGAACCATGTAAAGGCTGATGCAAGCAAGAAGCAAAAGGAAAATCGTGTGAATTTCCTATTTCCTAATTCATATAGGACCATATTTATCAAGGCTTTACATCGAACTTGCAGAGACGTAGCGTGGGTTGCCAGCGCCTGGGGCAAGGCAAGACTCCTTCCACTTTTCTTTTTAAAATTTGCACTCCTAAGAATGGCCTAAGAATTTTGCAGCCGGGGCAACTGCCCCGGTGGCCCCACCCGTTAGGCCACTGTGACCGTGCACCATGTAAGAGGATGAAAGGGCGGCACAAAAGCTAAATGAGATTTACCAAGCCATGCAAGGCAACCTTACAAAGGTTTTACACTGTGTAGAGTCTTGGTGCTATGAGCATTAGGACCTTGAGGGTTCTGAGAGGACTTCAAACAGGAATTATATAAACTGCTAAGAGGTGTTAAGGTGTGGCTATTAAAAATCATGACGTAATGCATACCGTTAGGAAGTTGTGCAATCATATGCTGAAGAATAAAGACATCTGTTACAGAGCTCCGTGTGTGGCGTGTTTCACTTACGAACTCCCGGGCTGGGGTGGATGTGACAACTGGTTAAGAGTAGGGATGCATGCCCCGAAGGGACTTGACTGCTCTCCCTAAGAATTTGTAACGATATAGCAAACTGCACATGCGTGCCACATGTCCCCCAGATTGATGTGAAGTAGTCTGAGGTTGTCATGTGTGGAGTCAATGTGCTACTCTAGCCTATACATGGCCCTGGGAGAAGTTGAAGGCCTGGCAGAGGAGCACATTAGAAAAGCCCACCAGAATCTGCTGGTAAGGCAAATGGAAGAGATACTATGCTGCACCAGAGCCATCATCCATGCAAAGCAAACGCTAAAGACAGTGACAACCAGGTACAAAAGCAGAAATCTACTTATTGACACAAGCAAGTGAAGTACTATACGAACCTCCGATCAGACGTAGTGACCAGAGCACAAACACATGGGTTGTGTTTGCTGAAGTTGCTGGTGCTAGGGGCCATCATCCATTGAGATTGCCCTTGCAGCACGTGCCAGCAAAATGTCGGCGGAGGGGAGCGCGAAATATACAGCAGCCGCATTTTACATGGCAAAGAAACAGAACATTGGTGCCAGATGGGCTACATGGATCGATACAGTCAATGACTTCATAGATGTGCTAGAAGAAGAAGATGACAAGAAAATCCTTAAATATTTAAAGAACTTTGCTGGTGATGGAGTGAAAGAAGTGATGAAGAAAGTCTTGCCAGCTGAAGCCAAATCGTACCAAAAGATAAAAGAGGCGTTGGAAGGCAAGTTCAACCCAATGACGAACATCGACTATAAAAGCTGCATCTTCAGCCAAGCACGACAACAGGTTGGTGAAACGATGGATGAGTTTGTTGAAAGATTTGAGACACTCATTAAACATTGCAAGTTCTGTGATTTCAGCAATGAAAAAGCCATGTGACACAGAATTATCGATGGCTGCCTTTCCAACTCATTTTGAAGAAGGATGCTGAATGAAACACATACTCTGGAGAAAATGCTAATGGCTGCGAGAGCTGAAAAGCAAGTAGGTCGACAAGTTGCTGAATGGAAGTGGGAATGTCCAAACATGAATCGGCCCTTACTGTGAAAAGGAAGCACTAGCAAAAACAAGATGCAAGTAAGTCTATATCGTTAAAGAAATGAAAATTGTGCTTCCGATGTGGATTTTAATTTCCCCATGAAGGTAAATGTCCAGCCATAGGACAGACGTGTAAAGGTTGCAGAAAAGAAAAACACTTCAAATGGCCTGCAGAGCCAAAGGAAATTTAAATGCGTCACAAGGGAAGGACATAATGGACACCCAAATGTTCCAGAAGCATTCACACCATGCTCACAAAAAGCAACATCAGCTGCAACAAACGAAAACAAGACAAGACCAATCGTCGTCAAGCTTATCATGCAGAGGCTCTTCAACATCGTTATCGAGTGCCGATGAAGAAGATGCGTGTACGTTAATGGCAGCCCCCAAGGAATGATGTGCACATGCTGGATTAGCTGCTTGCCAGGAAGACCACAATTCAAAAGAAACTCACCAAACAAAATGACAAACTTCATTTGAACGCAGTTTCAACATCGCATTGAAAGTGAATTATCAACCAATAGCTTTCATCATAGACAGTGGTGCTTCAATTAACATCATTCCCATGGAAACGTTTACCAGTCTGTCCCCTGAGCCTCGCCTCACTCCATCAGGCACAAAGGTGTAATCATTGGCTGCGTCTGAACCACTGCAAAGCCAAGGACCATTGATAGCGACCATGCAACACAAAACAACGTCAGTACAAGAGCCAATTCATGTACTTCAAGGAACTTCATCCAGTCCCATTTTACTCAATTTTGCCAACGTTGCAGACATGGGACTGATATCACTAAATTACAACCTTCACACTCAGTCTGAGATTGTGAGTAAGTTCCCATTGCTGTTTCAGGGTTTAGGAAAACTCAAGACAATGAAAGAGCAACTTCATATCAATGATAGTATTCGCCCTGTTGCTCAACGAAATAGCACAACCTCCTTTCATTTGTAAGAAGCTGTCAGGAAAGAACTAGAGACACTGTTGAAACATGACATCATTAAACGCTCAACTGATGCTACGCCATGAGTTTCGCCCGTAGTGGTAGTGTCAAAAAATGACTGTGGAGATGCTGTGCTCATTTGCATTGATATGCTCCAGGCCAAGAATGCAAGAAGGTCCTCACATAGTGGACATGATTATGCAATTGAATATATCCAAAGCTTCTCCCATCTCGATTTGAACAATGGATACCATCAACTTGAGCTGGAAGAGAATTGCAGGTACATAACGACATTTTCAACATATGTTGGTTTGTTCAGATACAAAAAACTGAGCTTAGGAATATCTTCGGCTGCAGAAATATTTCACGATGTTATACACTGAATAATTCAACCTGTTACACATGGTTTCAGTCACAGTGATGGCATATTGGTATTTGGGACAACACAAAAGGAACACGACAAAGCTCTTACACAAGTGTGCCAGTTACTTGCTGATGCAGGTCTCACTCTGAATGCCGCAAAGTGTGAGTTTCACAAGAACAAACTCAAGTTCTTTGCGCACATATTCTGAGAGGGAGGAATTACTCCTGATCCTAATAAGGTGCAATATTTGTCATCTACTTGCCCCCCACAAGATGTAACCACGCTGCGATCCTTCTTAGGCATGACCTGTTATTACACAAGGTATATTCGTGACTTTGCTACAGTGAGTGCCCCATTGAGAGACTCGACAAAGTGAAATGTTCCATTCCAATAGACCCCTGAATGTGATCAAAGTTTCAAAAGAATAAAATATGCAATTGAAAATGCAAGTGAAATTGCCTACTTTGACTTCAAATTATTTACTGAGATCCTGGTAGAGGCAAGCCCGGTGCAGCTGGGAGCTATTCTTGCTCGACATGGTCACCCGAAAGCTCAGAGACACATTGTGGCCTATGCCAGTTGAAGTCTGCCTGAAACTGAATGTGCCTATTGTCAGCCAGAGAAGGAGAGTCTGGCTGTGGTGTGAGCCAGCGAACAGTTTCATGTGTTTCTGTATGGAAAACATTTCACCATCATCACAGATCATCAGGCGTTGCTCGCTGTCTTTGGAAACCTGAAGGTAAAGATGCCTCTTCACATTGAAAGGTGGGGATTGCAACTGCAAGAAAATGATTACTAAATTGTAACAAGCCGGGGAAAGATCATAACCCTGCTGATTACTTGTCATGTGTGGCGTTACTGCGCCACAGTTCGACATCCAAAGTGGCTGAGGAGTATGTTAACTTTATTGTGAGATTTAGTACACCAGCAGCTCTATCACTTGGATAAATTATTGCTGCTACGTACACTTATAAGAACATGCTCATACTCAAAGACATCATTTCAACTCACTCCTGGAAGAAGAGTGTCCGACCATTTGCTGATGATGATGAATTTCAGAAATTTCAAAAGTACAAGATGAATTATCCATCACTTGAGAAACAATTGTCCTGAGAGGCTTGAGAGTCATCATACCTAAGAGCCTGAAGCAACAACTTATCGAGCTCACCCATGAAGGACATTGTGGCATTACAGTCACCCAACGAGCCCTGAGGAACAGAGTGTGGTTCCCTCGAGTAGATAAACAAGTTGAGAAAGATCTAAAAGCGTGCCATCTGTGTAACTGCTTATCTCCCAAAGTGACACAGCATCCATTGGTTATACCTGACCTTCCTGCACATGCTTGGGAGAGAGTGGCAGTTGAGTCCTTTGGACCTCTGGAGAATTGACATCTTGATCTTATACTCACATTTTCTTTTGGAAGAAGACTTATCATCGACAACCCATGACAAAGTCATCCAATGCCTTGATAGCATCTTTGCAGTGTAGGGTATATCCACTATTCTCAAATCAGATAACGGTCCACCTTAAATAGGAAGGAGTTCGAAGATTTTCTCAACATTAAGCATCAAAAGGGCACACCGCTGTGTTGTCAAACCATTTATGGATGTCCTTAGGAGAATATAGTTGGAGAAAATCAATCTGAAACAAGCCATGTGTCAAGCAGTTCGTGCCTATCAAACAACTGCTCACTCTACTGCACGTGAGAGTCCTGCCACCTTGCTGTTTGGGGGAGTCATAAGCTACCACAGTGGACATCAGACCGATCAACAAACGCTGACAAGGTTCATGTCACAGACACTTCTCAAAAGTGCAAAATGAAAACTTATGCTGATCAGTGCTGACGCTCCCAGGAAACAGTCTTCAAAAGAGGAGACTGGGTACTGGTCAAACAGAAATGGAAGTGGAAAATGGGCACTCTGTTCTCTGTTGACCCACTGAGAGTTGTAAAGACCACAGGATACATGGTGACTGCAAGTCCTTCTGGAAAGTCTATCACAAGGGACTCATCACACTTCAGACATTTGACTCAGTGTTCATCTACTCCTGAGAGTGTGAGTGAGGTAAACCCGCCTGAACGTCCAGATCAAAAATTTGAGCCTGTCATCGGTGAGTAGTCGATGTACCACTCAGCTACCTCATACTACTCAATCTGGCAGACCAATGTGAACACCTCGACAACTAATTGAGTAAATATGATATTGATTGTGTTTGTACTTTTTATTTAAGAAAGGGGGAGATGTAAAGTCTTGATTTTATGAGCATTAGGAGCCGTATGGTTCTGAGAGGACTTCAAACAGGAATTACATAAGATGCTGGGAGGTGTTCAGGTGTGGCTATTAAAAATCATGACGTAATGTGTATTGTTAGGGAGATATGCAATTGTATGCAGAAGATTAAAGACATCTGTTACAGAGCTCTGTGTGTGGGGTGTTTCATTTTTGTGCTCCCTTGCTGGGGAGGACACAACACACTGGTCCTTATGAAGCGCAAAGTGAGGAAAACCATTGCATCGATTTACTCAACATTAACAAAATTTGTCTGCAAAAGTGCAAAATTCTGCAGTAACACCTTATATAATCCTTACTAAATGACTGCCAGATTGCTTTGTGTTGCTTTGGAACCATAATTTTGCATTGTGACAGATGTACTACAATTCCACACATAAAATCCCAATTTGGTAGGATTTGCAGAATGCTACCTTGTTAATAAAAATAAGTCAGGATTCTATTTGTGAATGCTAGTAAAAGGGCTGCAAATGCAGAGATGGGGCAGATGAATGACACCTGACCTTCATCCCTACATTTGCAAATGAAGAACGCAGGTTCTTTGAAACAGGCATTCTACAAAGGTCATTGGTCCTGGATCATTGTCTGTTCATCGAATAATCACCCAAAGTTCCCACTTAACCTGTATTTTTTCCAGCCCAGACTAAATTACAAATTAATTACTGACCCATCTGCATTTTTATATAATTTATACACTTATTCAATTCATCAATATTTTTTTCTTTTTTAACGATTTTTAATAAAGTGCATCGCTCTCTTATATAACACAATTCATTTTCAATACATAGCTATTATCATATCTTTATTACAGAATAAAAAGTACTACTCAATCATGACAAAACCCAATCAACTCTAAAACCTCTCATGCATACAATTCTCACAGACTCATACACCCCTAACATCCATCCGCATGTTCCCAGAATTTCTAAACAACACAACAAGGAGATTTTTACAGATAGTCAATGCATGTTTTGGAAGAAATATTAGTTTCTGGCCACCTTCTTCAGGACCCAAAATAATATCTCTCCCTTCCAGTATGGATTTGTTCTCTTTTGAATGGTAGTCACATCCTTGCTTAACCAAGAATATCTATATAGTATTTGCACATATATCTAGATAGGAGGCATTCTTGGATTACCAAATTGATTGATACATCTAATTTCCAACCTGGTCTTTTCTTTTCTCCATATGTTAGTCCATGTGCACTATCCTTTGCCATATGAGACTCCTATTAGCGATTCAAATTAGCTCCTTAGTATTTCTGGTGTCTCCACACATCACAATACTTGGACTGTGTTGTGCTTCTCCTCCTCCGTTACTCCTGGTTCGCGTCTGCGTATGTCCATTGTTAAAAAAACAAACAAAGGAAGACTTATCTATGGAGAAAATAGGAGACAAGGTTGAAAATTAGCCCACAACCCAGATGCAATGGAAGCATCTTGGAGAGGATGTGGCAGGAGATCCACAGTCCATCATTGGATCCACGAACTGTATGGGACAACATCAACATGTTTTGAGCATATTTTCTAGCTTGTGCTAAGTCTTCAATTAGCTTTTGCCAGTTAGGACATACTGTTAAACTAACTTGTTTCAATATTTACTGTTGGAACTATACATGGTCAGATTTTCCAAACAAGGCTGATGGTTGGCTGCTGGTTTAGAATTTGAAGCTCAAGCAATATATGCATACGTGGAGAAACTTTAAAGTGTGTAAATCTTCTAAGGAAAGCATTTAAATTCTCTGAGGCATCAAGAGCTTGACATTTGCTAGATGTAATTCAGCTAGGAAATTAGTTGCCTAACAGTCACTTTTTGCACACAAAATTCACATGCTTCACGTTGTCTAGCTTCAGGGCAGATATTTTGTTTGTAGTTGTTTCAGCAGGCAATGAAGCAGTCTTGAATGACTGAGGTTAATGTGAATTAGGAATCATATACTACAATATAATATCCAATGTATCAGTAGCCATCAATACTTCTGTGTGTAGGCACTATGTACAAAGAGCTGCTTGTCAAATTTCCTGACTGCTCCTGTTGACAGTGACATATGGGTGGGACACCAAAGAGTGACAGCCATCCTAATTTTGCTCTCTTATTCCTGCAGCACATTAGTTAACAGTTAACAGTTAAGATTATTGCTTTTTAAATGTTTAAAGCATTGCAAATTGCACTAACAGCTATCTGTTCAATTCTGGGTAACTGATTGTTGAAAAATATACACTACATGGAGTGGTGTTAAGTGATATTCATCATCATTATAAGTGACAATACACTATTTTTAATTAAAGAAAATGAAACGTCAATTTCCAACAGGATTTCTATATGCATGTGCATTCAGGGCTGGACAGGAATCGAAAGCAGCCCTGGCAATTTTGTTGGGCCACCCTCTGGGGGGGCTGCAATTGTAAAGCACTGCTGCTTTTGTTACTGAGGGCCGATATTGCAGCACTGCAAAACTGGTCCCCTGTACCAAAACTGGCCCCCACCGCTTCAAAACTGGGCCCTACCCTTCCAACCTCCCGGGGAAACGCCGATGCCCTCTACGGCCAGAATGGCACTGTGTGAAATGGACACATCTTTTTTTTATATATTGAGTAATACATCTGCTTCCTTTCAAAAACAAATGGTTTCACCTAAGTGGCATCATATTTAACATTGTCACCAAGCCAGTTCCCACATTTACCGTGTTGCGCCACATGCCTCTGCTACTGCAATGCTTCACACACTCTCACATATAAGTAAACGCAGTAGAAATTTTTAGGACTGATCTATTCAATTATTAGTATTTTTCATACACACTGGAAGTAGAAATGTTGTTGTTATCCAAGTAAAAAGCTAATTCTTCCCATTAGAAATGTAACAACTTTCTGCTGTTTATTTGTGGTTAACAACTAATCACACCCATCCTTATTCCCATTTCTCCTAATCTCCACTAGAGCTGAGACACTTGTCTTATTCACTAAAGGGTAGGTACATATTCTTTTCTTATGAAGCCCAGCTCTGCCATAGCATACTGAGGGACAGAGCTTCAGTGATTCCAGTTTACCCAGTCCAGTGTCTGAGCTGGTTCAGGAAAGGTTGTTTATGTGGGGCAGGCCTGAAAGAGAACAGCCTGACTTTGCTGGTGTAGTTCTTTCTTTTGCTGCACCACCCTGTTAGCATGCCTCTAGGGGTATAGAGACAGAATATCGAGTAGGAAATGTCGACTTGCACAAATATCGAGTGGAAAATATCGTGATAAAGAAATATCGACTGCCAGAATATCGTGGTCAAGAATATCGAGTTTAGAAATATCGTTTTCCAAAATATTAGTCATTAATATCGTTTGCAAAAATATAGGGGCCCATTATGATAACGGGCGGATCGCCACCGCCCGTATGGCGGTGGCGATCCGCCCGCTATTTCTCACCGCCCGCCACCCATTCCCCCCACCATATTAGTATGGCGGGGTACGGCGGCGGACGGGAAGACCGTCCGCCGCTTTTCCGCCCGGTCCACAAGTCGACCCGGCGGAAAAGGTTTTAATATGGTGGTGGTGTCTGTTAGACACCGCCATCCATATTACGATACATGCAGGGATGTGCCCTCCGTGGCGGCGTTGCCGCCACGGAAAGGCATGTGGTCTTTTCTATTGGGGGCCCACAGCGGGCCCCCAGGAAGTTGGGGGGTGGGTGGTGCACATGGGGGGTACCTATGGTACTCCCCTGCATTTGCATGCACAACATGGCAGGCACCACGTGGTGCCTGCCACGTTGTGCATGCAAATGCACAACATGCCTTTTTGGCATTGCGGCGGGTGGTGCTGAAAGCACCGCCCGCCGCAATGTTAAGAATGCAGGATGCACCCGCCAGTGTGGCGGGCACATCCTATTCACCCCCACGGGACCGCCGCACTTATGGCGGGCGGTCCCTTTCTCCGTCAGGATGGCGGGCGGACAAAGTCCACCCGCCATCCTAATGATGCCCATAGTTGTTAAAAATATCGTTGTTTTAGTTAGTGTTTTGTATTTTAGTGTGTATTTTAAATGTATGTGCTATATTTTTTTGTCTAAGTATTGCATTTTTTTTTAATGTATGTGTTAAATTTTTAGAAGTTATTAATTTTATTGTAATTAAATTTTGCGTTTTAGTTTCGTAGCGGGTTGTGGGTTTATAGGGGAATAGGGTGGGAAGTAATTTAATTATAATAAATTGAATATAAATTTTTATTTATTAGTATTTATTTAATTTTGATTTTTATAGTGTTAATTATGGTAATTAATTTATTATTAATTAATTAATATTTGGCTGTTAATTTTTATTGATTAATTAATTAGTAAATATGTTAATTGTGTCATTTCTTTAGGAGCGGGTTGTGGGTTTATAGGGGAATAGGGTGGGAAGTAATTTAATTATAATTAAATTATTAATATTTTTTCATAATTAATATTTACTTATTCAATATTTTATATTGTTAATTGTGGGAAATATTATATAATTAATTATTTATTAATTTGTTATTAATTATTATTAATTAATTGGTAATTATGTTTATTGTGTCATTTTTTTAGGAGCGGGTTGTGGGTTGATAGGGGAGTAGAGTGGGGAGTATATTTAATTTTAATACATTTATTAATATTTTTATATAATATTTATTAATTATTATTTTATAGTGTTAATTGTGTGAATTAATTTATTAATACATATTTATATTTTGATTTTTAATTGTTATTAATTAATTAATTAATTGTTAATTAATTATGTTAATTGTGTAATTGTTTGCGAAATTGGTGGTGGCATTTATAGGGAAATATGGTGGGAGGTAATTTGTTTTTAATTAATTAATTCTTTGTTAATTGATGCTAATTAATTAATTAAATTTTAATTTTGTCAATTGTGTAATAATTGTGATGTGTGAGTTGTGGGGTTTATAGTGGTAAATGGGGGAAGTAAATGTTTTTTAAATGAATTAATGATTTGTTGTTAATTGATATTAATTTATCATTGTAAAATTAGTTATGTAAATTGTGTAAATATTTTTTAGGTGTGTGTTTTGGTGTTTATTGGGGTATAGGGTGGAAAGTAATTTAGTTTAAATGAATTAATCATTACTTGATCATTAATATTCATTTATTAATTGTTAAATGTTTTTGTTAATTGTTTAGCTTTTATTTTGTTTGGGTATTTCTGTTCCATAGCTGTAATGTTTTGTTAGTACATTAATTTTTACCTTTTTAAATGTGTTTTTTAATTATTAATATTTGTATAATAGTTAATTAATTGTGTTAATTATGGAGATACACTTTTCTTTTAATTTAGATGTGTGTTGTAAATTGTGTGGTGTTATAGGGTAGGAAATAAAAATATTATTTTTATATAATTTATATTTTTTGGGATTAAAATTCATTTTTATTACAAGATAGTTATTTGTTTGTATTTTTTTTAATTAAAAAAGGAATATTTTTATGGAAAGTTTTAATTTTTGCTACATTATATTATGTTTCTATGTTTTGTACATTTTGATATTTTTATATATGTTTTGTTTTTTGTTTTTTTAAAATTTTTGTATTGTAGTAGATATTTTGTTTGTTTTTAAATTAGCATTTTGTTTAGTGGGAATAGTAATTTCTACCCCTCCGCTATCCAACACTTTCCCTACTGTTGCACTCGCTGGCGTGGGAATAGTAATTTTTACCCCTCCGCTATCTAATACTTTCCCTACTGTAGCACTCGCTGGAGTTGGAATAGTAATTTTTATCCCTCCGCTATCCAACACTTTCCATACTGTTGCACTCGCTGGAGTGGGAATAGTAATTTTTACCCCTCCGCTATCCAATACTTTCCCTACTGTTGCACTCGCTGAAGTGGGAATAGTAATTTTTACCCCTCTGCTATCCAACACTTTCCCTACAGTTGCACTCACTGGAGTGGGAATAGTAATTTTTATCCCTCCGCTATCCAACACATTCCCTACTGTTGCACTTGCTGGAGTGGGAATAGTAAATAATTTCCCTCCGCTATCCAACATTTTCCCTACTGTTGCATTCATTGGAATGGGAATAGTAAATTATTCCCCTCCGCTATCCAACAGTTTCCCTACTGTTGCATTCATTGGAGTGGGAATAGTAAATTATTCCTCTCCGCTATCCAACACTCTCCCTACTGTTGCACTCGCTGGAGTGGGAATAGTAATTTTTAACCCTCCGCTATCCAACACTTTCCCTACTGATGCACTTGCTGGAGTGAGCATAGTCATTTTTATCTCTCCGCTATCCAACACTTTCCCTACTGTTGCAGTTGCTGGAGTGGGAATAGTAATTCTCACCTCTACGCTATCCAACACTTTCTCTACTGTTGCACTCATTGGAGTGGGAATAGAAAATTATTCCCCTCGCTATTCAACACTTTCCCTACTGTTGCTATTATTGGAGTGGGAATAGTAAATTATTCCCCTCCACTATCCAACACTTTCCGTACTGTTGCACTCGCTGGAGTGGGAATAGTAAATTATTCCCCTCCACTATCCAACACTTTCCCTACTGTTGCACTCATTGGAGTGGGAATAGTAAATTATTCCCCTCCGCTACCCAACACTTTCCCTACTGTTGCACTCGCTGGAGTGGGAATAGTAATTTTTTCCTCTACACTATCCAACACTTTCCCTACTGTTGCACTCAATGTAGTGTAAAATGTACTTTTAAAAAAGAATTAGGGGCCGATTCCGATTCGGGTCGGAAATCTCTCCGACCGAGCCGGACCCGGAGAGATTTCCGACCGAATCGGACCCTAGCAGCCCGACCGAACGAGTACGATGCGCACGTATGCCATCGGACTCGAATCGGTCGGACTCCCATTGAAGTCAATGGGAGCCCGTCGTACAACGCGTACGCGGGCTCCCATTGACTCAATGGGTGCGAGGCGGACAAGGGAGCCCCCTACAGCGTGTACGCGGTGAAGCGACTCGTGCTGTACACGCACAGGTAGTGTGTGCGACTCGCGCGGCTACGCGTACAGGGGGGTCCGACACGAACCCTCAAAGTACGGCTCCGACTGCTTCTTGGAGACGGACGGCGCGAGTCGGTCGGACTGCTCGCGGCGCGCATCGTACTTGCCCGGCCGGGGAACGTCTCCATTGCAAGGTGCGCAGCGCATCCGTGCGAGTCGGTCGGTGCGGTTGGGACGGGCGTACGAGTCGGTCGGCGAATTTGCACGCGCTCGCATCGTACTCGTTCGCCCGGACGCACGTACGATTCGGTCGGGAATAAGGGCTCCGAATCGGATCCGGTTCAGCCGAATCCGATTCGGTACCCTACCGGCCGAGATCGGAATTGGCCCCTAAATATTTGAATACTTTAATTTATAACATAATTTTTTTTAAATTTTTATGTTACAGGTGTATGTATATATATATTTATTTATAGTTTTTTATATATTTCTAACATTTTATAATTAATTAAAATAATTATGTATTAATTATTATTAAGTAAATATATATATATTACATTTTATATATGTATGTTTAATTTATTTTTACATTACATTTATTACTTATAATTGTTAAAATTTACAAATAATTCTAAATATTTTTTTAAGTTAGATGTATTATTTAATTTATTTTACATTATTTTTATACATATAAAAAAACGATATTTTTAACAACAATATTTTTTTCTCGATATTTAAGTACTTACCATTATAAAGATAGGAGGTCGATATTTTTGACATCGATATTTAAGTCCCGATATTTTGGTAACACGATATTTTTGTACTCGATATTCTGTCAGTGATCCGCCTCTAGGGTCCTGAACAAATGTGAACATGCTGTAAGAGTGTAGTGTGTGCAGTGTTACCCTATCATGGTGCTGCTATATCATAGGCCAAGGACCAGGGCAGATCCCAAGCTGAAATATAAAACGATGACTAAAGATGTAGGAGCTGGAAATTGAATGTTATCAACCTTTCACACAACACAATGCAGCAAGACAACTTACTGCGCTGGCACCGAAGGAGTGAGTAGCACAGCTCACGAGCTCTGGTCGGCCGGCCACCATCAAGCATCATCCTGAGTGACAGAAGGGGAATAAACCGCTGCAGCAAACTCCCGTAAGCACATGGAGTGGGAGGCATAGACCAATGAAGGCAAAAGCGCCCTCCTCAGCAGGAATCGACGGCCAGGAGGAGAATCGAGGTCGCGAGGCTCTCTAAGATGGTGGCTCCCACTGAGAAGCAATGAGTGTGGTGTCGCAGACCAGCCGATGACAGTAGGGACAGCAGCGGGACGCTCGGAGCATGAGAAGCATGTCCGCTTCTGTGAGCCGTACGCCGAGCCCCACAGTTTTACAGCAGAGTACCAGGAAGCGGGGAACCAATGCAGGCAGGCCCGCCGGAGGACCCGCACTGCTGACAACAGCACTGGGAGAGGGGCGTGCCACAACTGCTGCGGACCCGCAGAGGAGTGCGATAGGGGCCTAGAACGGCAGATCTGCGGGTCAAGTAGCACGGAGTAGGGCGACCACCCTTGGAATAGGGACACCCTCCTCCTCAGCAGAGAGTGCAACGAGAAGCGGCACCAAACCAGCAGGAGTCATGAGACTGTCGCGGAGGTGAGACGCGCTGCGGTTGGGATCTGTGAAGAGAGAGCAATAGCGAAGGCCTGAGAAGGAGAGAAAGCGCAACAAGTGCCAACCGAGAAGCTGATCCCCACTACTGAAGGGGCCCTTGCAGCCAGATAATCAGGCGGTATAAAGCGGCAGGGCACAAAGAGCGGCAATACTAATCTGCCCCTGGCCAGAAGACCCCTGCCTGGCAAGCCATCACCGAAGGGATAGAAGAAAGCTGTGAGACTAGCGCCTGACAGAGCAAGGTCTACCCTCAGAATACTGGGAGGGGCGGAATGAGGGCCTGGACTGCAACTTCGGGGCCCCGGTGCAGAGACCTGGCCCAGGGAGTGTGAAGCCAGTGCAGGCGTGGACTTACCTGGGTCCACACGACCTGCGGGAAGCGGACACTGGCATAACTCATCGAGTGGTACCCACAGGTGGAGACAGGCCACTGAGCGGCACGCGCCTGAGAACAATGCCAAATGAGCGCAAGACGCACAAGGGGTGGCACAGACTGGGAGGGAACGACGGGAAAATACCCAAAAAGAAGGACAGTGGAAAAGACAGGGAGGAGAAAGGGAAATCCCAGCCACAAGCGGAGCACCCGGGGGACCCGACGCTCCAGGACATACTGCAGGCCATCACCTCCTCAAGCGAGCGGCTGGAAGCCAAAATTGACTCACTAGGTTCAGACTTGGGCATCCTCAGAGAAGACCATAGGTGCCTAGCAGAGCGAGTAACGATGAACGAATGCCAGCTATCGGAGACCTTGCCAGAAATAGTGGCAATGAAAAAGCAGTTGACAATCCTTGAAACGAAAGTGCGCACGCTAGAATTCCGAGCAGAAGATGCTGAAAATAGATCGCGTAGGAATAATCTCCGCATCATAGGCCAACATGGTGGACTATCTCGAAAAATGGCTGCGCAATGAAGTGGCATCAGAGAGTTTGTCGGGATTCTACGTCCTGGAGAGAGCGCACCGCGTACCGGTGAGACCGCCTTTACCGGGAGCTCCGCCCCGAGTGGTCATAGCGAAACTACTTCATTACAGGGATAGAGACCACATCCTTGCACATGCACGCTGCAACGGAGACATAACAGTGGGCAACTCCACAGTGCAAATTTTCCCGGACTTCTCCAGAGAAGTGCAGAAGAAAAGGAGCTCATTCCAGGGAGTGAAACAAAGGCTACGCCAATTGAGCTACAAATACACAATGCAATACCCGGCCCGGTTGCGGGTGACCACAGCGAATGGAACAGTATTCTTTTGAACCCCGCAGGAGGCCTGGGAGTGGCTGGAGAGACAAGAAGGAGCAGAACCACCCAGAGAGCCTGGACAATGACAACTACAACAACGGGAGAGACGCTTTCGTAGTCAACGGGCTGTGAGAAAGGCCATGGCCCCCACGCAAGAGGAAACACAACTGGAGTGCCGCAATGCGATGCAGCTCGTGGCGCTGATGAGTGGGAAGGGAAAGGACCTCGCGCCCTCTGAGGGCAGTGATGCAATGGCAGAACCTGGCTCTGAACAAGGGTCAAGTGAGTCGGAGGCACAGAGGGGGATATTCACAAGAAATGGCGAAAACTATCGCTAACCCCAGTTAGCGTGTGTTTTTTTATCGCCGTGTACCGCGGGGAACTATCGCCGTGTTAGTGGCGTATTCACAACACGCCGCTAACAGGTGATAGTTTCCCCTACCGGGTCAAATGTCCGGCGATAAGATTAGCGTCACGGCGATAAAAATCGTCACGCTAACGTGAAAAAAGTGGCGATGGGCTAATTAGCGACAAGGAACGGTACGCAAATTAGCGTTTGCGCAATTTTTCACACGTTAGGCGGGAAAAACCACTATAAAATGCCCGCCAAACAGCCCAAACACAAAAAAAAAAAGAGAGAAACAATTGAGATGAAGCATGGAGGAAGCTGGACCCAGTACAGAAGCAAACAACAACCCCTCAAACACCCAGGAGGACCAGCCAGAGACCCAGGGGAAGGGCAAGGAGAAGAGGAAGAGGAAGACCCGGTTCAGTCCACAGGAAAACCTGGTCCTAATTGCGGAGGTGACAGAAAACCAACAACAACTTTTTGTCAGCTCCACAGTGTCATTGGGCACAAAAAATGCAATATGGCAGTCTATCGCTGCCAAGGTGAATGCTGTCGGAGAGGTGAGGAGGACAGTGGACGACTCCAAGAAGCGCTGGCATGATGCTAAGCGCAAGACCAAGCAGAAACTTGCAGCCAATCTGAAAGCAGCAATGCAGACTGGAGGTGGGAGTCCAGCGCCACAGGAGCTGAATCCATTGGAGGAACAGGTGTCCCAAGTCATCAGCGAGGAGACGGTGGTTGGAGTTCCGGGACAGGATACTGCTCAACATGACCTGACACAACACCAACAGGGTGAGTAACAACCAGGGACTGGGGGGACGGGGGGACATGGTCCTAATGGCACCCATGCACAATTAAATATATTGCAGTGCAAACCCACAATGACTGTGGATCATGTCCTGGATACCCTTGGCCCTGGGGGCATAGACACATATCACCCTACTCACCCAATATATTGCAAGACACATATTGGTGGGCTCACAGACCTGGAAATGTGCACATAAAAGTCTAGCAAATATAGTCCAAGTATCATATTAGACCACAAAATAAGGGCCACATGAAAGAGCAAAGGGCCACATTGATTGGAGATGCGGCAGGGTGTCTAAATGGCCCCCTGCCTCAACACCACGCATATGCATGTTCCCGAATGTCTGAGTCGTGTGCAAGATTGTGCATGTGCATCAAGGGTGAAACTACTGCACATACACAATCTTGCACACAACTCAGACACACGGACACAATGGTGCTTGTGTGCCGACATTGCTGGCGGCATGCCCACTCATGCACATGATCAGTTACATACACACTGCATCCTCATTTTGGCATCAGAGAGATGCGGGCCGGTGCAGACCAGTCGTATATCCGTGGTGTTGAGGTAAGGGGGCCATGTAGACATCTTGCCGCATCTCAAGTTAATGTTCCTGCTTGCTCGTACAGGAGATGCAGTCCTGTGTACACCAAGTGAGAAAGCATCTAGTGATTCTGCATACCATAAACACATGCCTTGTCACAACAAAGTGATCCTGTAGCCTTCTGGCTAAAAGGTGCATATCCCACAATGCACACAATCAGCAGACTTGAGTCAAAATGTGATGTAATACAATGAGCAGTGGGGATATGCCTACAACACTACAGTGCATGGACAATGCACTTCAGGAATGTGTCACCCAAATATGTACCACATGACTTGTCCGTGTGCCATACTCACAGAACTAGAATGTCCCTGTATAGATGTATGACAATGTAAGTATGACAACAAGCAAGGATAGCAAAGTAGCACCAAATAATGACAAGTAGCTAAATGGCACCATCACCCTTAGGTCAAATAGCACTCCTCCACTATCAAGTGTCCACATCTGCCATACAGAAAGCTGCATTCCACATCAGTCCTGCTTGTGAGTTGCCCATTACACCATTCTGTGCATGTAAACCTATCAGTTTGGTAAGTCAACAGTGTCCAGTGTCAGTGAAAAAATATGCAGTCATGGTCCTTATCATCCACACGCAAAGCTCGGCATTCAATATTCTGAACCATTACAGCATGTATCATCCATGTGACCATCTGCGTGGCAATAACACAAACACACATCACCCTGCCATTTGCATCTGTTGGGAGGGGGGGGGAGACAGGGCCTGAGCACCACTAATACGCCTTAGTAAATCCACATCCATCAAATCCAGGCCCACTCATACACCACACGTGGGGTCAATGTTGAGTGTAATGGGTGTTGACTAGGCCTGGGTGGTAAATTCCGCTCCGCTCGCGGAGTTTGCGGAATTTTGGCAATTCCACGATCCGCGGAGAACGCGGAATTGCCGAAAATTCCGCGATCCGTGCCGTAGCGGAATTTTTTCCTTGTTCACGCTTTCAAAATGTGTGTTCGCGGGCGCGGGAGCGACTTACCAGGATCCCTGCATTCACCGACGAGTTTTCCTATCCGTTCGCGTGCGCCACGAGATTTTGGTAGCCGGCCGCGCGATCCCCTCGAGAGTGTGCGATCACGAACACGTCATTCGGACGCGCCATCGGACATCCGCGTTCACGAACAGGAAACACGCATCGCGAGCGTGCGGGACAAGTGAAACAAGATGGGCAAGCCAATTGGCGACCGCATGGGCAAGTTCGCGAGATATTTCCCCCCCGAGCACGCAAACAGCGTCCCCGAACAGGAAAAACACATCGCGAACGGGCGGAACAAGCAATTCCGCGTGCTCGCGGAATTCTGCGTAGCTCGTGGAGATTTTTTACCGTTCCGCGGAACTTTGCGTAACGCTACTACGCAAATTCCGCCCACCCCTAGTGTTGACACTGTCTGTACAGTCAGCATAAACAATGGAAACTCAACCTGCACCATACTCACAACGGGTAAGCCAACAGGAGGGCAGGAGGCAATGCTTGCAAGAAGAAATTTGACTGACAACATGCACACAAGATAAAACACAATAGCCTAAGCTAGCTGGATGCACATGTGTACCGCACCGTATTGTGCAGCACACATAGAAACAGTAAGTAGGCCTTCGTTGCAAAGGTGCATAAAGGGGGCCCTCCTCACACATGACTATTCTTGCACCAAACCCATGCACATGTGCAGTACCCAGCAAAGCTGGCTGTCTGTGAGCCACACTGACAAAGCAAGTGACAGTGCATGATGAATAGCATGCCTGCCCCCTCAACATATTAACATGCTGCAGGCCACGTCACTGAAGTGCCTGAGTGTGGACTTCATCCTTAAAGGAGCAGGTCACACTCTGACACTTCCTCGTGTACATACAACCCCTGATGTAAACAGGACATCAGCTGACAAACAATGCACAAGTGTCCCAAATCTGACCAAGACCCATATTTACCCCACCTTTCAACATCTCACCATTGTAAAGGGACATGAGTGAAAGGCCCACTGCCTGAAAGGTATAAGGGGCAGCAATACCAAAGCTGCTGGGGCAACTCTACCACAATGCAGTGCACACACACACATCAATCTGAGCTACTCAACATTGACTACAATGTGGGACAAACTGCATCACTTTCACAACTTAACAGAGGACACATCTGGTGCCGCTTGAGTGTAGAAAATAGCCATTTGCATGTGTCATAGCTGTAAACTGTGAGATGACCATGTACAACTACAACGTCACATCTGTGATGTTGCACTAATAATCACTATCCTGCAAAAAATAGGCATCTCCTCCCAAACTGTCACAATGGACATTGTCATGCAGTCTGCTTGCAAACTCATCCAATGCATGTTCATACATGAAACACACAGTTAAACTGCATCTCCCCTTTACATTGCAGAGGTAGAAATATCACCTCCTGAACAGCAGCCTGTCCCACTCTTCACTGATGAAGAAGAGGAATTTGCCACCATCAACACTGACACCCTCCAACAGCTGCTAGACTCACTCAGCACCCCATCTCCAGGAGCAGGGCAATCCAGCAGCGTTGTGCAAACTCCACCCCCTGCACAAACCCCACAGCAGCAAGCACCTACCACCACAACTGTCTCACAGGACCTTGAGGACCCACTACTGGCATTCCAACGCCGTGCGGTAGAGGTCCAGCAGGAGATGGCTGATCTGGTGCGGGTGGGGTTTGACAGCCTGGCGGCCAAACTTGATGCCATATATGGGTGTCTAAGTCCCATTCGGGACCACCTACAGAACATCACAGACACCCACAGTCCGCTCCATGCCCTCCGACATTCCATGGCTGACATTGCTGGAGTCATGACTCAGAGACAAGAACAACTGTCCAGTCAGAGTGGCTCCAGCGATGGCAGCCAGGAGTTTGGCTGCATGCGTCGAATAATGGAGAACATGGAGCGGATGCAAGCGGAACAAATGGCTGCCACGGCTGCACATCAACGCAATGTAGCTGGCATCTTCCATGCCCTGCAGCTGATCATCACTGCATTGCTGCAGCAAGGTTTGACACAGATGAATGCTGCTGCAGCTTCTACATCCACATCTCCGCCCCCTGATGTGTCAGTGCCTCACAGTGCTGCAGCCAATTTACCACCAAGCCCATGTGAGGCACATGACACATCAGAGGACGAAGATGTGGATGAATCTGCATTTTTGCAAAGAAGAAAGCGGTAGCATTCATCTATGCCAAATGGCCTGTTTCTCCTTGGATCTGGGCTCAGCATCATGGCCCGTAACATCATCTTCCACTGTCCCCGATACACTCTGTGACACTCACCTTGGACCTCGACATGGACTGCCATATTATGTCTGGTTCCCAATGACACTGCAATCAGCCTGCAGACTGAACTATGCCTCTTCCTCAAGACATTGTCCCCCAAAATGACTCTGACTGACCCTCCACTGGGCATCGATGGAATGTGGGGATTGTTTGGCCAAGTACTGGTCCAATCTTCACCAATGTCAACAGACTTGTAAATAAAAAATTTAACTCACACAGATGTGTGTTGTCCATGATCAATCAAGTCTATACTTGTCTCTAAAAATGTAGGCCCAATGAATCCACCAAAAGGTTCACCAAGGGAAATAAGGGAAATGTACATGTTTAACTGTGACCCAGATAGGCAGTGAGATGACCGAGTATGTGTGAACTAGCTGTGCCCTCATTGCTCCAATACAGCAATCTAGCAACATCCCAACTTAGCCCCACGTCCATTAAGGAAATAGGCATGTTTGCAAAAATGTCCAAGTCTGTTGCAGGCCACAAGTAGTGTCCCCCTTTACAATTGCTAAAAATGATCTCTTGGCAGATCTGCTCACACTCTACAGGGTGGACAAAGCCTGTTGTGATGGTGTGCATTGCATGTCACATCCCAAGATGGTGCACACCATATTCACATTGATTAAGATTCGTAAGGACACATGTCTGCCAGCAACAATTGGAACCACAATGTCTGCCTCAGTGAAGTAGAGTTGGCAATAGGGATTCACCCCAAAGTGCAAGGCTACAGTCAGCCCCTTTCTGTGGACGGACAATGCTGACAAAATTAGGAAACCTCTCATGCTGTGACCACTGTGACCGGATAGGGCAATGTGTCTAGGGATGTGTTATGTGATATGCAGGGGCTTGACGGAATCTGTGGTCCCCGGCGCATACATCTATCTCCATGATGGACAACAGTTGCAAATGCAATATCCACTCAAGGCCATGTCCCTACGTTGTGTTGTAAATGGGCAACAATGTGCTGTCCAACTCCGTGAGTCACACTTAAGAAGTTGAACTTTACAAACGACTGTCCCTAGCCTAGGCCGTAAATCCTACTTGCCACCCTGTTATCCATGCAAGTTTACTGTGCTCACATCTAAGGTATCCTGACACAATCCATCCTGCCAAGTTACATGTCATCACCACACTTACACATTCAACGGTTTGTCCAGTGATGGTATGAGTTGCATACAAGGTAAAAAGCCACACTCCACAATATCACCCCTGACATAAGTGTAAGCAGAAATCAAAACTAGTAACCATTTATTATTGAAGTACAAAAATTAACTACCCTAAACTGACACTAATCATCACTACTACTAACATTATCTAAACTAACTAGGAAAAACTGGTCAATTACCTAAACTACCTACCCTAACTAATCCTAAACACGCAACAACATATCTAAGACATCAACCCCCCTCCCACCCTTAAGGCACATCATGTGACAGGCAAAGACATCTAAGCTACACATAAACTAACTACACAGTTAACCTACACAAAGATATATTTATTTTTTATTTTTTTTAAATTTTTTATTAACAACAAAGACATCAACCCCCCACCCAAAGGAAAAGGAAATGTATCCCCAAATACTATACAATAATAAATATCTAAAACTACCTTAAAATCTAACACTAACTATACCTACACTACAACTACACTACCTAACACTTAAAATACTTACCTAACACTATATATAAGACAAGATAAAACATTTGGGGAAGGGAGAAGAGGGGGATGGGGCTCAACATGTCCAGTCCTCATGGGAGACCCAGGGCTGCCTTAATTTCCATCACGTGGCTGTGAAGTTCTGCCATGTCCCTCCGTAGTTCGGCCAGTATAACATTATTGTCCAACAATGTCCTCCGGTCCCGCGCAGTGAATGGCACCACCTGATCAGCATGTGAAGGTGGCATTGTCCCTTGGGTGTGTGGTGTTGGGGGGGATGGGTAACTGCCTGTCCACGCTGGGACCCACGACTGATGCCTGAGGGGCCTGGGATGGCCTGTGTGCCACTCTTACTCCCACGTCTTACATCCTCGGGCACCGACTTCCAACTCCCTGCTGCCCGGTCGTCCTGGTACCTCCGTGCCATGTTGCGGTACCCTTTAGCAACCTTCTTTATGTGGAGGTACCGGTCCTTCCTCACCTGGAAGGTGTGGGACTCCTCTGGCATCATGTTGTCTGTAAAATAAGATAAATGTCAAAATGTAAGGCCTTAAAAATATGTCAATGTTCTCCATTCAAATCTGAAACACAAGGTCACAGAAACATGGGAGCCTACACTCTAGCGTAACAATGTGAAGTCAGAGAGTGACCTGGACAATGAAATGTAGATTCCTGGATCAGTGACTACATGCTGGGGAGACTGACATGACAGTGCATGGCATGGGACATGTACTCAATCACAAAGGAGGGACTGAGGGCTTTTTAGACAGGTCCAGCATACATGCCCTAATAGTAGTAAAGAATCAGAAGGTATGCTGTTCCTAATTACGAGACAAGGGAAAGCTGCTAACGTCTATTTGGAATAAAAGATCTCCGTCAAAGAGCCCCTCATAGGGAGCCCGTCAGGTATTGCAGCGCCGACCTGACAAGGAGCAGCCCATATGATGAAGCATGACACCTTGGCGGGTGTGTGAGGGCCCTATATTCCAAGAGGAGGAATCCTCATCCTCCTACACTTCATGACCATGCAAAAGAAGTTTTCCCTTGTCTCGTAATTAGGAACAGCATACCTTCTGTATCTCTACTAATAATGGGACATGTACTGTCATAAGCAAATGAGACTGTCAGTGTCAAATGATGGTGCCATGACATACCCTGACTGAGGGTGACATGTACAAGGAATCGGAGGAGGGAGGCATTAGCCCTCCGTGTGTAGCACCACCCTCATCCTCTCCTGTAACACAGTGCTGCATCATATGTACAATGCTCATTGGCAGGCCTGCATGTCCCCCAGCGACTGTGTGCAGTTCATCACTTCTGCGCATACACAGGCACTCTAGCACAAGAGTGCAACGGTGTCTGTGTGAAGGGGGGCTTGTTAATGTGTCAGAAAGTTACCCTACCTGCACATGAGCAATCCTGGAACAGCCCTACTCACACTCTCATCTGTGCTGCATCATGCAGCACACATGGAAACACGTCAGGTGGCTGAACACTCACTTGTACATGAATCGCTGGCCCTCTCTCCACCACTACATCACAATAGGTGACGTGTTGCTGCTGAGAGGGGGAAACATTGTTTCCTCAAATTTGTCAATCATGCATGTCTTGGATCCGCTAGGATCACTCCATAGAACATCTTAACTATGCAGGCCTCTACAACGCAAACTGTTACAATGCATTCCCCATTGTAACAGCACCCTGGAGTCATAATGGTTACTGTGTTGTAATGGGTAATGCTTTCTCACAGATATCTTTGTAGAGCCCTGCATTGTAAAATATATGGCACAGCAATAAATGCAGAGCTAAAGCATGCGGTGTAATTGCATGTGGAGTAATGTCACCAATTCGGACAGAGGGGCTCATACGCCTGAGCCTGAGTCGACCAGGGAATGACCCCCAAGGAGACAGCTTGACCACACCATTGCAGTGGCCAAACATGCCAATGAGATTCATAGGCCCATCTTTGCTAGGTGTTTGGGGAACGTGCCATTGATATGCTTGGATCAAAGCTACGCACTGCTACTTCAGTTAAGCTGGTATGCAGCATACCTATGAAATCACACTGCCAACCGGTGTCTGATCACGCACGACCTGAAAACGACTGCCTCCTTGTGCATGATCGGGCCCACTTGCACAGTCGTCTCAGTCAAGGATGTACATGCATTCCATGTCTGCTCATACTCATCAGCAACACCACTTACATGTCTCCTCTCCTATCTGTGCGCTCTGTAATCCACATGCATGTGCTGTTGTGACAGAACCCATAGATCAAATTTGCATGTGTATCACTGACTAGGGATATGCAAAATTACATCTGGACGACAAATGCATTGCTCTAACTTCACTTACATATTTGTACACACTTCTGACTTCCACAATACATCATCACACTGTAGGCAAGGTACATTTGATACACACCCATACTGCAGACCACAATATCTTTCATTTGAGCCTGACATCCATGAAATGGCACTGTGCCAATTTATGATGGCCAAACTCACCAGTGGCGTGTGGGTCCGTGAAGCTGTTGATGTCCCCCTGTGTGATGAGAGGTCATCCAGCTGTGAGACATGAAAAGAAATGTGTGTTGGTATCAGACGTAAAATCTCACGGGTCATATTCATCATACAAATCAACTGTACTGTTGCATTTCATGTTGGCTACATGATTGGGTCTACTTTGCCTGCCATTCAAACGAGATCTGTGAATGCTGAGTTGGGCCCAAAAAGACAATGATGCTAGCAAACTTGCACATACTAGTTGTGTGACACATTCACAATGCCCCATTTGTACACGCAACATGATGTAACACATGCTCTGTGTACAATGGCATTGCTGCAGATCGCACAAGGCTGTTTCACAGATGTTGGTGTTGCATGACACTCTGGAGATGTCCTATTTCCTTTGATCAATTGTTCATATCTCATACATTGTCACACGGAGCCTATGTACAAGGGCAGCGTAGCAAACGTACCAAATAATGATGAGGACAGCCTTTTTACACTTCCTTTTGTGCAGCACACAGGTCCCAGAAACAATGCCTTGGATTGTTTATGTACAGTCACCCTTCCTGTACACAAATAATCTTTGTCATGCACGCAGTATTGCGCAAGGGTGACAGCCTTGGCACTACAGTGCTAAGTGTTGCACCAGCGCAGTGGGTAACACAAACCTGCACCCTATGTTTATCGATATGAAGCAGCGTTGTGTTGCTGATGTGCCAACATTAGGCGTGAACACATGATGTCTCAAGCCTCACTATGCCACATTTTTACACTTGGACAACAGTGTGTCCCACACAGCATTTATGGGTTTGCATTACAGTGTTAATATTTAAATTTAGAGGTAGTACTTACCACACTGTAGGCCAACGATGACTCCCAGGTGGTCCAAAAGGTCACCCTCACGGCCCAGGAAATCCTGCCAGGGATGCTTCCATTGGCGCATAGTCCGGTCCACGCCAAATGCACGCAGCTTCTGTGCCCGCACATGCTCCCACCTGACCTTCCGCACACTGACGCCATATCCGGAGAAGATCCAGCCTCCTCTCTCCACCATCAAGGGCAGGTAAAACTTGACGAGCCAGAGGAAGCCCCCCAATGCCCCCTCTGACATCCTGCCCTCCCTGCCCTCCCTGCCCACAGCCACCATCTCCCTGCACACACCTAAACCTACAGCCAAAAGGAAAGAAACCCAATTGAATAGCCCCAAAAAATACAAAGAAAGTTAACTACCCAAAGACAGACACCCGACAATATTGAGGACAAGAGACAAAAGAACACGTAAAAACAAGTACACCACACTTCACAGAGAAGCTATCGACAGGACACAGGACACAGCAACACTCTCTAAATCACCAATCTGCACCACAGAACACCAAACACCTCCAACACTCTCCACAATCACCAGCAATGTGCTCAAGGGAGAAAGTGAAAGTGCACAGCACTCCTCCTGTAAACAGGAGGCATGCAGACACCACTTCCTGTGTGTTTGCGGCCCGTTTTTTGCCAAAGCGGTGAAAATCTACACGCAAATAGGCTTAGGGGTAATATTTTGTATTGTTGAATGTGTTTAGCGATGGATTTTCCATCGCGAGTATGAAAAAAACATTGCGTTGACGTTAATGCGGGCAGATTTTGCACGCTACGTGCAGCTTCTTATACAGATGAACAGTCTTACATGAAATTTCAGTTCAGACCCCAAAAAACACCATGAAGAGCTTGTTTTAACCACAAATGACACCCTAAAACTCATATTTTACACCAAATGACACCCTAAAATTCATATTTTACCCCAAATGACACCCTAAAACTCATATTTTACACCAAATGACAACCTAAAATTCATGTTTCCCCAAATGACACCCTAAAATTCATATTTTACCCCAAATGACACCCTAAAACTCATATTTTACCCCAAATGACACCCTAAAATTCATAGTTAACCACAAATGACATTCTAAAACTCATATTTTACCCCAAATGACACCCTAAAATTCATAGTTAACGACAAAAGACACCCTAAATGTCATATTTTGGCACGTATGACACGCTAAAAAGTATATTTTAGTACTAGAATTGACACCCTACAAAGTCTAGTTTTGCACAAATGGCACCCTAAAAAGCGACTCTCTGTACAGAGGAGACATACCCACCATCAAATTACAATTATGATATTATTACCACTTTATGTTAAACTTACACTTGTCAGAGTGATGTACTTATGCAGAGGAGAAACATGCACACAGGGTATGTGTGTGGTGCTTTTATTTGCACATACTGTGCTTGGGGTCATTTTAAACAGATATATGATTGCTAAGGACAGTCACAATGTGCCATGCTCAGGTGAAGAAATTGTTTATGATTCGGTTCCTTCAGGTAGTTCCTGCTGCCGAAGCTGTGGGGTGTGCTCCACCTGCCTCATCTTCCTCATCATCCTGAGCATCGTCCAGTTCATCTGGCACTTGGATCCATGGGGCATTGGTGCGTACATATATGTTGCGCAATACACAACATGCTATGATTATCTTGCACACTATTTCTGGGCTGTGCAACAGTCTGCCACCTGTGATGTCAAGGCACCGGAAACGTGACTTTAGCACGCCAAATGTGCGCTCCACAATGGCCCTGGTGCGTCCGAGGGCCAAATTATACTGCCTCTGGGCCTGGGTGTTAGTGGCTCGGAGGGGTGTCATCATCCATGGGGTGAGTGCATATCCTTGATCACCTGGGACATGTAATGGAGAGATGTGTCCATTAATAGTTATGCATGCTGTGTTGGCAGTGTTAATAGTTTTGTGGTGTGTGATTTGTGCTACTTTGGAATTCATGTTTGCCATGTGTAGCTTCTGACAAATGACCAGCATCAATGCAAATTACATTGCCTCACAGCTGCTCCCCCTCCCCTGAGCCTATTTAATTGTGTGCGCTGCGCTTTGGCATCACTAGCACTACAATAGCGCACCAATGTCAAGCCTGTCTGCGCATGTCCGCAAGCCTAACACCAACACCAGCAGAGACCCTGGCTCTCCTAACTTCTAGCGCTACCACTCATCCGCCCTCCTCGCAGTCAACACCAGGAGAACATTTAAATGCCAATGGGCCACACCAGACACGGCTCACGTTCAGTTCTGCTGCTGCCGCCAGACCTTCCCCACTGCCCAAAACCTGCACTTTCCGATCCAGACCTGCCACAAAGCATCAGTCAGCGGCACCCTCACCTGCAGGGCCCACAGAGGGCAGGAACGCTTCATCGACAACATCAACATCATCACACACCACGCCATCTACTCCATGGACTACGTACTCATTCCTGAGCGGAGCCTCCACCTCACATACCACAACAACTCCAAATCCATTTCCCTCTGGCAGATGCTTGCTAACATCGAACTGAGCCAACTCTTCACCACACTGAGCCACAAGGCAGGGCACACCTTTGACCCCATCTTCGCATGTGGAAACTGCATCCACTTCATCAAGACCACTCAACGCCCATGGAGTGACCAGCACTGCGTACACTTCCTCGTCAAGAAACCCCATGATACCCAAACCCACAGCAGGCCCCACAGAAAGTTACTGGAGCTGAGTCACCGAGGAGCTGGTATACTCCACCATCGACAACAACACACACCGCTGCAGCCAACACCAACAGCGCTGCTCGGAATTTCCACACATGTATCTCCAACTGCGCATACACACTTGCCCCAATATGCTACTCCAACATACAGCGTGCAATGAATGCCACCTTGGTCACCAACGCGATACAAAAGGGGATGATGGACGGAACGTTTGAGCCAATCAAACACTCACCCCCAGTCAACTGATCTGGGTTTAATCCATCATCATTCTTTAGCTCACTCCACCACCCCAGTTCAGACATGGCCATATGCAAATCAGTCTGACCCTGTGCCTCATGGGAACAGTCCAGCCCGAACTGCCAAGCCATGTCTTCCCTGGACCGGAAACAAGCATCCTAGGACCGGTTTCTGGCATTCCAGCCGTCATCAGCCAGGCTTGCTTGAATCCAGTGGCAAAGTGAGCAAGGGACCCACGTCTGGGCATACCCCCGCCAACTTAGGGCGAACAAAGCGATACAAAAGGGGATGATGGACGGAACGTTTGAGCCAATCAAACACTCACCCCCAGTCAACTGATCTGGGTTTAATCCATCATCATTCTTTAGCTCACTCCACCACCCCAGTTCAGACATGGCCATATGCAAATCAGTCTGACCCTGTGCCTCATGGGAACAGTCCAGCCCGAACTGCCAAGCCATGTCTTCCCTGGACCGGAAACAAGCATCCTAGGACCGGTTTCTGGCATTCCAGCCGTCATCAGCCAGGCTTGCTTGAATCCAGTGGCAAAGTGAGCAAGGGACCCACGTCTGGGCATACCCCCGCCAACTTAGGGCGAACAAAGCGATACAAAAGGGGATGATGGACGGAACGTTTGAGCCAATCAAACACTCACCCCCAGTCAACTGATCTGGGTTTAATCCATCATCATTCTTTAGCTCACTCCACCATCCCAGTTCAGACATGGCCATATGCAAATCAGTCTGACCCTGTGCCTCATGGGAACAGTCCAGCCCGAACTGCCAAGCCATGTCTTCCCTGGACCGGAAACAAGCATCCTAGGACCGGTTTCTGGCATTCCAGCCATCATCAGCCAGGCTTGCTTGAATCCAGTGGCAAAGTGAGCAAGGGACCCACATCTGGGCATACCCCCGCCAACTTAGGGCGAACAAAGCGATACAAAAGGGGATGATGGACGGAACGTTTGAGCAGATCAAACACTCACCCCCAGTCAACTGATCTGGGTTTAATCCATCATCATTCTTTAGCTCACTCCACCACCCCAGTTCAGACATGGCCATATGCAAATCAGTCTGACCCTGTGCCTCATGGGAACAGTCCAGCCCGAACTGCCAAGCCATGTCTTCCCTGGACCGGAAACAAGCATCCTAGGACCGGTTTCTGGCATTCATGTTGGTCACCAACAACATCCAAGATGACAGATGCATCAGCAGATGCCTGGAGAAGAACTGGAGCTACATGAAGGGAACCACTAGACATCACCACCTACAAGGACACCAAGCTCATACTCTCCCTCCCCAAGGCGCACACACATACCAAACTGGGCTTCCAGGGAGGATTGCAGCAAGTTGCAACATGGATGATCAACAGCTGGGGGGTGCTCTACAAAGAGGAGACATTAGTCCTCATCCTCGTGAACACCCCATCAGCATGTGGCAACACCTGTTGGGCCACCGCCTTCGGCAGTCCACCCCCAAGACAACTCTAGGTACCTAAGCATTGTACTCGAGTCCTCCCTCTCCATGAACAAACAGGTCTACGCAGTGGCCTGCAGCTGCTTCGACAGCCTCTGCATCCTCCATGCGACCTTCACATGGTTCCCCCCCCCATCAGGTAGGACAGTCACCAACGCAGTCATTGCCTTCAGGCTGGACAACGGAAATGCAATATATGCCCACATGGACATGTCTGTGCTCTGCAAACTCAAGACTGTCCAGCACACCACCGCCACACTCGGCCTTGTGTACATACTTTCTTCATAGGTCGAGTACCTCCATCGCACATACTTGGTTCCCACCTCTCCCCACCTTTGCAAATGTGTGGCGGAGGGGCTAGGCCTTTGGGGATGGTTTGTCTATATTGCTAGCCCCAGTTACCACAGTTACTTGTGTTGTGGTGTCTGGTAGGTGGGCATGTTGATTGACATGTTGTATGTGAGTTTGGAACATGTGCATTCTCACATTTGTGAGTTCCATGATTGTGGAGTTGAGGTGTGTGGAGTGTTCAGTTAGTACTTACCAACAAGCAGTGCATTTCCATATGTGCCATCTTGAAAGCGCTGGTTGATGATGGACTGGCGGAAGATGTAGGAATCATGCACACTCCCTGGGAACTTGGCTACGACATTGGTGAACAGGCCCCGGTGGTCCACTATTGCCTGCACATTGATGGAATGTGTGTGCTTTCTGTTGCGGTATATGTGTGCAGTGTCTGCAGAGGGCACAAGTAGGACATGTGTGCAGTCAATTGCCCCCAACACCTGCGGGAAGCCAGCTATGGCGTAAAAGCCTTGCTTTGTCTCAAGCTGTTCCTGCGCAGTGTTGGGGAAGCGTAGGTGCTGGGGTATCAGGCTGATGATGGCATCCAAGACAGTTGGGAGGAACTTGGATAGGGCTGGCTGTGAGACTCCCCCAACCCTGGCAGTTGTTGGTTGGAAGGTACCAGAGGCCAACATGTGCAGCACAGCCAGCAGCTTTGTTTGCAGAGGGATGTTGGTTATCCGCTGTGTTGGTGCCGTCAGCCTGTGGGCTATCTGGGTCAGGATGCAGCGGATGGATGTCCTTTCGAGCCTGTAGTGGGCAATGACATCCTCTGGCGTTAGGTCTGTGAGGCTGAGGCATCGGCAATGGACCCGCTGTCTTATTCGGCGCTGCTTCGGTGGTGGTCCTGGGGGGGTGGCAGTGGCGGTGTTTGTTGTGGCCTTCTTGGTGCTCCGAGCTGCATGAGTACTACCTCCATGGCATCAGTGGGTCTTCAGATGAGGCTCTGGGCTAGTCTCCCTTATATACTACTCTTTATCACCATTTTTAAGACCTCCTTTTTTCTGGTCTTAAGTCCCAGCCACTAACGGGCCTTAGCTACAGTTTTTTTATTGCATCGCAGGTCCGGGCGAGCATTGTGAATATACCGAAGTGGGGTTAGCGTGCGTTTTTGCACGGGAACGCCTACATTGCATATCATTAGCGATAGTAACCGCTAACATCATTGGCGATGCTGGATGCGCCCGCTATCGCCAGAAAGCTGTCACTAACAGCTGTTAGCGACAGCTTGGTAATACTGCGATAAAAATATCGCTGCATTAGCGGCAGAAAAGTACCGCTAACGCAGCGATAACTCCTTGAGAATATGCCCCAGAGTGTGGTGCTCCCAGATGTGACACCGCAGACGGCGGACGACATCGATTAGAACTTGATGGGCAGCACTAGCCTCAAAAGAGCCCAGAGGGACACACGAAGCGCCTGACCCAACGATAAGGTATTGGGGTTCTCATGGGGAGGACGCTGCGGGGGTCTCCTGAGATCCCGGAACTAGGTGGCAGCTGAGAAGACCAGGGGAGCGGCGGATTGGCCTTCTTCCCCCTCTCATTTGACTGATCGAACTGCAAGCAGTCACTTGCGGACTCACAGTTCTAGTTTGCATGGGGGGTGTTTACCTGCTTGTCCTGTGGAGTGGGAGTTGGGGGGTCCTGTTTATTGTTCATAAGGGGGGGGACCTAAAGTTGCACTGTATACAGATTCAATCAGTAATAGCTGGGAAATGCATGCCAATAACAGGGCTTTGAGCGGGAGAGGGGCCAAGATTGCTAACACTGTTATATGGCTGACCTATAGAAATACAAATGCATGGCATGGAATATCAGGGGTATACACACAATGGTGAAAAGATATAAAGTACTCTCCTACATTAGGCGACAGGGGGTCCAGATAGCCTTACTGTAGGACACGCATCTCACACAAAAGGAAGGGACCGCATTACAGAGGCACATTACACCACATATTCTTCATACGCAAGGGGAGTGTTAATATGAATACAGGCAGGGATTCAATTGCAACTGGTGGACTCATTAGTGGACCCGGAGGGCCGATATGTAGCAATACGGGGATGATTAGAGGGTTGTGAACCAAATATAGCAACTGCTTACGCCCCCAATGCGGAGCAGTCAGCTTTCTTCGCCCAACTGTACCACTGCCTGGCACCATACTTGACCGGCGCTACCTTAATGAGGGGAGACTTTAATAGCATAGATGATATACACATGGACAGATCCCACCCTCCACTGTGAGGCTCCCAGGCAGTGCGTGCCTCACAAACATTCAATACGTGGCGACAAGGCTGGGGACTGTTGGACACATGGAGAACCTTACATCCCCAAGATAGGACTACTCCTACTTCTCCGTGGTACACGAGGTGCACGCGTGACTAGATGCCGTCTTATGCACGGCAGATATACAGAGCCAAGTCCTCACTAAAATACCTCACGCGCACAATATCAGATCATAATCCAGTGGTCCTATCACTGGGATGGACACGCCCCATACCGACGATTCCCACCTGGAGACTCTGCCCAGACACCCTAGAAGACCAGTTCTTCCGGGAGGAGATCAGTGAAAAAATCACACAATAATTCACAGATAATGCAGGGACGGCCTCCTTGCCGAACGCGGAATGGGATGCCTTCAAGGTGGTACTGCGGGGCCAATGCATAGCACACACCATGGGGGTCAGGCGCACCCTCCAGAGGGAGGTCGAGGGGGCAGAAGAGACCCTTAGGAGACTGGAGCGTAAAAGACCAGACCACCCAGAGCTCCACCTGGCAGTGCTCGAAGTCAAAGAGGAGGTGGCGAAGCAGACTGAGAGGCTTAGGTGCTTCGACTACAAAAAGTATTTGGAGCGCACCCACGCAGAAATAGACAAGTCAGGGTCCCTCCTAGTGTGGCTGGTGTATCCAGTGGGTAGGGGCTCCTCGTTGGTGGAAATAGAAGACGAAGAGGGTGTCAGACACTATGCCCAGGTGAAGATCAATGAGGTCTTCGCTCATTATTCCGCTGGATTGTATATGAGATTAACGCATTGCGATGGAGAGGAGGTCTGGGAATACCTGGAGGGATTGCAGATGAGAAGTCTGGACCCAGTAGAGACTGAGAGCCTGGGAACTGATATTGAGCTGCAGGAAGTGAGGGCTGCCTTCAAGTGCATGGCTCGACAAAAGACCCTGGGCACCGACGGTCTACCGGACGAATTTTATGCAGCATATGTGGAGGAGCTGGCACCCAGACTGGTCTCATTATACCAAGTGGCCCACAACACCGGAACATTACCGGAGAGCACCAGGGAGGCCCTCATCGTCCCGGTGCTAAAGCCTGGGAAGCAGGCACACGACTTTACGGCCTACAGGCCATTATCCATGCTGAACATGGACTATAAAATATTAAGCAAGATACTAGTGACACGGCTCTCGTCACACATGTCGACTCTGATCCACGCAGACCAAGCTGGGTTCATCCCAGGGTGGAACACTGCCATTAACATAAGGCGACTCCTGGCTGTTATGGACTCCAAAGAGTATGACAAACAGGAGGCAGCGGTGTTCAAGGTGGACGACGCGGAGGCATTTGACAGCCTGGAATTGCCCTTCTTGTATGAGGTCCTGTCTAAGATGGGGGATAGGGGGAGGCTTCCTCGCATGGGTGAAACTGCTTTACGCAGCCCCTACAGCCCAAGTACGCACTGGGAAAACTATTTTGCCTAGACAGGCGGTGGAAACAGGCACGAGGCAGGGGTGCCCCCTCTCCCCACTATTATTTGCCCTCGCCATTGAGCCCTTTGCCTGCAGGGCGAGGAGCGGGCAGGACTACGGTGGATTGTGGACAGGAGAGGTGAGGCTCTACATAGCTCTATACGCGGACGACCTCCTGCTGTTTCTCCGCAATACAGCTACACAGCTGACGGGGCACGATGCATGCTGGCCCAGTTTGGCAGGCTATCCGGCCTTAAGGCCAACTGTCAGAAACTATACCCTATGGCGCCTAACAGACCCCTGCTGCCCGACCTGGGGAACTAAAGTGGGAGTCTGACTGCCTGCCGTACCTCGGATTCAAATTATACCTTGGCTCAGCCGAATTATTAGAGGGCAATGTAGACAGAGTGATACGCTCGATCCGGTCCTCTATGGAGTTCTGGAGGACTTTGCCGCTCTCGGTGGTGGGACGAGTGGCAGTCCTGAAGATGTGAGCCCTCCCACGACTGCTGTATTTTTTCGGCACCCTCCCGGTGTGGATACCGCGAGCGACATTCAGGGATCTCGACTCAATGGTAGTGTCCTTCCTTTGGGGAACGGGACGCAGGACGGTAGCACCGGCCATGTTGCAGCGCCCCTCGGCTGAGGGAGGCCTCGCCGTCCCACACTTTGAAGGATACTATATAGCAGCCCAGCTGTACTGGCTGATTCAATAGCTGGCAGCCGGAAGGAACCCAGACAGGGAACGGTGCCTCTCCGCACCAGACACCCCAACCCTTGCGAAGAAACTACTGCAAGTGCAGAGGAACTCTTCGGGATGACACAGCAGAGACCAGGGTGGTGACACGTTGTTGGGCCAGATACCTGAGGCAAGTGGGCACCAGGACCGCCAATTCTCCGGACCTACCCATAACAATGCTTTGCTACCTCCCATAGGGAGAGCACTGGGCGGGACTAGAGGACTGGGAAGAGGCAGGTCTGAAAGTGATGGGAGACCTATACCGAGAATCGGTAATGCTCTCTTTTGAAGAACTACGAGCGGAATATGACTTGCCTGGGGGCTAGTTCCTGAAGCATAGAGAGATCGGGCAGAGAATCGGGAAGCACTGGGGTACAGGCAGTACAGAGCTCCGAGCGCTTGCAGGATGCAGATATGTTGCACTGTTGGCAGGAACGATCAAAATGGTCTCCTGTCTCTACAAGGCGATCAAGCAGGACATGCAAAGACCGCTGGACCGCCTACGAATACAATGGGAGGAGGACCAGGGGAAACAGATCCCGGAGAAAGACTGGGATACAATAGTGGAAAAAACCCCGAAGGTGTCCAGGAACGCACCGTTCAAACTGATAAACTACTACGTACTCCACAGAGCATATCTTACCCCATCCCGCATAAGGCGGTACTTTGGAGTAGACTCTGCAGCATGCCCCAGGTGTGGGGAGAGAGAAGCCCACATACTGCACATGTTTTGGGATTGCCCTATCTTGCATGCATTCTGGGAAGAGATACGACGCACAATAGGCGACGTCATAGACAAGGAGCTACCGCAAACCCCAGACCACTACCTATTAGGATGGTTCCCACACACAGCCAAAAACACAACGACCCGGAAATTTCATGACCTCAATTATGTCCTAGCTAAGCGAGAGATAGCTAGGAAATGGAAAACACCAAGGGGGCCGTGGGTGGACACATGGAAAAAGGAATTAGAAAAATGGGCGGGGCGGAAGGAAGACTCTTACTCAGAGAAGCTAGGCGGGGAATAGGTAAAATAGACTGGGCGAGGGCATGGGAACACCTAGTAGGTGAGTTAGCAGCTGACAGGCAGGGATCCAGTAGAGCAGAATCCCTGCAACTGATAGCACAGGACCAAGAGAAGGGGGCGAGACAAACAAGGGGGACAGGGATAGATTGGCTACATCAGCACCCCGAGTCAAGACAAGACCCATAAAGAGCTAGCGACACCCAGCAGCACATCTACCTAGAACCAACAGCAACTCAAGGG